>OY757278.1:6041950-6078579 GCA_963584085.1 Pyrausta aurata | reverse complement strand
AAAATTCAACAGGCTTGCCAATGTGTCGGTAGCCGAGTGGTATACGAGGTGTGGTCCAAAAGTTTCTGGCTAGAAAAATTTGGCGGCTTAAAATAAAATAAAAAATATGTCATCGCGATTGTCATTTATTCCGCTGTTTCGTGTATGATTTTGGTGTCTCTGTTGCTTGTGGTTTTGATATTACGGCGTTTAAACTAAAGGAAGTTGGTAAATTTTCGATATGTTCAAATTGGAATATCGTTCCGTGATCAAATTCCTGACCAAGGAAAGAATCAGTCCAACCGATATAAAAAAAAGGTTAGATGCCGTGTACGGAGATTCTTCTCCGTCGTTTTCCACCGTTAAATAATGGAGTAAGCAGATTCGTTTAGGACGGGAGTCCATTGACGACGAACCTCGCTCCGGCCGGCCTGTGGAAGTACTCACCGAGGACTGTGTCATATTAGTGGAAGAGGAAGTTCTGAGTGATCGAAGACTTGAAACTAAAGAAATAGCGGCAAGAACCGGGCTTTCGAAAAATTCAGCACTTAGGATTCTTCATGAACATCTTCACATGAATAAAGTTAGTGCTAGGTGGGTACAGAACAGAACAACAACAGAGCGAAAAGCGTGTTCTCAAGAAGTTTTAGACGCGTATAGGCGTTACGGAAAAAGTTATTTGGAGTCGATTGTTACGGGAGACGAAATCATGGTTTTGTACTATGATCCCCTGTCCAAAAGGGAATCGATGGAGTGGCGTCGTCTTGGTGAAAAGCCACCTATAAAGGCCAAGGTAACGCAATCCACCAAAACGATAATGGCAACGGTATTCTGGGATTGTTACGGAATACTGATGATTGACATAAAAGAAAGGAATACCACGGTAAATGGCAGCTACTACGCTACCCTTATTGAGCAGTTACGAGAGGCGATCAAGCAGAAGCGACGTGGAAAAATCAGCAGAGGTGTGCGGCTTCTCCACGATAATGCTCCCGTTCACACTGCTGCAATTGCCAAAGCTGCTGTAGCAAAATGTGGCTTCGAGGAAATTTGCCACCCACCTTACAGCCTTGACCTGGCCCCAAGCGACTATTATTTGTTTTCAAGACTTAAGGCAGACTTAAGGAGAAGACGGTTTTCTTCGGATGATGAAGTAGCTCAAGCGATTTTCGCCCATTTTGAGGACAAAACTTCAGATTATTTTTTTAAGAGGATAGGAATGCTAATCAAGAGATCTGCAATGTGCATTGAAATAGAGGGAGACTGTATAGAAAAATAAAAAAGGTTTTGTTAATATATCTGTTTTCATTGTTAGGCCGGACACTTTTGGACCGCACCTCGTAGGCATGTGCCCCGATAACGAAAGATACAGGGTTCGATTCCTTGTCTGCGTTTTTTATAAGTGCAATTTATATTATTAAGTTTGTATAGTTACAAAACAATATAAAAACAAAATTAAATTTAAAAAATGGCTTCCTTGATATTAACCGATTTTTAAATATTTAGTAGTATTTAGTAAGGGAGTAATATTTTAAGAAACCAAATAACAGACCTAAGAATTAGCTGAATAGGCGTAGTCAACTGCTAAATACTTATATGAAAGAAAGAAAGAAAATAAATTTATTCGACTCAAAAAATTATATATAGACTTAGCTACTTACTGTGAAAGTACATTAAAAAAACTAAGTATTTTTGACAATGATTGACCCCCCGCCCCACCCGAAGCAAAACACTTTGAAATGGACAATCACTTTATACTTTTGCCTCACTCTTAGAGGGCAATAGCTATATGGTTTACCCTATATGTATGTTTATTTTTATTTATTACTGTTCATAACTTGAGATACTTACGTGATCAATATCCCTTTTTCTGGTGTATCTTTATCAGCTTCCAGGTCGTCTGTTTCTTTCGTCACTTCGCCGAGAGCTGAAAACAACAAATAAAAGTCATAAAAGTTGTTTATTTTTGCATATAAACCCACTGGGGGCACTTATGCACGTCCCAACAGGCCCTACCACAGCTTCGGGACAATTGTGGGCTAGTGCTGAGAAGAAGCTGCGCAACAAACTCAGTCACTATTGTCAATGCCTCTTTTCAAAAGTTTTACAATGTTTGTGGTGATCATGCAAGTCCATACATTATTATCTTTTAAATAATCATCTACTTTATAATACCCTTTCGTCATTAGGGTTTCATTAATAACAGTTTTAAATTTATTAATCGGTAAGTCAACAATGTATTCTGGTAGTTTATTGAAAAAACTTAATACATTTCCCCATGAAAGAATCAAATCAATATTTTAATATAATAAAAAATAGGCTTCTTCTGGGTGAGCTCGCTTCATTTTCGTCCCTGTCTAAGGCTGCGTTTCCATCAGAGATGTGCGAGGATGCGTAGCGGGGGATGTGTTAGTAAAGAACCAATAGAATCGCTTCATTTACCTCGCCTCGGTCAGCACCACTGAATAGATAAATAAGGTTAGAAATGCCCCGGTCAGTGCAGCAGAGGTGAGCTAGTTGTGAGCATATGCACGGGCAGTATTTCAGTCGCGTGACAAGAGCGTTGCACTAATATTCTGCAAGAACAGCGATTTTGTTGCACCAAGTATTTAAATAATACTCATTGATGACTGTGCACGCACATTACTAACAAAATTGCTACCTTAGCACGCAATGTATCGCATCCAATTTGCTTGGTTCGCTTGCGTACACAACGATAGGGATGTAGCTCACGGCACAGTAAAAATATCGATAAATGGTAATTTCTCTACTGATGTTTTAGGAGATTAAAACATTATTAATTAGTTAAAATAAATATTGTTTAGTATTTATTTATAACAAACTAGCGCCCTCCCGCGACTTCGTTCACGCGTCTAAGTTTTACCGTTCCCATAAATCGTAGATTTTTTTATAAGCCCATACGCATTACTACTTCTATGGTCTTCCCCTATAAATATGCTATCTAAAAATGTATCTGACATATTTTATAACCAGACGAATAGTTTCTGATATTAGCGCGTTCAAACAAACAAACAAAAACATCCAGCTTTTTAATTAGTATATTTATATATTATAGACTAGCTTTTGCCCGCGACTTCGTCCGCGTGGAATAGTGACTTCTTTCTCCCGTTTTTTACACATTTACCACTATATCTTTGCTCCTATTAGTCGTAGCGTGATGTTATATAGCCTATAGCCTTTCTCGATAACTGGACTATCCAACACAAAAAGAATTATTCAATTCGAGTATGCGCCAGACAACACACTAATTATCTGGTTTCGTGGTAAGGAATTTTCTTCCTTGTGTTACGATGTACCAGACAACGATTATGACGAGGGCGTCTCCCATAAATACTTAAATACATATAACATCCATGACAAAGGTACAAATGTTCGTGCTCATCACACAAACATTTGCCCCCTGCGGGATTCGAACCCGCGACGGCCGGCGTAATAGATAAATGTTATATGTATTTTACGTCCTTTGACACAACACGTAGACCGGGTCTGATTTTTTTTCTTATTTTTTATGTTGCATGTCTTAGTTTTAATTTGTCTTGTTTGCTATTAATAAAATTAATTTTTTTAAACTTATACGGGGATATTATCTTTTTATTAAACAACAAAATGGAAATACTATGTACGCCTATTGTCAATTATATGTAATTCTTTCGGATGCTAGAAAGAGTAGGCTATTGCTATTGTGCCATGTAGATATCTATCCTATCATAATCAACAATACCTAAAGGCCGTTCCCACGAAAAGTTTGCAGAAAAGTTTCACATTGAACACCCTTCGACAACATCAGAGCGTGGATGTCCACCGGCAATATGACCTTCTGAAGATTGCAGGATTGCATTGGACCGCTTGCGACCGGTCGCTGTGGAAAACTGTGGGGTCTATATAACTATTCTGTTGAAACAGCGTTGCGTTTTCAGACATGTCAAATTATTATCAAAAATAAAATTAAAAATATGTTAATATTAATTTATTTAAATATTATTAAAATCAAATTATTAATGTTTAGCAATACGTAAAAGTATTAATTTTCTCTATTCAAGTAAAGTATAGCAATACAATTTTTTTTCTTATTGTTTTCTATCGGAAGGTAATTGTACAACCCTTTGATGCGATCAAATGTGCCGTAAAATTACAAGTATATACGCAAAACTAAAATCTTATGTTTTTTTTTTCAATTCATATTGAAAAAATACATTACACCGGTAATTGAAGTTTTCGATATCGATCGACCTAAAATATCGACTTTTACCACAACGTAGTATTTTGACATTAAAGAATGAACGTAGCGGAATGATGATTGATGGTTCCACAGCTAGCAGCTATGTGATTGGTAGTTGGTTTTACGTACTAATCACACCAATCACAGAGCTCCCAGCGGAAAGTGTGATTGGTTTGTGATATTGATGCGTTGATTCATTGATTGGTGCTTTTGGCACTGCAGCAACAACGCCGTACCGCCCACCGGCGACACAGGTTCTCATACAAACGAACTGTCAGAACGTTTCTAACCTTATTTATCTATTCAGTGGTCAGCACAGCTCTGGTGGAAACTGCTCAGCGGAGCTAGATATTTGCACATACAAAACAAGCGAGGAATGTGTGCGAGGGATGTATACGAGGGATGTGTGCGAGGGATGTGTATAGATAGTGCCATCCACGAAGGCGCGCCCCACTCTTTTTTTGATTGAGGAACACGTGACACGTGACACGGTGACACGCGTGTCAGTTGCGAGCCGGCCGTCTTTCAAAAATTCAGGCTCGTCACGAAAGTGGCTCTACATAAATTATTTTTAAAATGTCAAGGAAAGCCCAGTGTGTTGTACTAAAAAATAAAGCTGGTATAATCTTCTGTCATTGTTAAATTTACTTAAAGAATTATAATGGTAACTTAAACACCAAAATCAATTTTAAATAAAAAAAACATGTGGTACTTATAATATTACCGGGATGTACTTTATCGGGGAAGGCTATTAAACATCACGCTAGGACCTATGTGTACGAAAAAAAAACAATTCACGCGTATGAAGTCCCGTTGCACCTATATTTCTCTTATAAAGACACTTTTAAATATTTTTTTTAATGTTATAAAACGTTCTTATATATTTCGATTACGTCAATAGTAAAAATGTTACTGGTGCAATTTTTAAAAAAATATTACTCGTCTAGTAGCTAACCATACCCACTTAAAACTATATCTAAGTTGAGCATATTTTCCTTTGAGTGTATTTTTTGCAGTGTGCTTGTCATTCATAAGTCATTATGATGTTCGAAATTCAATTCAAATGTTGGAAAAAGCTTGCACACATGTACTATAAACGATTTGGACGAGTGGAGGGGCGCGCCTTCGTGGATGGCACTATCTATACGAGGGATGTGTGCGAGGGATGTGTGTTGAGAAGGATGTGTTGCGAGGTTTGCGCATACTGTACCAGCCAGACACATTTCACAGCTTCGCAACGCATCCTCGCACCACACATTAATGCGCATTTTCACAGCTCCACTACACATCCTCGTATGCACATTTTCATCGCACAGCTTTGGTGTAAACTCCCACATATTTTCACAGCACAGCTAGACATCCTCGTACGACACATTTCCATCGCACATCTCTGGTGGAAACGCAGCCTAAGCCTTTGGTATAGTCTAAAGACCATAGCGAACCCATATCATACTTAAAAAAATTGCGTTCACCGTTTATGATCAGCCGTTTTGTTGCTCAGCCCATAGAGCTATTTTCTGATAAACATACCTTTATAATAGCTGAATGTATACTCACTGGTCTGCCTGAGCGCCCGGTTGATGCGTTCATCCAGCGTCGACATGCGCCGCTCCTGCGCGGCGGTGGCGGCGGCGGTGGCGAAGCAGTCGCCGTACTGCTGGCGGTCCGCGGACCCGAACATGTCCATGTACGCCTCGTCGTACCTGAAAGATGTGGGTGGACTCCAATAAGATAACATCTTGATTTATTGCAGACATTTTCTTAAAACAGTGTGTAGTGTCGTTACACTGAACTGCGTATTTTGAAAGGTACGGACGATAGTACGTAAAGCTTATCATTGCGGTATCTTGTGCTGTTAGAATAAGGGCTATTTTTGAACAAAAACGTATAGTCTGATGTGCTGGCGACTGTACATACGTCAATATGTTAAGCAGAACTAGACAAATAAATCCAGCGTATTTATCGAGTAGAGTATGAGCAAGATAAGAAATATTGATTAAAAAAAAGGAAATATGTCTTCGATCCCCATGTAAAACTGCGTTTGTGCCTAACAAGTACCTTATTTTTTGACACTATCGCTTACGCAATTCATCCAAATCCTAATTGTATTTACGCAACACTAGGCTTTTGGTAGCGATTGAAGCAGAGAGACCAAAAACCATCCACTCAATAAATATATAATAGTCAAAATGACAAAAATCTCCCCAACGATCACGAGGCTGTCATGAGATGAGCGACTTTGAAAGAAAGAGATAAGTGGAGTCGGCTCGTTTATACACATCTTGTCGAATATTGTAAACAGTCTTGACATTCCTTATAACCGAAATGATTCATTTTAAAATAAGATGAACACATAACCTACATAGGAAATTAATCATAAAACACATTCCCCCTTATTCATAATAACTAAAATGGTCTTTTAAACCTGTTTTAACTATTACACTGTTTTGTCACTTTCTGTCAAATGATGACAGCGCCAAGAAAGAACGAGATATTTCTTTTTAAATCAAATAATGAATTAATTTTATTCGCTGATAATATTTTAAAAGTAATAAAAAGATTTTTTACAATATTCGACTAGCAAAAAAAAACGGACTTAATGGGCGTTGTTATCATACAATGATTTATTTAAGTTTATCAAATGCGTGTTACCCGCTGGGCGGCGTGTCCCGGCTGCCGCGCGCCCGCACGCTGCGGATGGGGAACTGCGCCGGCGCCGCCCGCGCGCCGCCCGTCAGCACTATGTTCACTTCCCCCGGCTTCAGACCTGGGATGGGCGGCAAACATATTTACATTAGAGCTGCCTATTCATTTGGAAATATATATTAATATACCGAGATATACTCGATATCGCTCACCATAGTTTACAATGGAACCCTTTTCGCTGAGAATTATAATATTTTATATTCCGAGCTATAATGTTTTGGAGCAATTCGAGAAAGATATATTTTCCGCCCCCCGCACGCCCCTCCGCCCCCCGTGGTGGTGGACAATCCCGTACGAAACTAATAAAATATATATCCCATAGTGTGAACGGGTAAAAGATATATCTTGATATATAAAATATCAAAAGGCAACTTTAGGGCTGATTTTTCAATAATCTAATAAACAATAACCGACTGATATAAAATATAACATATTCATGTGGAATCGTGGAGTTGAAAAAATGTATAATATCTAGCTGAGCAACACCTACTTTCACTGATCACAATAATATTATAATATTGCCTGATAACCATGCTGTGTGTAAGCGCTCTTGGAGCTGCAACAAATTATAATGCCAAGTTTTGTATTCTATTGTGATGAAATGGTTGTAGATCTGTAGTTTGCACCAAATAAAATAAATATTCCAATTATACTCCCGAACACAAAACTTTATTATTGCCATTATACTGGGAATCATGCGCGCGACACGGTCGCTAAGCATATGACTCAAGTGCTGAGCAACCGACGCGGGGGTGGGATAAATCGGACTGGGGAAAGGGGTGCGTGCCCACTATATCGTCCCCATCGTGTCAAAATTAAATAACTGACACTTTTGCCGAAATTCACTTTTTGTTATTTTTAAATAATATAAAGTGTAAGCTACATTTTGGTCTATTTTTCGTTGCAATATGTATGATATTCGCGAAGATATCATATTTTTAGTAACTCTATTGACCACATATTACAACAAGGTTTGCTAAAAAAGTTTCGTGGAAAAACTGAATAAATGACAAAAAAATTAAATAACTACAATTGAGGGTTTTGACATACCTACAAACAAAATCAATAAGTGACTTTGTTGAATTCTGCCACAACTGACTTGGAAACATTGTTACAAAAATTGGTTGTGGCAAAACTGAATAAGTGCTCTTGTTTAATTTTTTATGAAAACATTGTATTATATATTTTAATCATAATCAGCCAAAGGACCAGTCCACAGCTGAACTTAGGCCTCCCCCACGCTTTCCCACAAGGACTGCAATCTTTACAAGGTCCTCTAAGGGTCTCCAATGTAGAACTTTTCTGCCCCAACGACCATCAGGCCTAATCTGGCTTGTTAAGGAGGCTGGAACTTATTAAACCTACGTGCGAGACGATTTGTGATAACTCTTGAATCAGCTTGTTGACATGGCTCAGGGCTGAGGTGGGCCTATAGTTCCTCAATAAGGTTTTGTTTATTTATTTATTTATTTATTTATACTGTATTGCACAACCAGTTGTGTTTTGTCTCCTTTTTTGAAAAATAACACCACCAAACTCCTGTTCCATGACTCAGGCAGCCCTCAAGCAGAGTTAAAGAGTCTCTAAAGGACTTAGAGTACCGGTGTTCCCCCCCTTTTGAAGGCTCTGCTGTGATTCCGTCCTCACCAGGTGCCTTGTTGTTTTTAAACTGTTTCAGGGCTATCTTTATCTCGTAGAGGCTGATGTCCGGGATGTCTTCGGTGTAGTGTCGGGTCAAGATAGCTTTTGGGTGTCCGGCCTTAGCTATTAACGGATTCGGCAACTGAGGTGTACAACTGCCCATAGAACTTCTCAATCTCCCTCAAAACTTCTTCTTTCCGTCATCCGACGCTACACTGCCGCTCTCGGGATTTTGGATATGGGCACGAGTAGGTCGGAGCGTGGACCTCATCAAGCAAGACCTTTCCAATTTGACATTTAAATTCCATGTGCCTCGAACCATCCGGTAAACACTACCTACCGGTCTTTATTCAGTTGATCACGGAGACATCATTAAATAACCGTTTCTTGGTAGTCATGATGAAGTCTATCTCATTTCTCGTCGTGCCATCCGGATTCAACCAGGTCCATTTCCTTTGAGGTGGCCTCTGGAAGAAATGTACCCTGGCGTTTCTTTCACCATATTAAAAGGATCAATAAGATCCGGAATACCATAATACGCTCCAGAACTGGAATAGCAGATGTAGGCGAAAAGACAGCAAAGCTTAAATGGGAGTAGGCGGGGCATGTGTGTAGAATGCACCCGAATAGATGGGCCCAAATCGTCACGCGATGGATACCACCCGACGGCTACCGACGAATGGGTAGACCTAGAAAGAGGTGGAGTGACGATCTGTCCAGATTTGCGAGAAATTGGGTGTTGTTGGCCGCTGACAGAGACAAATGGAAAGAATTGGGGCAGACCTTTGCCCAGCAGTGGGATGATGTAGGTAATATAAAAAAAGTATTACTTGGTCGTGTGCCAAAACTTGCAAAAGTGACAAACAAAAACTTGATAATTGCAATTTTGTTATAAAATACGTTTGTGGCAAAACTAAATAATTACTTTTTTATTTTTATATTTAAAATAATATAAAGTAGCATTATGATAGACTATTTAAATTATGAAGTTAAAGCAGCTTCATAACATATCAAAATCTCCACAATAAATTTCCTTCGGCTTGGAATGTTATCGCCATTTATGCTTAAAAAAATTACAAAAACTCTCTCTCCAATCTCGGAACTTTGGTTTTGTTGGTTATTTAATTTTGCCACTACGGGGACGATATATTGTTTTTTTTTTAAATTTGCTTAACATTAAAGCCTCACTTTATATGTATTTCCGTTTGTATTAGTCTGTTTATGCGCTAATTGAAATGTTTTGAAGTAGTCTAGCTATTTTTTTACATAAAGGGACGACTTACCAATATAATAAATAATATTATTATATTTTGAGGCATATGGGGAGATCTCCCTTCATGTAAGCTTTTAAGGACCAGTAGCTTAAATGGAACCGGGCGGGCCACGTGAACAGAATGTGCCCCAAAAATGGACAAAGATCGTCACCCACTGGGTTCCTACTGATGGACGTCGTCCGATGACGATGGCGAGACGATCTGGATCACTTCTGCGAAGACTGGCCAGCTCAAACCGGTAACCGCGACCACTGGAGAAGTTTGGGAGAGGCTTTTGCCCAGCAGTGGGACAATAACGGCAAACTAATATATTTGAAAATGTTCGTAGCGCAGCGGTGGCCGCGCTTCGGTTAGAAATACCGAAGTTATGCAACTTACTGTTCGGTCGGTGTTTGGCATGGGTGACCATTCCGACCATTTAAGTGACGTATATCACGAGCATCTCCGTGCTTCGGAAGGCACGTTGAGCTGTCGGTCCCGGCTAATATCAGTTGATATTAGTCGTTAATCCTAGTTAGAGGTTCTTTGGGCGGTTTGATAAAATTTGACAGCAAGGTCGGTCGCTCGCCTTGCAAACACCCCTCCGCCGATCCGCACTGAGCCCGCGTGGTGGAGTATGGCTCATACTATCTCATATTTGAGGTAAGGCCTTTGTCCGGCAGTGGGACGCTTACGGGCTAATTAACTTCATTTACTTTTTAATTATAGCACATACCCCATCGCGACGGCCTCACGTCCTGGCGCGGCGTGGGCTCGTCGCCCGCGCGCCAGTCGCACTTGATCTCCCCGCGGCGCCGCACCACCGTCTCGATGCGCTGCGACTGCGGCGACTCCAGCGCCGGCTCCACGGGCCCCGCGCCGGAGAGTTGCTGGAACGTGTTCAATGGACAGATTAATCCTTAAGTTTGAAAGAAACCTCCTGGACTTCAATGATTTTAAATATAATAGATATGTTATGTCACAAAACAAACGAAAAATCTGTGAGGGTTTTTTCTCAAACCTTTGCGTGTGGGATGTCAATGGATAGGTCTTTTAACATGACATTAAGGTTTCTTAAAGTCTATCGTGTGAGATATAGACGCTTCCAAAGTGGAAAAATGAGCGTCCCTCCCATCTAACTTTTGAACTAAGAGAGCGAAAATTTGGAAAAAATATATGATGTAGGTCTCAACGAAAATTGGTTTGAATGAGATCGAACCAATAGTTTTTGAGATATCGCACATTTTCATTAACCGCAAACACTATGAAAAACAGAATTATTTTTGCTGTCAAAAAATATTGTGATGTTTTCGTTAGTTGGAAGTAAGTGGACCCCGAATCCAGTTTAGGGTGGCACGGAACCCTCAGTGCGCGGGTCCGACTCGCACTTAGCCGGTTTTTGTTATAATTTTGATGCTTAGTACAACTTTTGACACTTTGTACATAAAAACATACGCAGTCAAGGTGTCGTAAACCAATGAGATTAAATGAAAAAAAAACCTACCTGATTAGCAACATCGCTCTGATAAGCCATTGCCATCTGTTCTAACATCTCATAACTGTCCGCAAACTTCTCCTCTCCATCACTCTCCAACTCCTTCTGATACATATCGCCCTTCTGATACAGTTCATTTTGCTTCTCATATGTATCACCCTGCTTATGATAAATGTCACCTTGTTTCTGATAAATGTCAGTTTGCTTCTGATAGCTGTCACCTTGTTTCATGTACACACTGCCTTGTTTCTCGTATACGTCTTCTTGTTTTTGATATGTAGCCTGTTTTTGAAAATCATCATGTTTATGATAGTTGTCATCTTGATTTTGATAACGGTCTTGTTTATCAAAACTCTCATCTTGATAAAACTCATTGTTTTTGTGTTCGCCTTGCCTGTGGTAAGTATCCCCCTGTTTGTGATAAATATCACCTTGTTTCTGATATATGTCAGTTTGTTTTTGATAAGTGTCACCTTGTTTCAGATAAACGCTTCCTTGTTTCTGGTATGCGTCATCTTGTTTTTGATATACGTCACTTTTGCTGGCACTGATGTCACAGTAGTATCTTTGTGAAGCTTTTTCTGCGGACATATCATCGTCACAGGGTAGCGCGATTTCGTCCAGATTGGTGATTGGTACGGGATCATCTGGTAAAGGTATGGAGTGAGCTTCTTCGAGCAACTCTGGAGATTTAATTTCTTCTATATCTGGCTCTAGGCTTTTCTCCTATAAAAAAAGTGAAAACAGTATTATTAATCAAATATGGACACTGGTAGTTTATTTTTGTTTTTATAGTGTTATGTCACCATACAAACTTAATAATATAAATTGCACTTGTAAAAAGCAGCTGACTCTGTGACAGACGAGGAATTGAACCCCGTGTCTTACGCTATCCGCATACATATAGGCATACGCCCGGATAGCGTAAGATACGGGGTTCAATTCCTCGTCTGTCACAGAGTCACATTTGCTTTTTACAGGTTCAATTTGTATGGACACTAATGTTTAATCACAAAGTAAGGTTTACTGAACGAAATAACGCTCGGGAAGCTTTACTTCATGTTTTTCTATTTTTCAATTTGTCTAATTATTTATTGCCTACTGATTACAAGTTATGCATACCTCGACAGTATTTAATTCTTCAGATTTAGCCTCAACCTCAACGACTGGAGATTTCAAAACTTCCTCTTTCTTTTCCACAATCGGTGGACTCACAACCTCCTTCGGTGATTCCACTTTCTCTTGCTTAATGTGAATATTGTTTCCTACGAAATCGTTCTGTAACTCTTTCACGTTTATTATCTCTCTTGGTTTTTGTCTTCTAGGAGAAAACTCGTCATCACTTAACCGTTCAGTTTTGATGTTATTTAGGACGTTCACATCGAATAATTCCTCACTTTGTGAGTCAGAAGACTGCGTTTGCACTTCGCGGAGTTTGCGCTTCTTCTTTTTGTCTTTCTTCTTCTTCTTGGCGGCCAGGTCTTTCTTCTTTGCTTTCTTCTTTTTCTCGGCCTCCGATTCTGAGTCTGAGCTACTGCTAGAGGAAGAGCTGCTTGATGACTTTACTTTGATCTTCTTTTTCTTTTGGGTTTTCTTTAACTTTATTTGCTTCTTCTTCTTCTTTTCCTTCTTTTTCTTTTCTGTAATTTCGGAAAAAATACGAGATGATATAAGACCTTGTTACTTGCTGCTTCTACTAGGAAGCCTAAACACAATCATCAATCATCAAAAACTAGATAATAATTTACTAAATATTTTAATCAAAAACCTTCATGTATGTAAACCTTATGTATGTCATGCACACTTCAAGATCTACAGCAGGCAAACGCCAACGCAATCAACGTTGCACAACACTGGGTAAAAATATTATGATTTGTTAACAGTTGACTCGAAGAAGACGAAGAAGATCAAAAACCTTGATATTTTTAATGATATTCAACATTTGCATGATTTAATTATGATTAAATGGGCAATTTGAATGGGCCTCAAAAATTATCGAACTGTCATGGCGTCCGAAATGACTTCACTGCTTAAGTCTGTCTATGACAACAAAGAAGCCCGCCACCGTGCGTTACATACTCTAATAAGCGTTTACGGTACCAGACTCACGAGACCAAATATGTGTTTTGGACAAACTCAATCATTTAAAATATTAATAAATCTAAATAAAAATACATAAATGGATTAGTTTTTTGATATCTCCATAACATAATTAATCACTAGAAACTACCAACATCGTTACTCAATAGTGAGTTGCTCGTATCTGCTTATAGCCGAAAGACTGATCGCACGATCTAAAAAGAAGAAGTCGTGATGATGAGAATAATTATATTCTATGCAGAACTGTACCTTTTTCCTCTACCGAGTCGTCGCTAAGCTCTTCCACTTTGGCCTGTTTCTTCTTTTTCTTCTGTTTGTCTTTTAGTTTTTTCTTCAACTTCTTCTCCATGCGTCGCTTTTTCGCCAGTTTCATCTTTAGTTTCTTTCCTTCCTACAAAATAAGTTACTTTTGTTTATAAATAGCTCATCAGGAATATCATAATAACTCTTGGTACATATTGTATAATAAATACACAAATTATTAGTGACTATTTTACTTTTAATACCATCATGAATACTCTTAAAGTAGTGTAAAGTGGTCAATTTCTTACCTTCTTTTTAATTTTCTTTTTCTTTTGTTCGTCGCTTTCTGACAGCGTACTCTCTGTCGACTCGGAATGCTTGCGTTTGCGAGTCTTCTCTTTGTCTGGTTTCACTTTTTTACTGCTAAAAATACAATACATTAATATAGTATACTGTTTTAATGATATTGGACAAAAGGATAAGTGTGGATAAAGGAATAATAAGAAAAAATAATGCTTGAAATCTCACAAAGGCAAAAAAAAAAATAGGATATCAGTAATTTACTTTTACAAAAATGTGTTCAGCACGTGAATGCTTTACAAAAATAAATATAAGATATAACACCAAAACATGCAATAATGCTGCAATCAATAGTATGTAACTGAATAAATAAAATTGCATTAAAATGATGAAATTGAAATTGACATTCACATGTATTGGTCGCGCGCGGGGTGCGGGCGCTCACTAACCGCGCTCTCGTCTCCCCCGCACCCCGCCGCTCCGCAGGCGAAGTCTCAATGAAGCGGTTTATGTAAACGTTTGAGAATCTTTGTAACGGTTTAGGAGCAGTTTGAAATCTATTTTTACCAGCGTTTTGTGATTTAAATGTGTTGACCAATTTTTTTCTGTGAACTCGTATCGATATTGAAGTATAAGGTTGGATGACAACTAAAAGTTGACAATAAACAAAGGGAAACTAATAAAAAACAACTAAGCCCATTGTACATAACGCTTATAACTTACGGCGCTTACGCACACATCCATATCCGATACGAATCCGATCTTTAAAAAAAACTTGATCTGGCTAGGCCCTTGATCGGTATTAATTATTTATTTATATGGACTTGCATCCAACCGAATCCGGTTTTATTTTGGATCGGAGAAGTTCTCGTATCGAATACGTTAAAAAGGTTGTAAAGGTGCGTTTCCACAAAACTAAGCTGAGTAGACATGTGTAAGAATTAACCTACAGCGTTGCTCAAAATGTGTGGGCTTGTCATATTTAGGGCCAACCCACGAGTAGCACAACTACACTACGACCACAACCACTACATGTGGTCAGGCGTATGATTCGTATTGAAAATGAATAGGACTATTATTCACACGTACCACATTTTGCAGCGACACTATTATTACTATATTATTACGGTAGCCACTGATATGTAGTCACATTTTGAAGCGTGATGTGGTCTCTAACTATCAGCCTCATATAGAAGTTCAAAATCATACAACGAGCGATGGAGAGGGCTATACTCGGTGTTCGACTGAGCTCTGTTTCTGTGGAAACGTAGCTTAAAGATAAACGTAGCATTATGTACGAGCGGGCGAGATCTACAGCGTGCGGGTACCAATGAGAACTTTTTAAATAGCAGGTACCATTGCACGCCCGTTGTCGGCTCGGGACTCAGGCTGAACACGTCGAATCCCGCCGGGTCCTGACTGCGCGCGCGCATGTAAAAAATATTCACGTACAACTCCCCGGATAGGTTACTTTATGCTACCTTAAGTGAGCACTGTTTAAAACACTTTACGGAATGATTTAGCGAACATTTACTTTTAATTGAACACCTGACGTTTCAAATGCTTTACATCTGTGGTAACAGGCAGACCGTTAAATGTTTTAACCCAGACAATACATATTGATCGTTATAAAGAACACCTAAATTATAAGAAAAGACATGTAGTTTTATCAAGTAGCTTATTATTTATCAGTTTACATTTATTTCAAATCCAAATTAATAAAAAATATATACTTATCAGTGTGTACCTTTAACTCATATTAACCTATTTTTAATTAATTAAAATTAACTTTTTAAATTATATTTAGATAAATAACTATTTTTTATATGGGAAAAAACCCCCATAACTATTTTTGTACATATGACCTTATGTTTCTGAGGCATAATTTTTACGTACTATCTGGGTTAATCAATGAGTACTATTCGCGTAAACTTCAGAACCAAATATGAGGTCACTATGTTAGCGCAAAACCTCTTATGCTGTTTACATAATATAAGGATGCGTATTAGATTTTTTAAACAAATAACATAAATACAGAGACAGATTGAAAGTGTGGAGGATAAATTTCATTACGATATTGCGGAGGGTTGTGTCAATGACCCCATTGTAATCGCAGGCGCATGTAATATGTAAGGTACTATTTCAAAAATCTTCTTCATCATTAGGATAACATTTAGAATATTCATATCTCCTATATCTAGTCTGTTAAAAATCAAACTGTAGGAGAGTACGTATTTATAGGTAAACCGCGAAATTGAGACCTCGCCTGCGGGGCACAGGGGTGCGGGGGGCGAGGCGGGCGTATCCGCGCCGCCCGCACCCCAAGTTAAAAATCAAAAACACTCACTGTTTCTCCTCCTCCTCAACTTCAGACTCTTGGCTCCAGCCCTCGCTGCTGAGCTTCATCTTCTTCTTCTTCCTCTCTTCTCCGTCGTCGTCGGATTTCTTCTTCTTCCTCGTCTCCTGTCGCTCCGGCGTCGTGCTGCGAGACTCCGCTGGCGGATCCGCTACCTCCGGCCAGACGGCTTCCATGAACCTGGGCATAAGTTGTTGATTTTTATTGTGCACTTGAGAAAAGTAGCTGGCCTATTTATCTGTTTATCAATACTATCCAACTGATATTCTTGTTTCTGAAATTAACGCTAAAACTGCTCATTGATTAAAAGATAAATTACGTATATCTTTCCCAAAGATTTATAAAATTTTACATCCCGACGACGTTTCGAACACTTTACAGCGTTCGAGGTCAAGGGTAGACTAAGATGTTATTTGACATTTACATAGTTTTGAAAAATATAATAATATTAACACACTGCAAGATCTCAAGACACAGTTAGCTCTTTCTGCGATATTAATGAGTGATCTTAAAAGATGAAATAAGAAACCAAAAATTGTGCACAGTCGGGACTCGAACAAGCATCTTTCTGGCTAACCGGGCAAAATGCTCTTCCAATTGAGCTACCGTGCTGTCGGTCCGACCGCGCAAAAGGATATGTTTACAAAAATGCCAAGACCATGTACGGTTTCTCTATAAATAGCTAAAAAAAAACAGGTAATTAGACATACTATATGTAATTTTAATTGAATTTAAAATTTTAAGGTAATTCAAATAATAAAATAATAAACTTTTAAAGACCCTGGCAACTTCTGCTGTATAAACTTACTCCAAAAACATGTCGAATCGTGCAAAAAAAGTTAATCTGTCAATGTCAAGTGTCATTTTGCTTTCCGCTTTCGATCTTTTTTAATTTGTTCAAACAGCTGATTGGCTGACAGGTATTTGACAGATTTATTAGACATCATGAAATACAGCTAGATTTTATTAGTTAATGTTACATATTACCCAAAAAGGACACGGTCGACCCGCCATACATTGCTTGCCCCAAATGTAAAAATCCATGCGTCACGACCAAAACTAATTGTATGGGTTCGTTTCTTCGCCTTTTAAAATAATATAAAGTAATATAAGCCGTAAATAGCGGGGTTTTCACATAAAACGAAATAAAATGTGTGGGGTCAATCTCTTGCATAGGTCTTTCTAGATCATAGCGCCATCTGTGTCGAAAACCCGAAATCTAGGCCACCAAAACTAAAACATAGAAAACTGCCCCGCTAGGGTGCGTAACGCGTGAAAATTACGATGACGCAAACAATAGCCAACGAAAAGAAGTTCCTTGTCACAGTTTTTTTTTCAAGTTTTAGGAAGAGGTTGGTTGGATTAAAGGTTAGTACCTATGGAAGGCAAACGTCATTTTCCTTCTTAAAATAGCTATTGCGAGCGCTTACTTATTTAACTAACTGCCAGCTGTATGACACAATATGCCATTTCGTTAAGCGGTCGCCAGTTTGCTTATAAGTGCTCGAAACCGCTATTTTCTGCCAAACAACAATTGTTGGGGACAGAAAATTGTGTTCAATCGTTGTCCTATTTTTTTGTAGATTTATATGCCGCTAGATAAAAGCAAAGTAAATTAACAATATTGTATTAAAAATTCAATATATTTTTTGCAAAATGATATAGTCAAGTCTCTTAAGCTTTTCTTTAATCAAACATAAAACGACTCTGGGGCACTTTACGACCGTGTCCTTTAAGATTTTCGGACGAAAATCATTCTAAAAATGATTAAGCTTTACATAAGCCATTTTTAGTGTCATGTACAAGGTGTTGGCATTTTCCCCATACAAACGAAAACATCTCCTTTATTACAGACTGACTGTAGGATCAGGTTACCTCTGGTACTCCCGATCCAAGTATATCTCCTCAGTGTGCTGTGGCGTGAGCGAGGCGGGCGGGCGGTCGTCCTCCGTCTCCCAGTCGCTGCTGAGCTGCGGAGCCGTGGCTGCGCACGCGCCGCGGGGGTACCACGAGCGCGCGCTAGGCGATGGCTCGTCTGGTATCCTGTGATTATACATGTATAAGTTAACATCTCTCTATAAAGATGAAATAAGAAACCAAAATTTGACTCGAACCAGCATCTTTCTGCCTTACGGCCAACTGCTCTTCCAATTGAGCTACCGTGCTGTCGGTCCGACCGCGCGAAATTTTTGATTTTTTATATCATTTTTAAGAATTCAAATATGACACTGAGTGTTAAGAAACATTCTAAACCATATCTCTCTATAATATATAAAAATGAATCGCAAAATGTGTTGGTAAGCATAACTCAACAACGCCTGGAACAATATGGCCAGTTCTTTTTGGGGTTCCGTAGCCGAATGGCAAAAAACGGAACCCTTATAGTTTCGTCAAGTCTGTCTGTCTGTCTGTCTGTCTGTCCGTCCGTATGTCACAGCCACTTTATTCTGAAACTATAAGCATCACATAGCTGAAACTTGGTAGATAGGTGTATTTTGTTCACAGCTTTCCGATTCAGATACAAAAAGTAAGAAAAAATAATATTTAAGGGGGGGCTCCCATACATGAAACTAAAACCTAAAATTTTTTTTTACTCAAACCTATGTGTGTCTATGGATAGGTCTTTTAAAATGATGTTGAGGTTTCTAAAACCATTTTTTCTAAAAGTGTAAGGTTTGAGACATAGACGCTTCCAAAGTGGTAAAATGGGCGTCCCCCCCCCCATCTAACTTTTGAACTAAGAAAGTGAAAATTTTGAAAAAATATATGATGTAGATCTCAACAAAAACTTGCAACGAAAATTGGTTTGAAGGTGATCGAACCAGTAGTTTTTGAGATATTGCACATTTTTATCAACCGCAAATATAACTTTGTCTTTCATACAAACACTATTAAAAACAAAGTTATTTTTGCTGTCGCAATATATTGTGATGTTTTCGTTAAGTGAAAGTAAGTGGACCCTGAATTTAGTTAAGGGTGGCACGGAACCCTCAGTGCGCGGGTCCGACACGCACTTAACCGGTTTTTTTTAAATGTTTGTTAAAGTTCAAGGATGGTTGTTACACCCTAAAACAGCCCTTTTCTTTTTCCCATACAAACGTTTTCTAACTAAAACGTAGAGTTAAGGAAAATAATAATTATTCATAAAACGGGGCCGGGGCGGGACGGGGCTGGGACGAAATGTTTTTTATTACACAACATACAAAAAAAAAGCTGCAACAATACCTTTAATGGTGCCTATTTTCATTTCATTGTTTTTATAAATACTTTAGACTTTGGTCTTTCTAAAGGTAACATAAGGTTATCTTCAAATGCATTTCGCGCTATTGTAGAATTTCATATTCTAACGTATGACACTCATAATTACACACAATACAATAACCAATCACAGCACACCATTTCAATTTGACATTAAAATACTCGTAATAGAAAACTTACTCTTACTTACTCTCAAGAAATGAGGAAAATTAATAATTTTGGTTTGTTGCAATAAATTAAAATTATTATGACACTGATGAAATGATGGCTTGTCAAAATTTAAATTTTCAAATATCGTCAAAGAACATAGTTTTTAACCAGTGATATTATGCGGATAGGTTCCATTTTTTCGTGTTTATTTTGATAGTATTGTGTAATTTTTTTTTTTTGCTTTTCAATGGGGTTGCTTCATACGAGTGTTTCACGATGACTAAATAAGTTCCCAACAGCGTTATCATTCGAAATGTCGTCCCATAATTATTTGAATCGGGTAGTTTCCTGCAATCACCAATAATTCCACGACCCCTATATTTTAAAAAAACGTCATACTTGAGGTGAGGCGTTTGCCCAGCAGTGGGATGTTTTTATTATAAGTTTGACCGCTGTGTGTGTCCGTCTGTGTGTGTGTGTGGCTGTAGCTTAATAGGTAAACCGATTTGGTCGCGTATTTTTTTTTATTTTCAAGCTAGTTTTAGCGATGATTCTTAACTATGTATTGTTGACATGACAAAGGAACAGTCTCGAAGATATTTTAGCTTTAGGTCAATATTTTTTTTTAAATTGGCGACCGTGTTTTTTTTATATTTAAAGTAGATGTTGAAATACAGGTAATTAGACGTACTTTAAGTAATTTTAATTCAATTCACAATTTTTAGGTAATTTAAATAATAAAATAATAAACTAAAAAACCCTGGCCACTTCTTCTGTCTATACTTACTCCAAAAACATATCGTATCGTACAAAAAAAAGTTAATCTGTCAATGTCAAGTGTCATTTTGCTTTCCGCTTTCGACCTTTTTTAATCTGTTCAAACAGCTGATTGGCTGACAGGTATTTGCCAGATTTATTAGACGTCATGAAATATAGCTAGATTTTATTAGTTTATTATATATTCTTTATTGCACTTAAAAGATGTACAGAAAATACAAGAAGTCACAATGTGAACAAAGGTGGGCATATCAAAGAACAAAGGTGTTTATGTTACATATTACCCAAAAATTGAAATTCGTTGCGTTTTTACGGACTCGTACGGATTCGTTCAATTCGTTTTTACGGACGAAATCATTCTCAAAAATGATTAAGCTTTACATAAGCTATTTTTAGTGGCATGTACAAGGTGTTGGCCACAGAACATAAAAAACGATAGAAGTAGTATTAACTTCTATTTGTATGAAAACCAGTGTGACCAAACTAACACATTTGTGATTATATCGCATTATCACGCACACCAAGAATGTCTTGTAGCGATTGGTTACCTTTCAATGTCAGATAATTTCGCTACCCAACACTAGATGCCTCTTATTCACTATCAGATAGTTCCGCCACCTGACGACAGATGCTATTTAAGAATCATTCATAGCTAGAGATGGGAAATTTACTAGATAGATATTCATGTCGATATTTTTGTTATGGAACATGAGACAGCATTATGTTTAATCATATATTTTAAAAAATATACAAATTGTTAATGACTTCTTTATTGTAAGCTATAAATGACAAAAAATACCGGAATAAAGGCAATGTTCATTATGAGAAGAGATAAACGCACTCCAAAAAATATGTATTTATTTACAAGAGACATTTGATTTACATTTATTCACTATGAAAATAATATTAAGTTATTAATGAAATGTGTTTATTAATTTATTTAAACAAGTTATTAATTATATACGAAAAAAAAAACAAAAAAGGAAATCCCTAAAGCTGGAGGGCGTAAAAAAATTATGGCAGGAAACGACAGTAAAAGTCATTTTAATTTGGCATGCGATGTACAAAGATCCTGTATATTTAATTACCTTTTACTTAGTACTTGGCTTACTATTTTTTAGTATTTCGTTATTATATTTACATTTATTAAAAAAAAGCATCAATTTATCAACCTTTTTAAAAACTTTCCTTTTTTATGTCATACAATAACAAGTATCGATAGCTAACTTATCGATATTTTGATTTGGTCATTCCCTAAATGAGTAGCGTTTCGACAATAAGTAACAGTCAAAATATAGTTTCGACCTTATCTCTATGAACAGTGAAATGGTTTTAGGTTGTAATTTATATGGATTGTTATTTTCTGCAAAATTTACAATTTCTATTGAAATAATGATATAATATTACTTACCGATGATATGTTACGCCTCCTTTGGATAAATTGTTTGTAGTGCTTGTGTTTTTGCACTGTAATACAGTGCAGGTCGGCATATTTAAAGTTTTTTGTTCGTACAGCAAAACGTCTTAAAAGTTCGAGCAACTGTCACCGTCTGAAGCGCGTGGAAGGGGGCGGGAACCTAAGATGCGCCAAGCTTGGCTTATGCGTCGCTACACGGGGCCCGCCTACTTACTACTTCTACTCGTTTTTTATGTTCTGTGGTGTTGGCATTTTCCCCATACAAACGAAAACATCTCCTTCAACGTAATTTTACATCATGGTACTCACTGGTCGCAGCCGTACACGCGGTCGACAAGCGCCATCTTGCACGCCTCCAGCTCCGAGTACACGACGGAGCGGTCCTTCACGCAGCTGCAGAGCTTAGGGTTCTCGGCGAACCACAGCGACGGGTGGGCCCGAGTCTGTCTGGGGAATGAGATTATGATCCAATTACCAGCTGACTGATTTTGTATGTGGCACTCCAAATTTTAAGTTTAAGTTTTCGACCATGACCCCATAGTAAAAGTTGTTCATATTAATGGTCTTATTCACCTCCAAAAATTTGGCAACCCCTTGCAATAACACCCTGTTTGTAAAGAAACAGAAGGACAATGAAATGGTAAAAAGCTAACCTTTGAAATTGCGACAAAATTATAAGACTGTCATTTTGAAACTGAAACATCAGTTTGCAAAGAGCTATGCGTCGTCTTGTACAATAAATCATTTAAAAAATAACGTAAGACCATTGATCACTCGTTCATGAATTCAGGCTTTAATAATTTGACACCTGTTCTTGAGTTTCAGGACTACCTACATAAATAACTAATTTAAAGTCTATTATTTAATTTTGTATGCTGCTCCTTAATTGTAAAGCAGACTTATAGGGAATGAATGTGTCATAAAAATGATATTGTACGATACTTAATTTCAACAAAGTTATAGAAATGTGTGTGAGTATACTTTGTTGGATATTGAGAACTTGAGATAAAACAGGCATCCTGATAATCATAGCAATTGGCCGTGAAAACTATTCTTATTATATTATACAGAAAATAATAACTCACTTGTAACATTTATTTCTATCATGCCTAAAGAGTAACGGCTGGCAGATCTTAAGCACAAAGCTCCAAGTCTCCAGCGAATCGACGGTGCTCTTTGACATGATGTTCCCTTCTGCGTCGTCCAGATCTTTGTCCATCGACATCCTATAGTTGTCCGCCTGCCGAGTGCTGGCCCTGGGCCTGTCTTTTGACTTGTAACCAGATTCACCTGACTTGTAACTTGATTCGGTCGACTTGTAACCACTTTCTGTGGACTTGTAACCGCTTTCTGTGGACTTGTAACCGCTTTCTGTTGACTTGTAACTTTCAGTTGACCTGTAACCGTCGGAGTAGTGACTGTGCTGGCTCGACTGTAAATCTCGCATTCTATCGTCTAATTCTGGTGTTACTGAACCCAAACTCATGTCGTTTTTAGAGCTATCATCATAATCTTTCGGTGATATATCATATTCGACTAAGCCTTTGTCTTGGCTAGTATCGTCACTCATGTTTTCTTGTTTGATCTCATTGATGACAGACTCTAAGAAATTATCATCGTTTGCGTCGATGACACCTTCTTTACTCAAATCTTGATCATAGTCGAATAATTTGAGATCTAATGGAGAGTCGAACGCATCGTCTTTCAGGACGGTCGGTTTAGCGAACTTGTCCAGTTCAATATTATTGTCAAACATATCTAATACTGCATCTTCGTTGGGATCTATCTCAAATTCGAAGGAATCCATTACCGGTTGCAGTTTTTCTATTTTCACTGGTTTGGTGCTTGGACTCTCTGATTTCCTTTCTTTGGTTATCAGAGCCTCTTTGATCAACTCGGCCGCCTGTTTGGCTTTCATGTGCGAATACTGTATAGAATCCATTGCTGGGCTAGGAACAGCTTTTGCCGGACTCGGAACAGCTTTATCGTCATTGTCTAATGACCAAGTGTCACAGACTAAATAATCATCGCCCAGGCTCAATTCCGGGTCTTTTGTAACTTTTTCATCTTTCTTCACTTCAACTTCTTTTACCTTTTCTTTCTCTTTTCTATCCTTTTCATTATCTCTGTCCTTGTGTCTATCCCTGTCTTTATCTGTATCTCGATCTTTTCTATCTTTGTGTTTATCTTTTTTGTCTCTGTCATCTCTTCTATGGTCAGAGTGCCGCCTATCGTACTTGTCACTCTTTCTAGATTTATGACTTCTGTTCGATTCTGAATCTTTTCTATCTCTGTCTGATCTGCTTCTGTTCGAGGAAGAAGTGCGTTCTTCTTCTTTCTCTTTGTCAGCTGGGGGTGCTTCTTCTTTCTTCCTCTGAAATGGATTGTCGTAATCTGGCAGCAGTTTCTGGTAGTCAAATTTGAACTCTTTGCCGGCGGCTTTTGCTTTTTTCGCCTCTCGTATAAGTTCGTCGACTTTTGATTCATCTGAAATTCATATTAAAGTACCGTTAAACGTGAGTTATAGTGAGCCCCGGTTAGTGATGTGAGGAATCGATTATCAATAATCGATTATGAGTAGAGAACTACAGCACCATCAAACTTTTAATCGAACATATTATAGTTTTTACAAACTAAATACTTGCTACATTACTTATTTCATTACTAAACTACTACTCTGATAATAATGATGTGAACATTAAAATATCAACAACCTTTTTGCTATCAGCACTATTTACCAAACTACATCCTACATAGCAGTACTTAAGATCTAAATACTTACCATTTAATAAAACCATACTCAAACCCTAACTCGACCGCAAACCCTGTATAAAAAATAACACTACATACAGTACGTCTACATAGGTACCAAGTAGATATCTTGCGTCACTCCTCGCGGTTTTGTTTTTCTTCTTTTTCTTATGCTTCTTCTGCGCATGCGTGAGGGTGACCCGAAATTTGCGCAGGTTACGAACTAGGTGCCATTATGATAAAAGTTATTATGATTTGCAATGTGAGGTTCCAGATGTAAGAATCTTGGATTCACTGCATTTTTCGCAACTGCCAATATTTTAGGATAGACTTATATGTATTTTATACCATACACGCTATGCAGAACACATTTAATTTCGCATTTTCTAACATGGCAAAGTATGCGCAAACACGGCAATTACTATGGCAACGCTTTGAAAGATGCTCCATCTGGCCTTAATTTTTTGTACAACAAAGTTTGTTCTGAACAGCCTGTTTAATGCAACATAGAGGTTGTTGTATTTTAGTGATAAAGTAAATTAATTAGAAGAAGAGAAGAGCATGAGTTTTTAAGAATATGAATGAAAAATAAAAGTTAAACTCAAGCAAACAATAGAAATTAAACTCACAAATATGTAACACACTAGTGTTCATTTGTATTAGTGCAAAAACTCTTAAACCCCTTACACACTGTGACTTTTAGCAGCGATGCAAACGCGATGCAGCACCGATGCAGTCGCAAAATGTCAACCTTTACACACTGCGCTACTTTTAGCATCGATGCTAACGCGCGTTAGTATCGATGCAGTCGCGATGCAGAAGCCGGAAATTGACAAATAATGTACTGAATATTGGCGACTGCATCGATAAAACTAAAAGTCGCAGTGTGTAAGGGGTCTTAAGTAACGGTTACATCATCAGTCTGGCGTCCGTCAGGTCCAATGAAACTTAAACCATGAAAATTGTGCCATCATTTTCGTGTCAGTCCAGACTAATAAACTGGACTCATGCCAGACGGAAAGTGTAATACAAGTGCACATGCGTGAAAAAAGGTAGTGTTTAAATTCACACCACAAAAAAACAAAAAACAACTATAAAGAAAGCCATTCTTCATCTTAATCGATTGTTAAAACATTTGTAAAAATATTTTCCTTCGGATATTGTGAGAGCAATCTCGCAACAGTGCTGAGGGCACGCAGCCTACGCGTTAATAAGCACTTGCAAAATTCAACAGGCTTGTTAATGTGACGGTGGCCGAGTGGTATAGGCATACGCCCGGATTGCGTAAGACACGGGGTTCAATTCCTCGTCTGTCACCGAGTCACAGTTGCTTTTTACAAATGAAATTTATATCAGTGTTTAAATTATCAAAAACCAATTTATTGAATTAGAAATAATTTTCACATGTTCGCAATGAACATCCCTTGTATCAGTATGGACACTGAAAAATAATGAGACTCTTACCTAAGAACGTCTTAATAGGCGGCATAGCTTTAGTGGGCATGGCCTTCTCGCTGGTACTGCTCGGACAGATGAGCCCCAGGGGAATCCCCAGCTCAACCAGTTCCATCTTCCGCTTCATATCTTCAATTTCCGAGAGGGTGCGCTTCTGGAGCTCTGTGTATGAATCTGGAAGGTAAATGTTAATATAGCAGCGAGGGTAGAACAACAGACCCGGTATAATATAAGCTTATGGAGTGTTTGAGGTAGGTAGTTCTCATTCTTACCACTCAAAAACACCAATGTTTCATAACAAATGTACCTAGAATAACTGTGCAGAATATTCTCCAGTAACAGCCACTATTGGGCACTTATACTTTCATATACAGAACTCTGTATACTATAATAACATCACATAAACTGACAGAGACAGAATGATGATTTAATCCAGGATTAGGGTAATCCTAGGTTAAATTATCATGCGCAAGTATCACTACGGTAACGGTATCTAACGGACTATCAATTACATATTCGATTTTCATATCTCAATAGACATGTTATTGACACACTTAATATTGGAATTGAGTCTTCACTTTAATTTGTAATTTCTTTGGTCAGTTCATCAAAGGGTCATATCAGCAGCCCACATACCTACATATTTCTTTACCCAAAGAAGCTATCATGCAATTGTACACAAATAACCTTGAAAGTTCCTCTTACTGGCTCCTGGTTTCGGCGGCTTGGGCAGCTTCTTGGCGTCGGGCTCTACATCAGGCTTCGGTGTCGTCCGCACGCTGGCCAGCTTGCCGATCAGCACCGTTGTGCCTAGAAGTTGAGAATACTATAGTTAAACTAATGCTGTTTAAACCAAAAATATGTATCAGTCGTGCTCATAGCAGAAGTAGTGCTCATAGCAAATGGATTCTTCAAAGCCTCAATTCTTTTTTTTCTGATTTCTCTTGCAGACGCCGACGGTTACAGATGGTGGTGGTGTTCGGTGTACTGCAATGATTGTTCATCGCTTTTCGTGGCTATATAATGGCCAATGGCTATATCGTGGCCAATGCGAGAGCAGCATGGTCGCCCACAAGATCAACATGAGAAGTTTGCACTTGATGGAGTCAAAATGCTTCGCAGTCTTCTCTGAATGAAGTGAATGGATATCCTGATGTTAAATTATTGAATGCACTTTACGTACAACCATACAGGGTACTGCTAGTTTAACATACATTGAATGTGTTTTTTACTTACCAGAAGTGAGGCCTTTTGTTTACATAAGAAAGCATGAAACAAAATACAATTTTAAAAATTCAGCACTGTATGTATGTACATTTAATTTAGAAAATAAAGTTTCCTTTGTTAATATTGGTTTAAAATGTTAATGCTGGAACCTTGTCAAATTAATATCCTTAAAACCTCTTTTGCAACTAGAAGCATTCCATAAAATTTTATCAGTAAAACAATTTAATTATTATTGTCAATAAGGTAGAGTTAAGTAAGATACAAAACAAGATATTGAAAGAAATATGACAAAAAGAGCCACATTAGCATTTTGCGGGGCTTTTAGTTACCTGAAGTTATACAACATTTGTGCTGATTATATTTTTATCATGATACTTATTCCTTTAAAAAGATCACAAATAAAAGAAACATACTTCCTGTACTGACAGGTTTTGGCACAGCGATGGGTACAATTGGTGTCTTCTTTTGAATGGAGAATGCCCGAAGCCGTTTCTTTGCATTTTCAATGCCTTTCTTAGACATATTCACTTTTTGTGGCACCATTATTGAAGACTGAAATAATAATGCACACAATTAATTAGTAGAGCCAAATTTTTATAGCTACTATAATTTAAAAGTTTAGTTTGAAGTTAAGAAAGGAACCATACAACCTACCAACAGTGGAAACAAGCTGTTGTAATGTGAATAAATTATTTTTTACTCAAGAACAACTCAATCTCAAGGACTTGTTTTTACATTGTTTATTTTATAGATTGAGCTAAAAACATTTTTAGACATGGTGGCATTTTTAGACATTTGTTGTATCTAACCTAACATTAGAATAATCAATGCAATGCAAGGGCTGCTTAACTGATGAAATTTTGGTTAGTTAACCCATTCGGGGGTGCAAATTGAGGGTGGGTAACATAACTGCAGCAGCAGATAGAACTAATGGATAGTGCTAAAAAATATCTTATTGAACCATTACGATATAATCATATTTACTGAAACGTGGCTGAATAACGGCATTAATAGTAGCGAACTATTTGATTCTAGGTATATTGTTTATCGTAGGGACCGGGATATTTCCAAATCCACTAAATTGGATGGTGGGGGAGTTCTGGTTGCCGTTGCGCGTCATATTCCATCTACTCGTATTGAACGGTGGGAGAGTGATTGCGAAGACTTGTGGGTCTCCATACAAATTAAATGTAACGGTACGATGTCTACTGTCGCCGTATGTGCAGTTTACCTGCCCTCTCCACTGCAATTAGATAACCTTTCTCAATTTGTTCGAAACACTAACGATGTAATTAGCAAAGCAGACGACATTATTCTAATTGGTGATTTTAACCTATGGTTTATGTCCTGGTCCAATGATTCTGATGATTGTAATAATTTAACCCCGAGTAACTACGACTGCACTCTTGGTCGCTGTTTTATGGACTTCTTTTCTCTTAACGACCTAAGGCAGCTCAACTATGTACCCAATTGTGATAGTAGACACTTGGACCTTGTCGTGACAAACATTCCATCTCTCCATCTAACTGAACCCTTGGACCTTCTTAGCAAACTTGATCCTAAGCATCCAGGACTATTGGTGTCTTTGCACCGTTCGAAAGAACCCCAACTTAAGCCGAAAGCGCGGACAGATCTCAATTTTTATAAGGCCAACTACGAAACTATAATTGCAGAGTTAGAGTGCATTGACTGGAATAACGAATTTCAAAACTGTAATCATGTAGACGAAATGGTGGAATCTTTTTATAAGCTACTTAAAAATTCTATTGAGAGGCATGTACCTAAGCGCGCCCCTAGGTCATCTAAATTTCCAAAATGGTTTAGCATTGCTTTAATCAAATTACTATCCGAAAAGGAAAAGATTCGGCGAAGGTATCGTAAATATGGCAATCCAAGAGACAAGATGGAATTTGAGATTCTGCGCAATCGCTGCCAGAAACTAATCAACAAATGTTACATAGACTATAAAACCAACATTGAAACAGATATTTCTCGCAACGTAAAATCATTCTGGCGTTACATAAAACAAAAACGAAAATGTTCATCTTCCTTACCATCGGAAATGAAATTGAATGGCACCTTAGCAAAGTCTGGTTTGGACATTGCCAATCTTTTCGCTCGGCACTTTGCTTCAACGTACACTGCAGCTAATCAAAACTCTAACTTGGTCACTGGCTCGCCGTCACACTTAAACTTGTCACATATACAGTTCGCCGCTTCTGATGTTTCAAAGAAAATAAAAGAACTGGACATCCAGAAGGGACCAGGCCCCGACAGCATTCCGCCTATTTTTGTCAGACGATGCCATTCCGTTCTGTCTCAGCCTCTCACCCAGATATTTAACAGATCTCTGAGCGACGGTGTATTTCCTGCGGAATGGAAAAAAACAAAGATTGTTCCGATTTATAAAAAAGGTGAATCTAGCGACATAAAGAATTACCGTCCCATCTCGATATTGTCAACCTTTTCAAAATTATTTGAGTCCCTAGTACATCCAATTATCAGCCATCACGTAGATAACGGCCTGTCTGACCATCAGCACGGGTTTCGTCGTGGTCGCTCCACCGAAACCAATCTGGCTCTGTTTGTAACGGACATTTCCAATAACATGGACCGAAGAATTCAAACTGACATCATTTACACCGATTTTAGTAGCGCTTTCGACAAGGTCAACCATGAGATACTCTTAACTAAATTAGCATCACATGGTATCGATGGTAGCTTGGCACAATGGTTTCGCTCTTACCTGAATGAGAGGCCACAGGTTGTCACAGTGCAGGGATATGAGTCTGGAGAGTATTACGCAACATCAGGAGTTCCACAGGGGTCGCACTTGGGACCAACACTCTTTCTAGTGTTCATAGACGACCTCACTTCATCCATAAACCATTGCGAATACTCACTCTTTGCTGACGACCTTAAAATTTATAAAACCGTGGTGTCTAGCGAAGACGTTAATCTGATACAAGACGACTTATATAGTGTTCACCATTGGTGTGAGAAAAACGCTATGTCCTTAAACGCCAGCAAATGCTACCATATCAAAATCTCCAAAAACAAAAATACTATTCCATCTGAATATAACATCAACGGCGTCGTTTTATCTGAAGTGAATGAGATACGTGACCTGGGTATAGTTATTGATCATAAACTATCATTTGTACCTCATATCAACACCATCGTCAAAAAAGCGGCAATGATGGTAGGGTTTATCAGAAGAGCTACCAAAGACTTTCAAACCACCGACTCGCGGATCATACTGTACAACGCGCTAGTACGGAGTATTCTAGAATACGCCAGTGTAGCATGGAACCCCATATACGCGGTCCACTCGCAGCGGATCGAAAGTATTCAGAGATCATTTACTAGATATCTTGCTTTTATATCTTCTGGTATATCTCACAGAGCTCCCTATAATAATAGACTCTCGTTTCTGGGTATGGATGGCTTACGAACTAGGCGGTCTATTCGAGACCTAGCGTTCCTCCATGGCATCCTTCATGGATCATGCAAGAGCGACAAACTACTGGGAGGTGTAGCTGTTTCTGTTCCATCGCGCGTTCCTCGTAAACCACTACGCAAAACCTTTGCACTTCCTACGTTTAAAACCAATGTAGGCAGGCAGGCTCCTTTGGTCAGATGCTGTGAGCAGTATAATGTGCTGAACGCCAAATCTGGCGATGGGGATCTGGATGTTTTTCACGACAAATTATCTAAATTCAAAAAATCTTTACATAAACTTCTGTCCGACTGTACGGAGTAGTGCATATTTTCACACACAATTAAGTTATATAAAATGTTCATAATTTATATTTTAAGCGCTGTGTACGCCTGTAATCGGTATATATATAAGAATTTTCTGTCAACTTTTAATTTTTAAGAATGCAATATATATGTACTGTTGGTGTACCTATTCAATAAAATAAAATAAATAAAATAAAATAATGGAAATGAAGTCTTAAAACTTGGAAAGAGTTCTTGACAAATTATTTTCTATGTGTTAAGTAAAGCACGACTAGGACTGTTTATATGATCAATAATTAACATAATCTACTGAAAAACACTCACTGTATCATGTTCTGAGCCTGAAGTCCCCGGCGGGACCAGGTCATCAGAGTCCATGGAATCTCCTTGGTTCGACAGGCTTGGCCTACCGGAATCCATTTTTATGGTCTATTTATGATAGATTTGCTAAATTTCTCAGTTCTATTTCACATTGCGGCGTCAATATAATCAAACATAACATTGTACAAGCGAAGTGGATAACTGGAAAATTGACAAATTTGACAGCTAAGCAAAATGGAGGGCCGGCCACTACTATTTTCACGGCTGTCAGCTAATGATGATAATAATATTTGTCTATGGTTATGTACGCGGCAAAAATGCTTGCGCCCAGAGCCACTAAAAATTCTTAAAAAAACTAAATACTTCTTTCTCTGTCTAACATACTCGTTTTCTCTTTCTTTCAAATATGTTTCTGTCTTGGGTTATCACGTAGATGCATCTCTGTCTTTCATTCGTGATTATTCGAGATAAGTCGATAATCAACTTATCTCTGTTTGTCTTATAGGTGTATCTCTTTTTAATTTTACGAGAATCTTCTTGTTTGACCCTGATTGGTTGATACGCGAATGTTCTAGATTGGTATTCCAGAAATGTCATGAAAATACTCGACCCTGATTGGCCAGTCGGCCTGGGTATATAAGCCGAAGGAAGGGCGGGAGAATTCAGTATATTTTGTAAACACAAAGCAAGCAAACGAAGCGAAAGGAGAGTGGGAAACCACTGAACTACGAAGCAAATTCGAAGTGAAATTTATTGTTCGTGACAAGAGGAATTTATAACACATCAAGAAAAATGCCAGCTGTTGGAATTGATCTCGGAACTACGTACTCGTGTGTTGGAGTTTGGCAGCACGGAAATGTGGAGATTATCGCCAACGACCAAGGAAACAGGACGACGCCTTCGTACGTCGCGTTTACCGACACAGAGCGACTGATCGGCGATGCAGCGAAGAACCAGGTAGCGCTGAACCCCCACAACACGGTTTTCGACGCAAAACGTCTCATCGGCCGCAAGTTCGACGACCCCAAAATCCAGGCGGACATGAAACACTGGCCCTTCAAAGTGATCAACGACTGCGGCAAACCGAAGATCCAAGTCGAATACAAAGGTGAAACGAAGCGGTTCGCGCCTGAAGAGGTAAGCAGCATGGTTCTGACGAAGATGAAGGAAACCGCAGAGGCATATCTCGGGTCTACGGTCCGGGACGCAGTCATCACAGTGCCGGCGTACTTCAACGACGCTCAAAGGCAAGCTACAAAGGACGCGGGTGCCATCGCCGGACTTAACGTCTTGCGCATTATCAACGAGCCGACCGCAGCTGCGTTAGCATACGGTCTCGATAAGAACTTGAAAGGCGAACGCAACGTGCTCATATTCGATCTCGGCGGTGGTACTTTCGACGTGTCTATTCTGACCATCGATGAAGGGTCGCTGTTCGAAGTGCGAGCGACGGCCGGCGACACCCACCTCGGCGGTGAAGACTTCGACAACAGGCTCGTGAACCACCTAGCCGAAGAATTCAAGCGTAAATACAAGAAAGATCTGCGAAGCAACCCGCGGGCGCTCCGTCGGCTGCGGACGGCGGCGGAGCGCGCGAAGAGGACGCTGTCGTCGAGCACGGAAGCCACGGTCGAGATCGACGCCTTGTACGAGGGTATCGACTTCTACACTCGAGTGTCCCGCGCACGCTTTGAAGAACTATGCTCAGATTTGTTCCGGTCCACCTTGGAACCAGTGGAGAAAGCTTTACGCGACGCGAAGATGGACAAGAGCCAGATTCACGACGTGGTTCTCGTCGGAGGATCTACTCGCATCCCCAAGATACAAAGCTTGCTGCAGGGTCTCTTCTGTGGCAAGAAACTGAACTTGTCCATCAACCCAGATGAGGCGGTCGCGTACGGAGCGGCAGTCCAAGCGGCTATTCTTAGCGGAAGCACCGATACCCGAATCCAGGACGTTTTACTCGTCGACGTAGCGCCTCTATCGCTCGGTATCGAGACCGCCGGCGGCGTTATGACTAAAATCATCGAACGCAACTCGAAGATCCCATGTCGTCAAGCGCAGACCTTCACGACGTACTCTGACAACCAGCCGGCGGTTACTATTCAGGTTTACGAGGGCGAGCGAGCGATGACGAAGGATAATAACTTATTAGGCACGTTCAACCTGACCGGTATCCCGCCAGCGCCGCGCGGCGTTCCTAAGATCGACGTCACCTTTGACTTAGACGCCAACGGCATCTTGAACGTGTCTGCAAAGGAGAACAGCACTGGAAGAAGCGAGAAGATCGTCATCAAGAACGATAGAGGAAGGTTGTCGCAAGCTGAGATTGATAGGATGCTTTCCGACGCTGAGAAGTATAAGGAAGAAGATGAACGTCAACGAGACCGGGTGGCTGCTCGGAATAAGTTGGAGGCGTACGTATTTGGCGTCAGGCAGGCCCTAGATGAGGCTGGAGAAAAGCTCAGCGAACAAGACAAAGAGACAGGCCGCCGAGAATGCGAAGACACTCTTCGCTGGCTCGATAACAACGCACTGGCTGAGCGCGAAGAGTATGAGCATCGGCTGAAGGAGGTGCAGAACGTGTGCCAGCCTCTGATGACCAAGATGCACGGTGGCGGCCAGCAACAAGGTGGCATGCCTGGTGGAATGGGCGGTGGCATGCCTGGTGGAATGGGCGGTGGCATGCCAGGAGGTATGCCCGGTGGCAGACAAGGAGGAATGCCTGGTGGTATGCCCGGAGGAATGCCAGGCGGAATGGGTGGTGGCATGCCTGGTGGAATGTCATTCGGAGGAATGCCTGGTGGCATGCCCGGTGGTATGGGAGGTATGCCCGGCGGAATGGGTGGAATGCCCGGAGGCATGTCATTTGGTGGTATGCCCGGTGGTATGGGAGGTATGCCAGGCGGCATGGGAGGTATGCCCGGAGGTATGGGAGGCATGCCCGGCTACAGACAAGGCAACGACGGCCCCACCATTGAAGAAATGGACTAAGCTACGAAGTTTGAAGACTCCATAGAATCTAGTCCCCATTAAGTTAGTTCCTCATTAAGACTGATTGTTATTTTATTATAAGTTTGTTAGTAACATGTGATCATCTGTTGAAGTATATAAATCAATAAAAATAGTTATAATTTATTTCAATTCTTTTATTTACAATACTTATAGTTAGGCACCCCTTTCTAACATAATCAATGAAACAACTAAATAGATTACCCATTTTATTGACATACACTTCTCACTTAGGCATTAATTCAAAAAGCTAGCATGAATACCTATTTTTCAAATATCAATATAGGTAATTCATGCCAGCTTTTGGGACACAACTTTATAAATTCACATTGAATTTAACATAACGAAAAGTAACACTAGAGCTGGGATAGTCTTATTTACACAAACAATAAAATCATGTAATGTTGACTCGACTTGCATTCGAGTTATGTTCCGTTGACGATTAATAAATTATGAACTCAAAGCTATATTAATACTTCAGAATTAAGCCAAGAGATCTGTCACGTGATGATCATGATCAGTATAAATAATATGCATCAAGGCCTACAAAATATAAATAGAGCGACAGCGGACGGATATTCGAGTATGTTCTTGAAACAAGTAGGTTAGTGCATCACTCGTTGCCAATATTCTAGTAGTTCACTGCAATTGATTTATATAACACTAGCTTTTGCCCGCGACTTCGTCCGCGTGGAATCGTGACTTCTTTCTCCCGTTTTTTACACATTTACCACTATATCTTTACTCCTATTGGTCGTAGCGTGATGTTATATAGCCTATAGCCTTCCTCGATAACTGGACTATCCAACACAAAAAGAATTATTCAATTCGAACCAGTAGTTTCGGAGATTAGCGCGTTCAAACAAAAACAAACTCTTCAGCTTTATAACATTAGTATAGATTGAACTACTATTACTAGCATATGGACCTGACACTACGAACAATTCTAGTGCCACATGAATTGACGCCACTCAACGCATACAATCTGTTTATTTTCCGAAATTCAAATTTCAAGAAATAACTTGTCGTCGTATTTGCGACACATTTTTTGCTTGGCATAGCTTCTCTATACGTAGTAATAACATCTCGTTGAAACCAGTCAGCGTATGAGTTGCTGAACACTTATGTAATGTGTTTACTATTATTAACGTATTTATGTAATGTCAAAGCTGAAAGTTAGTAAGGGAATGAAATTAGCTGAATATACATACAAATTGTTACTTAGAAATTGGTGTACATCCGGGCGGCTGAGCCAGACGCCTAGAGAGATCTCACCTATCTAGGCTGATAACGAATCGTAGGTGACGCTGGTATATCCAGGTTTCATCGTAGGTGACGCAATAGTTTTCTTGTAAAATCAAAAAAACTTGGCTCAGACAGCCAGAATTTCACATTTTCTGACACTCTGGATCTCAGCTCACAGAGGGTTTCAGGGCGCTGTTTCTTATAAAAAAGAATGTGACGCGTAGGTGACGGTCATCTGAAGTAGTTTCATCCATTTTAATCCAATACTTTTCGAGAAATCATGATAAACGTATGGCTCAGACAGCCGGACATCCGGTCGTCTGAGCCAACTTGTTTTTTTCTATATTTCACGAAATACTATGCTGCGGACAAATTTTTTAACGACATACTGATGTGACGACGTTAGTGACAGCTCTCGACCAGATTTGAACCTTCGTGACGCACGCGTTTAGGAGCTATTGAGAAAAAGCTGCTGGCTCAGACAGCCGGATGCTGGCTGTCTGAGCCACCCAGTTCTACCACTTCCAGGTGTTCTACGAAGCTGGAAACTCATCAAATCTGATGTGACGCGGACTCTGAGTAAGTATAATCGTAAGTGACGGCTCTATAATGCCGGCAATCAAAAGTTATAAGCAATTCAATACTTTTCCATACATTGATGCATTTGGGTGACCACACTTCGCACTTTTTATGGGAATGAAAATACAATAAAGTAGAAAATGTAAGCAAAAGCCCCCATTTCAAGGCAGTTGCTTTCTCCTGCGTTTTAGATATGTAATTATGTAGTTAATAACTTCGCCGATTAAAGAAAATTTGGTAATTATTTATGATCTCAGGTATGACGTACTCTTTATTTAAAAATAACCACTAGTTTCAGTTAGGTACTACAGTTTAAGAGTATTTCAGTAAGGAACTTCATACTTACTCAATCCTCATCTCGTCCCATGTGAATACGGTAC
>OY757278.1:6001362-6041750 GCA_963584085.1 Pyrausta aurata | reverse complement strand
ATTATTTATTTCAGGCAACTTAGGCCCATACAATAAATACCTTAAAGACTAACATACATACAATAACAACATTAAAAATATTAAAATAAATGACACTATTTTGCCGGCGTAGTGTTGCGCAACTTGGTGTCCGGTAACCGTCCGCGAAATCTGCGATACAAAACACCCTTCGGCCAAAACTCTGCTTTCATGAAGGTCGACAGCTGTTCGGTCGGAACCCTTACCACAAACGAATTGAAATTCGTATTGTGACGAGACTCCAACCGTTCGACCCTCAGTGAGTATCTGGTCTTTATTCGTATGTACTCTACAATCTCCTCGACCTTTGTAGAGTAGTGGAGCCGGGACACGTATAGCAGCGTCACTGGTATCGCAGGCCGAAGTAGGTGGTTCGATCCGGTCGGTGCGGTGCCGCACTGGTTGCGAGTGGAGGGCTTCCTTTTCTTCTTCTCAACCTTCGTGAAGCCATCTTCATCATCACACTGAGCAGCCTGTGATGTCAGCGTCTTCGGAGCAATCGTTGATTTGCTTTTGTCAGCGGCAGCTGCAGCATATGCACGTGTCGGAGTTGACGTCAACACGCGTGATGTTTCCCGCGGTGATGCGGGCGGGGCGGCGGGGCGCGCAGTAGCGCCAACGACGTCAATGACCGCGCTGGGTGACGCATCATTTCGCGCCGACCCGAAACTGCTGACCGATGCATTCTGCGCCCCGCGACGTGTGTTGATATTGCAGGCCTCAGGTGACCTACTTACCGGAGCAGTGTTACTTAATAGCGACACTTGGGCACGCAAGTCACTTATGGTGTTTTCTGAGGCCTCCAGCTTGGCATGCACTTCGACAAGACTCGCTTTCAGGAACGTGATGTCCTTTAACAGCCTGGTGACGTCAACGTGGTCGAACGTGACAGGGGGGAGCTTGTGCAGCTCCTTTGCCACGAACGCAGGCACTTCGTCAGGATCGGTCTCCTTCAACAGGGTTATGATGTCCTGCACACTTCTTTCACCTCCATCCCTCCGGCGAGACGGCATCTGGGCACTCTTCCCGAGCGTCTGGAACAGGAGCGCCTTGCCACTGCAAATCTCTTCCTCCTTGAAATTTGATTTGCAGATCTGCATGATGCTGACCTCATCCATGGTGTCGATGGCATATTGTATAAATGCCAACAATTCGTTAGCAATGAGTTTTTGCGAACCCATTGTGTTTACTGACGGCACTGACTGGTATATAGTCTGCGCTAGTCGCGAATTAAAAATATTCTGTAGTGCAACGGACACGTCCGCTTCCGATCGCACATAGTGACGACTCGAGCTCTAAAAGCAGTCGAAAATTCTCCCTCTGATTCAGGCAGTTATGGAAGCTGTTTAAATATTATTTTTTTGCCAAACTATGGCAAAGTCGAAGAGAACCATATCAGTGTGTCAAAAAACCGAATGGGTAATCACAATAGAATATAGCTAGTTATCGCCAATTTGACCAAATAGGATTTCTAGGACGTGTAAGACATACCTGGCAGTACTAGAGTCGTTGGCCATAAACCTGGCTAGGGGACCCCACATGTCTTCCTTCATAGTTCCGAATCGATCCCTGTAGGTGGCGTTACCCGTCAACTCTATCTGCAATTCAAAAGAAGTGAAACATAGAATGAGTATTATGAAAATGTCAAATAAAAGAGCACTATTGTCCTACCAAAAGGTACTCGTAGTACAAAGGCAACAGCAGAATCAGTGGCACACCTACCCCCAACCTGAGTGCTCAATAAAGTGTACACTCACAGAATACCCCTTGACCTCAGCGTTCGGTTTCTCCGGCGGGTAACTACGCTTACATTACGCGATTCAGCACGGCACAGCGCCATCTGTTGATGCTTTGGTGAACTACCCTAACAAGAGTACTCAATAAATAACTGCCTCGGTGGCGCAGCGGTTAGTAGGTCGCATTTTAAAGCGACGGCTGCGCCAGAGGTCCCGGATTCGATCCCGGGTCGGGCCGAAAATATGTACCTGGGCTTTAGAATCAGAAATACGCAGGGAAGCCCGGGGTTCGGAAGTTGGCGGTGTTTCACCCCCGTGCCTCGGAAAGCACGTTGCGCCGTTTGTCCTGCGCCTGATCTCTCTCCGGTCGTGTTAGATTGCTGTCCCATCGGGCTTTGAAGAGTGGAATAGAGAGTGCACCTGTGTTTGCGCACACACTTGTGCACTATAATATGTCCCGCGAAATCGGTTAGTCGTGACTGGCCACCGTAGTCGCAATCGGCTAGGGCGACTATCTATACTAATATTATAAAGCTGAAGAGTTTGTTTGTTTGTTTGAACGCGCTAATCTCCGAAACTACTGGTTCGAATTGAATAATTATTTTTGTGTTGGATAGTCCAGTTATCGAGGATGGCTATAGGTTATATAACATCACGCTACGACCAATAGGAGCAAAGATATAGTGGTAAATGTGTAAAAAACGGGAGAAAGAAGTCACTATTCCACGCGGACGAAGTCGCGAGCAAAAGCTAGTTACTCAATAAAGTGTAAAGACTCACCGAATACCCCTTAATCTCAGCGTTCGGTTTCTCCGGCGGGTCCCACGTCAGTTTCATGTACCCGTCCGCGCAGTCGACGGTCACGTTGCTTGGCTTGCCCGGGATCCCGTCCAGGGTGGCCGCCTCCATCTTCTCCGACCACTGCCCGCATTGCTTCGAGTACTCGGAGCAAGCGCGCACCTGGTTTATAATAAATAAAGAAAAACAGCATTAATATGACGACGCGTTTGGTGTATTGGTTAGCGCTCCTGACTATTACGACGGCCGTCGCGGGTTCGAATCCCGCAGGGGTTAAATGTTTGTGTTATGAGCACGGACATTTGTACCTTTGCCATGGATGTTATATGTATTTAAGTATTTATGGGAGACGCCCCCGTCATTATCGTTGTCTGGTACTTTGTAACACAAGGAAGAAAATTCCTTACCACGAAACCAGACAATAGTAAACCTTAATTTAATTATATAGTATTTATCAATTGTGCGCAAGCAAAAAAATATAGCAACACAATTTGCTTGTCATCATAGAAATTCTAGTATTGAATGAAGCAGTTTCAATCAAGAAAGCGTACATTCCAATTGGTGGTTTTGATTAGTAGTTGATTAAGCTTAGTCATATTTAATGGTTTAGAATGTTTTTTAACACTCAGTGTCATATTTGTATTCTTAAAAGATGAAATAAGAAACCAATAATTGCGCACGGGCGGGACTCAAACCAGCATCTTTCTACGTCACGCAATGACGTATCCATAGGGGACCAAGAATTTCGCGCGGTAGATTCGAGAGCACGGTAGCTCAATTGGAAGAGCAGTTGGCCCGGTAAGCCAGAAAGATGCTGGTTCGAGTCCCGCCCGTGCGCAATTTTTGATTTCTTATTTCATCTTTTAAGAATACAAATATGATATTGTGAGTGTTAAAAAACATTCTAAACCATTGAATAGCGTAGCGTTATCATTTCCAAGTTGAATTTATTCTGTAAAGAATAACTACTTGGCCCGCTGTAACATAAACAGACGGGTTGATGGCGCTAATGCTACGCAATGAGGTAGGTTCGACAACACGGTAGCTCAATTGGAAGAGCAGTTGGCCTGGTAAGCCAGAAAGATGCGAGTCCTGCCCGTGCGCAATTTTTGGTTTCTTATTTCATCTTTTAGTCATATTTTTTTAGACTTATCATGAATACAAGAAAAAAACTCATACCTGAAAAACGTATGTGCTGTGCGGCTCTAAATTGTCAAACATATACGGTAGATTTCTGTTATCCCTCGAGTGGAAGGCCGTCCTAGGGCGGCCTCCTGTGATGTTTTTGGAGCCATTGTCGTCCTTTTTCCTCGCCTCCAATATGTAATAGTGTATCAGATTGGCTATATCCTCAGGTGGAGGAGGCCAGCCTATCGTGACGGACGTAGCCGAGAAGCCTTTGATAGATATATTCGGTACAAACACCGGTTCTTTGTCCAGTGTTTTCACAATATCCTTGTGCACCCACAGTCCTGTTTTTGTCCAGTTTCTCGTCTTTACTTCGAATTTGAGCTCGTATTCCGTCGATTTGTTCAGGCCGTTTATGACGAACGATGTGTTCTTTGTGCCGATTTTCTCTCTGAAGTAAAAATTGAAGTTTTCCGAGGGCAGTTCTCTGTAGGAGAGCGTGTATGACTCGACCGGCGAGTTGTAGTTGCGGATGGTCCAGTTGATGTACAGCTGTGTTGTGCTGATGGCTGTCACGTTGAAGCCGATGATCTTTGGCGGCGCGTAAACAATGACGTCGATTTCGCCTGTAGATAGAAGAACATATTTATGAATACATTTTAATGACCTCCTCATGTGTGCAAATGCCAAGGCGATCAGCGTTCCTAATTACTGGGCACAACAAATTTAAGTCGTGTACCATCGAACCGCTAAGAATAAGAATGTACGATGACAAAATTTAGAGGAACCGAACATTACTCCACTTTTAGCACATAGGTCAACAAATACTTTCAACGAAAATTGGTTTGATGAACTAGATAGAATCGGTAGTTTTTGAGATATAGCACATTTTCAACAACCGCAAATATAACTTGGTCTCTCATACAAACGCTACGAAAAAAAATATCTTTAGCTGTCAACTACATATTGTGGTATTTTGGTTAAATTGAAGTAAGTATAAGTAAACAGCTTCATTGAGACTTCGCCTGCGGGGCGGCGGGCCGCGGGGGAAGACTAGAGCGGGTAGCATGAGAGATGCGGGCGGCGCGGATACACATCACCCGCTCTCGCCTCCCCCCGCGCCCCTGTGCCCCGCAGGCGAGGTCTTAATGAAGCGGTCTAGCGGTTAAAGTTCAGACGTAGGCGCCGTTGCCGTAGGCCGTGACGCGTATGTCGTGTGCTTTTGATGCGCTTAGGGCCCGCTGGGTTCGAGCTGTATAGTGACCTCAGTAGAGTACCTAGCTATTGCACTGACCTCGTATGAGCTCGTTGGAGACGGTGTCGTTGATCTCGCAGACGTAGGCGCCGCTGTCGTCGGCCGTGACGTGTATGTCGTACGTGCTGTTGATGCGCTTAGGGCCCGCTGGGTTCGCATTGCGAAGTTGCGGTTCGGGCGTACGATCCTCTGTCTCGTTCTTGTACCATCGCACCTCTGTTGGCTTGTTGTATACTGTGAAACAGAAAATTATCACAATGACTAAAAATGGAACACTAAATGTCGGACCGCATTTGCGCGGCACTGCACGGCGCGACACAAAGCGTCAAATTATTCTTATAGTCATATTTGTATGGCGTATGTCGCATTACCAACATGTCGCATTACAAATACCATGTTTTTATGCAAATAAATATTCTGATTACGGCGGCGCTGCACTGCGCGTCGCAGCACAGTTTTTTCAAGATAATATTTTGACGCGCAGCGCCGTGACGCGCCGTGCCGCGCAAATGCGGTCTGACCTTAAATTTACAAAAACTAGGCTCAACTTTAGATGCATCTCAATAAAACTTGGCTGTACCGAACCGTAACAAGTTCTGGAGAAAATGAATGTAGGAGGAAAAAGTTGGTATGTATTTCGTTGTTTATCTGTAGGAAATGGTATAAAATTTAATATGACAACCAAGTGAATTGAGTCATATCTTTAAACTCGTCGCATTATCCCTGTAGGCAAAAACAATCCTAAATAGCGGTTTATAGAGGGAAATAGGCAATAATAGACAGTGATAACATAACATTTATTACATGAGTAAGGTTTACTTAGACACTCATAGCCATGTCGACATCGTCATTATACATAAAACAAAAACGGATTTTCATGATTTTTACTTTGTTGGATTTGTCTTGACCCTAAATAGGATAATAACTACAAAACAGGGCGGCGGCGAAACGAAGGGACTGGCTAATAATACCTAAATAATACAAAAATGGTACAAACCTTCAAATTCGCAATAAAGCTTCGCATGAGTGGTTGTAGATACGTTCAGTTTCAGAGGTCCTTGAGTCTTGTTGACCAGCCGCCCTTTGAATCGGAGGTCTAGCGTCATCGTTCTGAATATGAAACATAATACTTTAGACATGGACAAATAAAATATTAAGACGAAGTCTTTGTATTACAAAAGTGACGCTTTTATTATCATTGTTTGGGTGGATTGAGTGACGCGATGGCAGACGTATTGTGTTCGTTGAGTGTACCTAAATGTGTGGGTGGTGGAATGACTATGAACGGGTATTAATTTACAATCAATAAGAGCTTCACTAGTCTTCTTAGAAGTAGATTTTAGAGATTTAATACATTTACGACTTCACTCTAATGAAATTGATGAGTTAAATGCCACAGCTTAGCAAACATGTCTAGCCTATGTATGCCATATTTGACAATATCCTTAGAGATGACGCCGCCATAAAGAAATTGTCTACATTTCGAACGCCAAGGGTCGAAATATGCTTGCGGGCGCAAACGTTTTCCTGCCCGTAAACCGTTATGGAATAAGACAAATTTGCTCTCATACGTTTTTCATACATCCTAAACTAAGCTCGTGCGTCTTCGTTTTTTTTAAAATAAGGCTTGATTGGTTTAAATTGAACTAAATTCTGAAGTGTTTTTTTTTTTTGCAAAAAAGTGATTATTCCGGTTCTTATATTAACTTAAACACAATATTTTTAAAGACGTAAGAGCAGTCTTTCAAAATATCTCAAACATGTACAAAAATTTACTAAATCCGCCATCGTTTAAGGGTGGAAAACATTTTCTCTTTTTGTATGGAAGCACGCGCGCACACGATCCTCTTAAGAGAACGGCAAAAAAGGTTGTATCGTCACTCAAGTGTTATTTGTGTACAAAAGGTGGACTTAATGCTAAAAGCATTCTCTCCCAGTCATACTTTTAGGTCATTCAGAAAGTTTGTAAGTGGGTGCAGGAGCATATTGTAGTAAAAATTTAGGAAAACGCAACAAAATTATCATTATGAAGCATAATAATATTATATTATTACATACTATAATTTTAATTAAATTTAATTTACCTGTTCTCAACGACATCGCCAAGCTTGACCAGGCAGACGTATTCGCCGGCGTCGGCGTCGGTGACGTTGCTTATCGTCAACTTGACAGTCTTCCGCTTCCTCTTGTAACCGTCGCGGTCCTTGTCTTCTAGTTCCTTCACCTCTTTCACCAGTTTCATTCTGTTCAACAGATAAATATATTTTTATTTTATTCACAGTCTAGAGGTACCCTGCGACTTCGGTTATGCGTTTTGATTTTACTTTGTTCCCGAGGGCCGTAGCGTAATGTTTAACAGCCTAAATAAATCCTTTCACGATAAAAAAGCTATCTTACGCAAAAAGGTTTTTTTTTACATCGGATCAGTTTTTCCTACATAAAATTGTATATATATTTTATATATATAATATTAGTAAAGATGATAGAGGCAATACAACACGCCCATGGAAAAAACACCTTACAGATTTCTTGAAAATTATTTCAGTAAATGGTCGGCCATTTAAAATTCGACCCCTAGGGTTGAACAGCCTTGTACCAGATGAGGATAAATAATAACTATTTCGTAAATAACATTGTGGTTTCACATTTAATGAGATAACATTAAATATGAATTAGAGAATGACTCATTATTTAACGCAGATAATTCAGGAGTTAACATCAATTGTCCTGCCTTCGTCTCTGAGATTTAATTGACCATGTAGTATGCCCTGCTACGCGTCCATTCACTCGCACACAGGTTTAGCGCAAGAAAGAGAAGGTAAAAAACTAGTATCCCTCCCTCCTTCCTGCGCCTCACAGCACTGCCAGCCGCCTGTCGCTCATTCGTGTCCGTGCGCGCGCGCCGTTCCGACGCACGCAGTAACCACAGCAAAAAAGAAAAATCCGTTAAGTTTTTTATTTCGTGCTAAACGAAAGTTACCTTATTGTGATATTCATACTGAAGAAGTAAATTGTGAACGTGAACTGAAGTTAAACGCATAACCCAGCGTGGCTGCTACATGCATGCTTTACGCATATACTTTTGGCCGAGCTATTACGAGATACTAGCCAGTCCGCATTTTAACGCTCCGAATCAATACGCGATATTGATCTGTAGCAATTTTTTGGCCGAGCTGGCACGTGATGCCAGCCAGTCCTAATTATCTTGAATCGAGACGTATGGTATGCGTTGCTTTCAATAAACCTACCCTTATTTTCATTGCGTTTCGACAAATGAAAAAAGTGAACTAATGGGGCCACAAAGGCATTTCATTAAAAATGTTAAGCAGCGCTGACGACGCGCCATCAGGGCCTCTCAGTGTGAAGCGTTCCTCGCCCACACTCATCAAGCCCCAACAGGCATCATAGTGTGTCCTGCCTGTGCCAACGCGACGCCATGCGCCGTGAATTGCTTATTTGTTACGGTGAACTACCGTCCAACAATCCTAGCGCTTCAACGTCTCGCGCTCGAAATCAGAATCCGACCAATTAAAGGTAAGGTATTTTTTCATTAACTCGTCAAGTATGTGTAAACGAGACACAATAAAAATTCCATTGTTATGCGACTCTCGGCATTCGTTTGATACCTGACTGATTAAAGCTAGCTAAGCTTAAAGCCGTACTACGTGTTACGGGCTACCGTATTCCATTCGTGGTAAAAACCACGACCGAACACTTGACTCAGTCAATCTTTTGACATAGATTGGAATTGAGTTTAATGTGAGCTTTTACACTTACAAACAAAGGGAGCAATATATATGTTTTACTAAGTACTTTTTTGTAAGCACCGAAAAACAGTAGTGGCAGCAGATTTATTTCAAATCTAATAAATTTATATTTATTTTGTACATTTTTACCTGAAATTGTAAAAATGAAAGACTTAAGAACACTATAACTGCCTAGACTGATAAACATAATAATAAAGTACGTATAGTGTCACCTGCAATGCGGTGCACGCTCCTTATTTTTTTTCCCCAAAGCTCTAAAAACGGTACTATATACATATATACTACATAGCTCACAATATTATGGTCCTATGTCTGCAATTGATTACAACTCTTTTTTTATTTATTTCTGGCTAATGGCTATAAAACTTGTCCTGCTAGACAATGCTATGGAAAACATAACATCGCTTATTAAATGAAATATTTAACATTACACAAATATCGAAGTTTACGGATTGTTTATAAAGAAGATAATTATTATTTTTTAAGTAAGCAAGTTTTTACTTACATTTCTGATTTCTACTCAATGCATATGGTTGGGTCCATATAAGAATTATGTAAAACTGATTTTATTTATAGCTCACAATTTAAATAGCTATGCTAATAATATTGAGCTTTGCTCATTAACTGGCATTTGTATGATTCTGAATGGTGGAATATTTACAGTAGGTACTTATTCAGTCTTGAAATCCAACTAAGATTTGTTTCACTCCTCAGTTAATATTCGGTAGGTACAGCTTAGATTTTATTAACCGACGCAACAACAACCAGCTGGAAAGCGTAATGTGTTTTTGGTTTATACCAATGAGTTTTCTTGTTAAATTGCGAAATCAATATAGCACTACCGTCATATTAGATTTAAATAGGTAGACGGTAATTAATTGTTTTAGATGCTATTTTATTTTTCGAAAAATATGGTGTGATATTCACTAAACTTTTCATGTATGCTTCTTAGATTAAATCGTCGCAAAGTTCGGTACTTAATGTGGAGTCTGAAAAACTAAATAAAGATCTGTGTCCATTATCTTCAGAAAAGGCGATGCCTGAGCCACCGCCAACAAAAAATTGTGACAACCATAGGTCAACTTGAATTGACTTTAGTTTTTTTATGGGCTTGTTTTTTTTCTCACCATTTACCACCACAAACACCACCGAAGAATAATTCAAACATAGAATGACCTATTGTTTGAAGTACTATTATTATTCTTTATATTTTTTGGCTATGTTTATTCCACTATTTACACACCTACGTTAAAGGTTGGATAAATAAAAGACATGGTCATTATTGTACAAATTACAAAAATCGATCTTTTTAAAACAAAAGGCAGCAACGCAGCGTTAAACCTAAATTGCACTACAAGCATCTAATTTGAGTTATTGGGAATATAAACTATGCATATTTTTCCCACTATATTCTGTGATTTAAGAATTAACTTTATCGAGTAAATATCTTCTCTCATCATCAGTTTTTTTTCCAACTAATCACATACACCCACTCCACAACCATCTCCCCAGCAAAGCCACTATTATATTAGGAAACTATTCATATGGAAACATTGCTGCATTAACTATAAAACAGATTATTTTATGTTATGAATTGTATCGTTTAATTGATGTTTAAAAGTATTGAATATACTATGTTAAATAAATTTTCAAAGGAAATCTTGTCTTAATATTCACCAATTACTTAGGTATGGTGAAACAGTTGCCGACCACAAAATAATAACCAATCATGGTCTGTCAAGTTTTAACATATTTTTTGCAAATGTTATTTTTTACGCTCGTTCTTATACTCTTGCGCCGTAAGACGTCGAGTAGTTCGACGATTTATTTATAAAACCTGAACGTAATTTATTTATTACAAAGAATAATGCTTGAATCTTTTTATTTATCATTTATATTTGAGGGTGTTTTTAATATGTATGAAACCAGTGTTCCCTGGTGGCATCGATCGATGACATACTTGTTGTAACACGACATATTCATTTACTTTTGGACTTCTTGTCACAATAGGTACCCTAATTTTGAATCATCAAGATTTATTTTACACTGCTCATAATATTGAAAAGTCTCATCTGAAGCCAAATAAGACACAAATACATTGGCGGCACAATAATTGCGGAAATGCACATTGCCATTACCCCCAAAAAAGAAGAATAAGTCACAAATATTTGTCAAACTCATAGAAAATATAAACGTAAATAAAAATAAAGTATCTCATCAAAACCAAATCGATAAGATAGGATCGCATTTTTTTTTTAAATGTAACCCTCAGTAATTCAGACATATTTTATCCAGTCAATATTTATGAGTATTTTTTTTTCCGACTATGCGCCGACTATCGAATACTCGGCGAACATTCCTGTGCTGGAAGTCTGAAGCGTCATGTTTGATATTTCGCGTAGATAATTTCAATATTTTGATTTTCTACTCCATCTAATATTCTTCTAACTTACATAGCTAAATCTTTAGTAAATCTAAAAAAAAAAAAAAAAATAAGCTTGATTAAAACATTATTCTCAATCAGTAAATACACGGAAATACCAATTTTGTCTCAGCTTTTTTCGAGCGCCAACTGGTGTTTTTTACAAGGAACTATGTCGAGACTTCCGCGCCTGGTTGATAAGTTAAATATTAGGCAAACGTCGGGTTAGGTGGTACCAAAACTTCTATCGGAGAAATCGTTTGCGCTCGTATGACCTTATAAAGCCACAACGCTCCCAGAGGTCGTTTCCAAGCTTCTTTAGAAAAAATTTAAATCACTTAATCATTACCTACTTCCTTCATGATTTCAAGTTTTGATAACGATAATATTTCAAATTCATTGAAATATCGTATTCTTATTGTAACCCAGAACCCAGAAAATAATAATAGAGTTGATATACACCGATGAATACATCTAAAATCTTATACACCCACAAATGAACCAACAATTTTTTTTACCAATCATCTTACACTTATTACAACAAATCATTTTCTTTAGAATTCAAAATTCGAATAATAAGTATTTTGTTTTTCGGTATACGGCTGAATATATTTCAAACACCTGCATAAATACATAAATACCCAATACTTCAAAGTAATCGAATATCATGCGTGTATTTTTTGCAAATCTATGATTGTAAAATACGTTAAAACTGTAAGACAAAGAGTCTCCAATACGCCCGTTAAGTGCATTAAAAATGATAGGGCGCTGGATGAGAAGTATTTCTGTATGTAGCTATCGCAATCTGTCTCAACAATACGTATTCCGTATTTATTAGAAATTTTTATAACAGACCAAAAAAAAAAAAAAAAAAAAAAGGAACTAAGAAATTTTCGTCCTATTTCAGTTAAGATTACTAAAATTATTATTATATTTACATATTCTTGGAGTTTAACATTAATAAAATATAAATATATATATATATATATACATATATATAATATAAAAAACTAATATATAGCTTCTTTCTTTCCCATTAAAGAAATTACTTATCATGCACCCATAACAATAGTGCATAATGCCAAACATGGTAACATAAAACATTATTGTTATTTAAATGATCATTTTAATAATCAAATATTACTAACTATAGAGATGTCAACTTATTTTTGTAACAACATTGATTTACTCCGAACATCTACATGGTCAATTAAATCTCAGAGACGAAGGCAGGACAATTGGATGATCAAACGAACTTACCTGTAAGTGAAGTTCGATCCAAATTGTCCTGACTTCGTCGAAGAGATTTAAGTTCCCACCCTTCCCAATTCCCATAGGTACGTGTATTTTCTGCAAAAATTGTTGCCACCCGTACCATAAATCAATGTTGTACATCTGGAACATCGGTCTCCTTGCTCTGAAATGAATGAGCGACAGGCGGCTGGCAGTGCTGTGAGGCGCAGGAAGGAGGGAGGGATACTAGTTTTTTACCTTCTCTTTCTTGCGCTAAACCTGTGTGCGAGTGAATGGACGCGTAGCAGGGCATACTACATGGTCAATTAAATCTCTTCGACGAAGTCAGGACAATTTGGATCGAACTTCACTTACAGGTAAGTTCGTTTGATCATCCAATTAATTGTAATAAATTAATAAAAAATGATGAAAAAACTTCACACACTATTATGTAATAGGTAGACCGCGAAATTGAGACCTCGCCTGCTGGGCACAGGGGCGCGGAGGGCTGCGAGAGCGGGTTCCCCGCAGGCGAAGTTTAAATGAAGCGATTCACCTATAGTAAGCTGGGTTTTCTTTCTGCCCTAGAAATATAGTTGAGCCATTGTACGCATCTTTGTTCCAATCAGGTCAAGTCCTTCTATGAAGTCAGCAACCTTTGCCTCAAGCTTCTAGATGATGCAAGATGGACACCTCATAACGTGCGAGCGTTGGATTGGATGTCAAAGTTAAAAATCAGATGACACACTACCACGTTAAGTTTCGACCACTCTGCCGTGAAAAAATAGATTTTCACAAAACATTATCCATCTAGTGGGCATATGGTCAATGCCAGGTATGTGAAAAAAAACACGAACCGTTTAGGATGAGTAGCATCGGAGACAGACTGTCCCTTGAAGAGGTACTCCACGGAGGCGGTATCCGGAGACACGCTGCAATTGAAGCCAGCATCCCCACCGATTTCACCCTTCGGTGGAGGCGCCTCGATCTCTAGGGCTTCTTGAGCTGGAATTAGAAAGAAAATTGTGTTATTTATTTTTATACAGATGTTTCTTTTTTCTATGCATTAATATTATAAAATTTACTTGAAAAAAAAACATCAGTTTCAAGCGAGAAATCAAACCCCGCGTCTTGCGCTATCGGAGCGCATGCCTATACCACTCGGCCACCGTCACATTGGCTAGCCTGTTTACATTTGCAAGTGCTTTCTTTATTTCCTAAACCCTATACAAAAATATCAGCTTTCTGAATGAAGCTATATAATTCTTGCCAAGACACTAAGTTTCATTTTCAAAATTTTACTGTTGACACATTCCAACAGCTATAAGCCTCCAATTACGTTATTTAATTATGTATTGTTCCACAGCATTATGACCTAAAATACACTGCTATGTGCCAATGCTCAATTATGATAGTGATGTTTTAATTAATATTTCCCTGTACCACGTTGGGACTTTTGTAACTTTTTTTTTGTAACTACTACTTTTGTCTTAGGTTTGTTGGAAGCTTAAATAATGTTTGTGTTGACAAATGATGGTTACTCTTATCACCCGGCTATATCAAACACCAAGAAAAATAATTCCCTATTCCAAAATAAAAACAAATGAATGCATGCAGCTAGGGAATTGCATATTGCATACGTACGTCTTTAATCTTCTTCTTTAATTGATTGAATGTGGTATTACCATAGCTATATTTCTTTTATACTTCTCAATCAAGAAGTGGCCGATTGGCCAGTCTAAGTCTCCAAAATGATATTGACAACATCGTTTCAGTTCCCTGTCATACTTTTGATAGTCCGTGTGCCCAACACACCGATTTCGGAAATACTTGTACATATTTTTACCTTGATCTTTATAATTTTATGAGTGATATGTTTTTTGTTTTGATATTTTGATAATATTTATTTGTCAATAGTGATCTATAGATAAATATATAGAATGATTCATTAAACCAGTAAAGACAGAATGTCATCATCGGTACGTGATTGTTAATACATAGCATAAATGGGTGGTGGCTGGCATTGTGGTTTATGTTATGTCAGACCGGAATGCTTGAGCTGCTCTACTGTGACAAGACTGCCATAGTCACATAGACATGCGTTCTGGCTTATTACCACAAATGTTTCATGTAAGTAAGGTGTCAATCAATGCATGGTGATAGGTGGCCATTATACCTACCAAAAAAAATTATATTCCGCAATTTTTCGTAGTTACTGAGATATTTGCAAATAAAGCTTGTATAGAAAACAATTCTAAATGCTACTATATATTGGTATTCTTATTCTTACATAGCACACTAATCAATTGGGACTTGTTTAATCAATTGAAATCTTATTTAAAATAAGTACAGTCGGTAATAAAATTAGTGTTTTTAATATATTTACTAGAGCTTTATTATGAAAATATCTCGAAAACTACCAAAAATTGCTATGCATAATACTAGTTAATTTGATATGTATAGTGGTCCTATCACCACACATCGGTTTAACACATTACATGAAACATCCTGTATATGCAAAATTGAAAAATCCCATAAAGGCTGCCCGTTTACAGGCATTATATTAGCATAGGCATTATTAGATAGTTTTATATTCATATATTGTATACATATAAACAGGGCATCAAGAATTGCTTCAAAGAAATATGACCCAAACTAGAGATAATTAATAATGTAGCAATAATTTTTATTGCTAAAAATAGAATGTTTAAAGTGATCAACATGACAGCACACCCATCATGTAACAACTTTTATCATTGTAGCTAAAACAATTACACCCAAGTAATTTCCTTATATTTAATACTTTGTAAACACTACAGTAAATGATAAAATGTATACATTTAGTAGGTCCTACTCATTATGTAAAGTTACAGCATAGCATTCTATCTATAGGCCATTTTATTAGGGTTCCGTAGCCGAATGGCAAAAAACGGAACCCTTATAGTTTCGTCAAGTCTGTCTGTCTGTCTGTCTGTCCGTCCGTATGTCACAGCCACTTTATTCTGAAACTATAAGCATCACATAGCTGAAACTTGGTAGGTAGGTGTATCTTGTTCACCGCTTTCCGATTCAGATACAAAAAGTAAGAAAAAATAATATTTAAGGGGGGGCTCCCATACATGAAACTAAAACCTAAAAATTTTTTTTTACTCAAACCTATGCGTGTGGGGTGTCTATGGACAGGTCTTTAAAAATGATGTTGAGGTTTCTAAAACCATTTTTTCTAAAAGTGTAAGGTTTGAGATATAGACGCTTCCAAAGTGGTAAAATGGGCGTCCCCCCCCATCTAACTTTTGAACTAAGAAAGTGAAAATTTTGAAAAAAATATATATTGTAGATCTCAACAAAAACTTGCAACGAAAATTGGTTTGAAGGAGATCGAATCAGTAGTTTTTGAGATATTGCACATTTTTATCAACCGCAAATATAACTTTGTCTTTCATACAAACACTATGAATAGCAAAGTTATTTTTGCTGTCGCAATATATTGTGATGTTTTCGTTAAGTGAAAGTAAGTGGACCCTGAATTCAGTTAAGGGTGGCACGGAATCCTCAGTGCGCGGGTCCGATACGCACTTTACCGGTTTTTATTTATAATGAATACTGTCACAGCTTGTTTTGGATCAGACTTCTGATACTTTATCCACTCTGTGGCAAATTATATCGATAAAATACAATCCAAAGGAGGTTGGCATCCCTCACCGCTCTGAGTGAGAGGCATTTTAAAAATTCACTTTCCAAATCTTTTGCCGCTTATTAAAATTAGTTTATTTTTTGTTAATGGTATATAGCCCTAACATGTGATTGTTGTGATAAAACTTGCTATCATTTGATACCATAATTACCTTATAAACCATGATAACAAACAAAAAACTGTGATATGTTTGAAAATGTAGCTTAATTTTTGTGGCTTTTCTGGGTTATTGAGCTTCATCTAAGAAACCAAATTTGTTAAGGTATTTACTTTTAAGGTACATCAAAATGAAAACATCAGTGATCTTCTTAGATAAAATCAACTATAGGTAGGTTCATGAAAGTATTGTTTTATTTCAAATCCCTTTCAGCCAACATGTGTAGAACAAGTTTTCTTATTTAATTTTACTAAAGCCACAAAAAAAAAGGAAAAGACCTACCTATATACTCTAGCTTATAACTATGTGTTGAGTTCAGATTCTATAGTACCTGCTGGTGAGTAACATCCACTTAAAATTTATGAGCTAGAGACTGAAAACTTATTTCAATTGGGTCGGTAATATCATCAAGCCCCCCGTAATTTTACAGGAAACATCAATTTGAAAAATACGCTCAACAAAAAATATAGCGCGGTCGCTTTCCCACAAATAAACAAGATAACATCAAAGCTGTATTGTAAACGCTCAAATACAGTATAAGCATTACAAAACGTGCGTATTACTCACCAAATACTGGATAACACAACGCAATACATGCAAAATATAGCCCAAATGTCGCCGAAGACTTCCTGATGTTGCGACCCATTGTCATGGCGGAAACGGCAGTTTTTCACGAAAAGTACATGTAATGATGCGGTAACAAAGACATTTCACACTTATTAAACCATTTTCAAGTCATTTACGCGTAAATAACACTGATATTTTATAAAATTCTATCAAAGATAGAATTGACACCCGACTGCCAAGATGATGTAATTTTTTTAAGATGACGGACTAAGAACACAGGTGTCAGATTCAAATTTACTGTCACTAACATCAAAAATGACATAGTACGACTCAAAAAAAAGATTATTTTCTAGAATGAGTGAACAATTAATAATGATGTTACTTAACATTCTACGGAATCGTTCTATAAACCTCTTAATCAATACATTTAAAATCGATTTGTCAATATCGATACTTTCTTATCGATACATATTATTCGATAATATGATAATTATCTTTCTTATCAAAATTTAAAAAAAAACATGCAAGGCAGATGTTATGATGAGGCAAAAAATAACAGATTTTTGCGTTGGTTTCATCAAGATCATTTAATTTGAGTGATAGATGATAAGTAATCTATGGTAAAATAAAAGAACAATGTAAAGTCCTCATTGGAACCTAATATAAATCGCCAGGATAGAAATACATCATGCAGACACTTTTTCAAGCAAATATAGCCATAATATTAAATGGTTTACAAATTACATGACAGCTGATATTTGCAGGCCCGAGATAGCTATTATAAGTATAAAACATACGCAGGGACACAGATCCGACACGCAGAGACCTTACTTAGCTATATATTTAAATGTACTTACAAATTAAATAAAATTTACACACATGTAGCTACAATTATGACGAGGACATGGATCTGTATCCAACAGGTATATGCCATTCTTTGATTTTTTGTGATTATTTACCTGTTAACTCAGTTAAGCTCCATACAAAACATATTTACAATTACACAGTAATACACTGATCCAAAACGGAAGAGATATTTGAAATAAGTTTTCATGAGCCCATTATTTTACATTAAAGCATATATTATAATACTTATGATTTACCAAACACCTTTTAATAATAACTTCGTTTATCGATTGCTCGGATCCCTCTACTTCTAGAAGATTACACTCACACTCGGCCGTTTTCTTAAAAATAACCACCTTAGATTGACGGCTAAGTAATTAATAATTGATATTATTTTAATGAGGACAAAAACGGTAAACATTCATTTAGTTAGACTATGGCGTACAATTTTAAATTTTAGCATGACTTTGTCGTACAATTTCAAATTTTTACACATGACTATGTCGTACAATTTCAAATTTTATGTCATTCAAACTTAATACCTACTTCCTGGTCCCTTTTAATTTGTAGAAGTTTTTCTTCTTAAATAATTAATAAATTACCATTGTCACAAAAGGAGGTCTGGACTAGAAACCCCAAGGCGCCCAGTGCAAAAGAAATGTATCATTTCTATGGATATAAAAATCTCAATCATCTCACTTGTATGGATATAAAAATACCTAAAGTCCGTTTTTCTTCTACTAGTCGAATATTGTAAACAATCTTGACATTTCTTTGTAGCGAAAATATTCCTTTTAAAACAGCCCGAGTGCTATCTCCCGGTTGTATCTGTAAAATATATTAATATTTGTTTTTTTTCTAACAGATCTTATTGATCTCATCACCCATATACATAACACATCACATCAAATATTTGCGGGATTCGAACCTGCGACTGCAGCTGCGCAGGGCATGTAGCCTGGAGCGCGAACAACTCCACCCAACATCATGGCATTATTATAACTAACTAACTACCTGCATCCTACATACAACACAACTACGCAATTTTCTTTGTTTAGGGTGGGTTAACGCCGACTGATTGTGATCACCCGGTTGATAATGTTATAGCAGTCAATCAACAGTCCACCACTCACCACGTATGGGTAGCGTTTAATCAGTTAAGTACTATCTATTACATTGCACGCAGTTGCCGCTATGACAATCACGTGCTCACGCTGCTCTTTTTAGTATGAAAGCGCGCACTTTCGCGCCCCAGTCCATGTCCTGTTGCGACCTAATATGAAAGTGCCCAAATAGAACCATACTACCTGATTATTGAGGAGAATCTTAACAAAAACATTTCAGTCTCCAATTTCAAGCTATATATGCTTTTGGTGGTTGTGCTAAAACCAAATTAACATTTCTGCCTTATAAATTGTCTCTTTTCATGAAAATTTTATGTTTTCTCCAGCAATGTATTTTTGACAAAACGATGTAAAACTGACAATTTCACATAAGTCAAAGTGGCGTTAAATAAAATAAAACGGCCATAATCAAATTAGGCAAATGATACACTTGCGAAGTAATTTGTCTATGGAATAATTACAATTGACTTTCACTCATTCTCTATAGTTAATCGAAGAAAACCAAAAAATCTGTCCATTCAGTAATGACAACTGCTAAGCTGGTTAGACACAAAAAACAGAAAAAATATGACTGACATTAAAATGTGACAGATTGCTAAAAAAAGGCGATGACAGATCCATTTTTCGGCGTACTTTTGAGCTTACGTCAGCCTGCCCGACTGAAGCCGAACAAACAATCCCACTGAGGGAAGTGGGGAGTGTTGCAAGGGGAAAACCTTCCATATCCACTAACCAAGTCAAACTATAAATAAGCTATTATTCTATTGTCTGTTGTTTAGCACATGCGGTAGGCAAGAGATAGTTATATCAAAACGTAACTGAAAACTGTTTTGGGTTATAAAATTGATATCATATTGATAACCATAACTTCGTAACAGTTATCAAAAAACGATCAATCAAACCGATATGCAAAACTTCATCTATTACTACTTTACTACAAAGAAACTCGCTCTATCTTTATTATTCGCTTCGTCCCTTTTACACGCGCATGCTTAAATTAGAGTACAAGAGATGAAGAATAGAATAGTACAGACTGAGACAGGATATAGTCGTCTCGTCGAATACTATAATTATTGCAGTAATGATTATTCGTAGCGTGCGAGCGTAGCATAGTTTGCGTTTTGAAAGTTTCGTTGTAGTAACTTGTTCGTAATAATGACTCAATAAGTAAAACATACTTACCGTTTCATTTGATATCGATATCTGAAAACGGTTATTGTTGATTGTTGATAATTAAGAAAACTACATAACGGTAATACAACCATTTGCCGTTTGGATGGATGGATACAATACAATGGTTACGGCCAGCACCTAGCAAGGTTCCCGCTGAAAATCAGTGTCGTGCGTGGCATGCTTACCATCTGCTGTCACGACTTTTACCATCTTATACTGAGCGGGGACCTGTTTTTGGCACACTTTGAGGCTTTATGTTTTTGTTCCATCCATTATTTTTATTTTTTTTGATATCTTTTATTTTTATCATTGTCCTTGCTATTTTTATAATAGCCTCTTGTGTGACACAAATAAATAAATCATTAATTTATTCATAACTATGTATCATTTTACTCAATGGTGACGTGCTAATAAATAAGAAGAGTAGTTCAAAAACCGGCTTGCTATAATACTTTTGGGATAGGGAGGCAAGTAAAAACAACTAAACAACTAAGGGATCTTTAATTAAATAATAACGCTTAAACTAGGGTAAAAGAAATGTTTCATCAAGGCAACATTGAGCAGACATAGACAATCATTTTTTTTGGAAAAGGTTGCCATTATGAAAAAATTAAATAGTATCCACATCACACTACCTAGTCACGTTCACGACGCCTCCTAATAAAATAAATAGCTTCACCTTTCCAGGGGAGACATCCCAAAGTCTTCTAATAAACTTTCCTCGCTACTCCTTTTCACCGCACAGGATTCCTCTCAAAATCTTTTCTCGTCCAAGCCACTCGCCTTTGGAATGCCCTTCCGGCAAATATTCAACAGGCTCCCAGTAAGTTCGCATTTAAGAGGCTCGCCCGTACACACTTTCTTCATATAACGGAAACATCAACATAGCTGCATCATCCATAGTCCTTTACATCCTCGTCATATATATATTATAGTATATATAAATATATGTATTTATTCACTGTGAATAGATATGTATTTGTTTATTATTAATGTATTTATTATATCGCTTATATTGTGTATGTATATGTAATACTATGTTAGTGTATATTGCATTCATTACTTATTGTATTTGTTTTGTTTTTATTTTATTGTAATAGATTGTTTATGTATTTTGAATCTATAATCTAAATACTTATTAATGAAAATAGATTTCTTTGTCGCACCACCCACAATCTTTGAGTATATAGCCCCCTGGAGATGCCAATACGGACACGCGTCTAACAAATTTTTTCACCACTTTTAGGGGGGAGTGAGGTAAACACGTACAGCACACCACCATTAGATGAATAACTCAACAGACACAAATTTTGCTGTGGCGATAAACGCACACTACAAAAAAATTCAACACATGAAACATTACACGCACACAATCAGAGTTTTCACGTAACTACGCAGCATACATACGAACAAGATAGTGATGTGACACGCGAAGAATGAGTCAGATCAGTTTGCTGAATGAACTGAATGATTCTCGCTGAAAATTTCTTTCATGTGATTTTTTATAAATTCAAGTTGTGAATATGTGTATATTTTTAAGAAATAGTAATCCTGATACATAGTGACTTGATCGGTGATTGATTGTTGTCCATTACAGCGAAATAACCCCAACAAATGAATATTTGGATTTGGACTAATCTACCTGTTAAATATTCATTTAATCGAAGCCTCTTAATATTATGATATATATTTACTAATGAGCTTCAAATTACACATTTTGATTATTCTATTCTATAAACGTTAATTTACGTAAAAAGTTAAGACAGAATAACACAGGTAATGCATATCTACGAATATTTGTCTCAAGAAATCATTTTTCGTTTTACACTGGCTGCATTAGGATTGCACTAGGATTGTCCTGGAACAATAATAAATAATAATGAAAAAACCGATTTGAAAAAAACTAAAAAGCCAAACATAAATGTTTGTTTTATAAGTCGGTTAAAAACCGATATGTACGTACATATCGGTAGAACCCAAAAGCCAATAATTTAATGTGATTAAAGGAAATATGCAGCAGCTGGCAGATCTATACTTAAACCACTCAAGGATTTCAATAAGGCTTTTAGACTTAGTTGGTTCAGTTACTTGTGATGTAGTGTTAAAAATAATAAAGCAACTAATATACTACACAAAAATTGGCGAAAAGAATACAAAGTTGAGGGACAAAACACGAAAAAGGGGAGCAATAGACAAAAATCGGGAGTTTTTATAAAATAAATTAAAAGTCCGATAACTTAACGGTAAAGTTTTGAATATAGGGTTCGATAGTCAAATCAGTCAGGCATGACGTAAACTGCCACGTCTTACAGGATTTAGGTCGACTTAACCTGTAAGCCTGTAGCCCTGTATATAGTATATAACATATACAGTCATAATCCCGGACCAAATATATACCTTTTACCTCGAAATATTTTTATAGCCAACAATAATTCTTTTCATTTTCAGACTAAATTTCAACATCGTATGACCAGAGGATAAGAAAGTATTTTTTTTCTTTTTTACCGTACAAGATTTAAATATAACATACATTATACTTACTACTTAATTCAAAATCTAATTAAAAAAACTGATTATAAAACTAACTCCAGTAAGGCCAGTGAGTGAATGATTATGTTGAGTCACATCACTAAGACCGATTCACCTCCGTACCACTGTATTCATGTTTACATTTTTCTGTCGTTTACGTATCGCAACGGTTTTTTCTTTAAATTGAAATTGTACTTAAATACACATTTAATAGTTACTAAAAATACTTTACTATGGTAGGAAACGCGATCTTGTTGCGAATTTGAGCTGTCAGATCGCCTTTTACATGAGAATACTTGTGCAGTACCATTTTTCAAGAGAAGCGTCACGCGATACGGAACGATGCAAAATGGCGGTGTAGCGACTTCAAGTAGTTTTATATGACGCGTTTGAACAGTTGACCAACGTACTTTGCCGGAGGGGGTCGCCCGTGTATGGCATCTCCAGGGGCTATATACTCAAAGCCCACAATCATTTCTGCTTAGCCCAAAGGTATGACTGGTAGAGAATGCCATACGGCATTAAGTCCACCTTTTGTACAGTTTTTGGTTGTGCAATAAAGTATAAATAAATAAATAAAAGTCAACGGCATTGCGGTAAGGGCAACCGGTGAGCGGTACGTAGTACTATTATATTTTCTGAGGTAGTGGGGGGGGGGGGGGGGGGGGGGTGGCGGCCGGCTATCGTCACCACCATTGCCATCACCACACCACGCACACACACACCACTCCCCCTGCCCGCCTAGTCGTTCTGACTTCTGCCCGCTCCCCGCGTCATTGAAACCTTGTCTCGAAGGTCATAAGGTGAAGCAGTATGCTAAATAGTCTGTTATACTGCACTATTGCATTAAGTTTTTTTCAAAGGCAACATTTCTTGTTTATTGACAAGTCAACAATGACAGACGGCTAATCTGTGGTCTATTCTATCAATGGCAGCTAACGAAACAATTTACAGTAATTAATGACTCGCTACAGAGATTATTTCCGATTTTGTTAATATCGCAAGTGAAAATGTGGTTCAAGAACTTTGTTTAAAGCATTACGCGCGTTTTTAGCGCGCGTGTCGCAGTTAAAAATGTATTTTCCGTACTCATTAGGAGCCATTTTTATTGTATTTATTTTATGCGTTCATTGTGTAAATGCAGCAAATGACAACGAAATAAAGGAAATTTACGGTAAGTTAAAGTCTTAATTATGTTCTGGGTGAAGAGAAATGCTAGTGTTGTCACATTTTAAGTGTTCTACTCAAGTATTGAGATCTGCGCGTTGGTTTATGTATGTAGGTTCATCTGTCAAGCTTGTGGTGTAGATAGAGGCGTGGACGAGTTCTATCAGCCAGAAAGTCTTATTTGTTTGGTCATAGTAATATGTGCTAATACAATAATGATCAGATAGTATACTATATATTTCACCTTTAACAGTTTATAGTAATACCCATAATTTTCAGTTATTTTCAGTACAAAACTTGTCTCAAAATATCCAAACTATAGTCTGATTTTGTTGTTATATTTCTCCTCAAAACAGTTTTAAGATACTCTGTCATAATGAACCCAAATTATTTACCATAATGGTGTAGCTTCCATTAGATAAACAAACCTAAATGTTGTTATTTATGTGTGTTCAGATGAGTCATCTAATGTTCTGTTTGTTTATTATAGTTTCACTGATTAGACTTACATTCTTTATGTTCTAGCATGTCCATTATCATAAAACTTTTTGAATTAAGAGCAAATGATATGTATTTATCTTGTTAGATTTTAAAACTGTTTGACCAGGCATCTTCTGAGTCGGCTTTTACTATTAATGGACTTGAATGATCAAACCTCACATTGCCTTTACATTGTTCTAGCTAGAAAAAGTTTAAAAGGCTACTAGGCTTGCTTAGACTAATATCTGGGAGGAGATATTTCAATCCACACCTCTTAATCTTCTTCTTAGCGTGTCAATGGTACCGTGTAAATCAACTTCATTATTTAAATGATTATATGATAACATAATATATAGACAGACATGTAGGACTTACGGCCCATGACAGATTTACATTATATTTATTATAATTTAAGCAACGGTCATCAAACTATTATAAAATAAGCTTGTCTGTAATCTAATAGTTATTTATATGCAAAAAATATTCTTGAGTTAAATAGGGGCTTTATATTATAAAACAAGAAAATATCATGAGAACAGCATACTCATAATTATTGAAAAACACTGGGTTTAAGATGTTTGGGTCAATGAATACCTAACGAAGTGAGTGAACATGAAACAATATTTTTGAACCTTTTGATCTTAGAATAGCTTTCTGGTTTTATGTATTTTTGGAGTGGGATGTAAATAATTTTGATACTCACTTAAATGTTTTTTTTCAAAAACATTTCTGAGTAAGTATCTCCACATGGGTTAGTGACAATGAAACTTATTAGCTATGATTAGCTTTTAATTAAAGAATGACACAAGTGATAGGTAGTGTTACTAATTTTATTCCCCTGGCACATAATTTTTCATGTCAATAAAAACAAACTGTTTACGACAAGGTAATTTGTGTAAGTCAAGGTAATTTTTGTATTTTAGATCTAGTGCATATGTATCACTCAAGTTATAAATTCTAATACAGAAAAGACAGTTGTATTAGTTACGCTAGTTGGGTGGACCGATTTTCAAATTTTTACTTAGCTAAATTTGTTTTAATGCCGAATAGGATAAAATTCGTGAAAAAGGGGCCCTATTTTTGAATAAATGGCGAGTGATTTTCGTTCGACAACGATTCATTTCCTTTGACTTTTGTTTGAGTCATCTTCGAACGAAAATCACTCGCCATCTTGAAGCGAGTAATTAAAAAATAGGGCTCCAGGGCTGAGTTCGCTGGATCCGCTAGTTAGATATTTACTTTCAGAGTTTGGAAGTTGGCGGTGTTTCACCCCCGTACCTCGGAAAGCACGTAAAGTCGTTGGTCCTGCGCCTGAACTCTCTCCGCTCGTGTCAGATTACTGTCCCATCGGGGTATGAGAGTGAAAGGAATAGAGAGTGCACCTGTTAGGGGGTGAAAATCAAATCAAAAGGTGCGGGACGAAGTTGCGAGGCAGCGCTTGTCTATTTATAAAACAAAACTACTAACTAATGCCGTCAGTTCCGCCCGCATAGGATCAATCTTTTAGTGTCGATCAAGTATACGATATCCAGTGTATCTTGACACTATTCTTAGATGATCGCGCTTATTACTGGGAGGTCAAGTGCTTGCAACGTTGATAAAGTGGCTCCTACCTAGGCTTTATTGAAAATTCTTGTGATCTGTGAAAGATGACCAAGTAGTTAGTATGTCTCCACTTCGGCATTATCTACATGTTTTTTTATGGGTAACAAGAAACAAGATCCCTCATCCTCCCAAGATCTTTGAATCACTCTCGTCAATATCTATCATCAGTGATTTCTGTTCTAAATTGGAAAAAAAAAAATTTCTTGAAGGGTTTACCGTTTAGATGGTCCCATTGTTGCCAACACAAGATCTGATGATGGTATTTTGGTGTAATCAAGAGAAACCCTCACATTTTAAAAGCACGTATATCTACTCGTACTATATAAAAATAAGTCGGATTTTCCTCCCTCACGCTATAACTCCAGAACGCACGAACCGATTTCCACAGTTTTGCATGCGTTGGAAAGGTCTCGGGTCCGTAAGGTTTATAGCATAAAACGGGGCCGGGGCGGGACGGGGCTGGGGGCGAAACGAAGTTCGCTGGGATCGCTAGTTATGTATATGTATATTATTTTTCTACTATTATCTTAATGTTGACATGTCTACGTCTATGATACTCATAATTTTGTAGAGCTGAGCTGATAGTGGAACTCCTTAACGCTTAAAAGTGATTGTTTTATGTGATTATGACGCCATAGTATTGGCCATCTCAAGCATAATCCATCTGGCCACCCCAAATAGTAATTGTTCGCCTTAAATTGAGTCCTTTTGTTAATTTTCGTTTAACCCTTTAACCAACATAACGATCCAGAAAAGATAGATAGATAACTCTTTATTGCACACAAAATTAGTGAATTTACAAATTTGTTTAAAGGAAATGTACAATTTAGGCGGTCTTATCGCTATAAGCGATCTCTTCCAGACAACCTTTGGGTAAAGAAATTATGGGTTTAAGGGGTATTTTGTGTGTAAGATACATTGAGTCAAGAGTTTATTGACAGTATATAGACTTTTTAGTGCATTTTGTTTTTTTGAAGTCGGTTTTTACTTTTTTGTCACGGCTCGTGCGAAAACCAGTAAGTAGGTGCAGTGGTCGAGGTGAGTCAGAGCACGAGGATAAATTGATACGACCTCTCCGCTCGTTCGCGAAGCCCTCTCATTGTCTCTATTCTATACTGATATTATATGGGTTTACCACTATAAAAGGTCTTATCACACTAGGTATAATTTCACTTATGTACAAGGAAGTACTAGGCTAATTTAGGGCTTAAATTTTCTGACAATATGCGAGTATATTTTTTACTGACTTAAAAAAAATGGTTCGTTGTTTGACCTGTATGTTTGTATGTAAATAAGTTTGTCCGCGATTTTTGACCGACTTCGAAAACAGAAACATGGACAATATAACTAAAAACTAGGAAATCTCACTAAAAGGAGTAACATAATGTAATTTCAGTCATAATTAGGAGAAACGAATTCATTGGAAGTCGCTGCATGATGTACGTAGACTGTTTTTGTTTGAATTCAAATATTTCTTTTTTAATGAATTCACTTAAGATGCAAGGAAGTTACTAATTTAGAAACCCCATTTTCAATAAGCGACGGTACCTTGCCAAAAAACCGGCCAAGTGCGAGTCGGACTCGCGCACTGAGAGTTCCGTGCCAACTTAACTGAATTAGGGATTCTTACTTCCACTTAGCCAAAATACCACAATATTTTGTTGTGTATGAAGAACAAAGTTATGTTTGCGGTTGTTGAATATGTGCTATATCTCAAAAACTACTAGTTCGATCTCGCTGAAACCAATTTTCATTGAAAGTATTTGTTAAGATCTACATTATGTATTTTTTTTCAAAATTTACACTCGCTTAGTTTAAAAGTTAGATGGGGGGGGGGGGGGGGGACGCCCATTTTACGACTTTGGAAGCGCTGTATGCCCAGTTATAGTGGCGTTATAATCAGAAATGTATTTTTTTTTGTTTAATGTTATATCATGCGATCAGCCTACTTGGCTATGAGCAGATGTGTTGAAGTAGTTTGGTCCAGGTAGCAGAAAGTAAACAATAGTAGAGCTTATTATTTTATGAAAAGCTGATTTATTTATTTATTTAAACTTTAAGTAAGTTGTACAATTGGTGGACTTAATGCCTAATGGCATTCTTTCCCAGTCAACCACTAAGTAATGCAGAGAGTTTAATCAGTGGCGGACATTTGACATTGACATTAATAAAAAAAGATAAGAGAAAATAACCCGTCTTTGCATATCATACAGGAAATAATAGTATACACAGAACGAGGTGTCCCTAATGGCTCAAAGTGATCGGTTTCACACAACCTTTCGGCCTGTTTCACAATACAATGTCCTAATAATTTCTGGTTAGCGTTATCTGTCCAATATACTTCATACATAAGAAATGACGATCAATATTCGGGTTATTCGTTGGTTAGTGCTTTTGTCGATGGTGTTAAGGATAGGCTTTCGAAATTACGTTCATACATAAACTACGATCATTGTTAGGTGCGCCTAACAGCCTTGCCGTGGCGAGGGGGCTCAGTAGCCTGTCGCAATCCAGCGGCAGGTGAAGCCAAGATGCTCTGTGGAGAGTGCCGCTGCGACTGTTCCCGTATCGGGCGGCAGAGGCACTAGTGAGTCGCGTCTGTCTCGCATCGAGCGGCGGCTCACCGAAAGTGATGGGACTCCCAGCACCCCTCTGGCTTATCAGAGGAGGCAGGGGATGTCCTTAGGACTCTGGTCCTCTTGGCGGCGCCCGGCGATCAGTTACCCTGTCGTCGGGCGTGGATCCGTCTGGAGTGGGATGAGATCTTCTCACCCCACTCCGTGGAGATCCGCCCTCCTGCTTCGAGGGCGGACGTTGCCGCTGGCAAGGGTCGCGGAACTGTTGAGATACCGCGGCCCCTGCTGTTACAGCCAACAAATGCGGCGGGCGTCGTCAGGTTTTAGTGGGTATACCCGATTTCGGGGGAGTCCTACACACGCCTCTCCGTTCCCCGACGGAGAGGTACGGTGCGTAACAGCATTTCCTGACGTAAAAAAAAAAAAAAAAAAAAAAAAAAAAGGTAGCAGAAAGTAAACAATAGTAGAGCTTATTATTTTATGAAAAGCTGATTTATTTATTTATTTAAACTTTAAGTAAGTCAACCACTAAGTAATGCAGAGAGTTTAATCAGTGGCGGAACATTAAAAAAGACAAGATAAAATAACCTGTCATATCATACAGGAAATTATAGTATACACAGAACGAGGTGTCCCTATGGCTCAAAGTGATCGGTTTCACACAACCTTTCGGCCTGTTTCACAATACAATGTCCTAATAATTTCTGGTTAGCGTTATCTGTCCAATATACTTCATACACAAGAAATGACGATCCATATTCGGGTTATTCGTTGGTTAGTGCTTTTGTCGATGGTGTTAAGGATAGGCCTTCGAAATTACGTTCATACATAAACTACGATCATTGTTAGGTGCGCGCCACTGACCGCTGTCTTTACCACCTTTTTAATAAAGGGTTACACTTTAAACCTCCGACGACCTGTTTCCAACCAATTCTTTGTTACAAACAATAACAATCGTGACATTGTTCCACGGGCAATGACCTCTAACAGTATTGTGTTGCATAAGTATTGTTTTAGCGCCAATTATGTCTGTCATAATTACCACTTCATTCGCTTTCGACAATGGCCTGTTTCGAATTTACAACGCTTGCGGTTACAGAGTATTTTTTGAGATGTATTTTTCACTTATCTGAATCCGATTTGTATACCAATAATGTATTGTTTTTTTTTAATTTGAACACGTATTGGATTCTGATAGATAAATGTTAGTTTAGGTAGAATCTTGTTACCCATATTAATATTTAATTTTGTTTTATCCGTAACTAGCGGTTCTCCGTCTACTGACTGACGAAGACGGACAGTATTATTATCATCATGTCAAATCAAAGGAGACGATTTTGGAAATAGAAAAGTAGTTCGTACTACCTTTTTCATTTGTTTCGTATTTTTACCAATTTACGACATTAGCACCAATCATCAGTATGCATAAGTAGATACAGATAGCTTTACGATGTTTTGTAGATACTGTCGAGAGGTATCTCGCGCCTTACCACTGTAAAACAAAAATTGCTTGCACACACGACACAAAAACGGGCGTCACTTTAAACAAAAGACGACGCGAGGTGCAAGCAATTTTCGCTCTTAAGATCGGCGTTAAGCGCTAGAGATATAGACCTTAAATTTCTAGACCTAAGTATAGGTTGAAAAGTGAAATTGTCCTTCAGATATTGGGTTTTATTTTTACTTTTATTTGAAATGGGTTCGCTCTTGACTCCAGGTTTGGAATTGTGTAAAGCAATCGTATTCATTTGACAGTTCAAAACGTACGATATGATCTGTCATACGGCAAAGAACAAAAGGTTTGACAGATCATATCGGATATTGTACGTTTTGAACTGTCAAATAAATACGATTGCTTTACACAATTACCCCTCAGGTTAGACCAGTAGCATAGGACAGAGACGACGATGGAGCAAGCTCACCCAGAAAAAGCCTGTTCACTCTAACTTTGTAAATTTTAGGGTTATAATCCATTGGAAACACTGATTATTATTGATTTATTTCTTTGTTATCTATCTAGGTAGTTCCATTCATTATATCGTCTTATTTCATAATTAATCCTTACTGCAGCACAACAGAACTAACACGTATGCAAATAAACCGTATCCATTTACTATGGATGGATAGTCAATGTGCAACCTTGTTGAATAGAAACTGGTATAATTAATGGACAGTAAGAGTACACTACGTAAATGAAGCCCGTATAACTTGAACGTGGAAACTTCAAATAATTGAAGGAAACAGTATAATAATATGATGTTGGTAAAATTTTGGTAGTTATCCGTTCAGTGAATTATGCGTCATCATTGGTTTTACCTCATAGACGATCAAGGATATTGCATTTCTCTTCTTTTAAATTGACTCATCTTATGTCACTCAAAATGCACGCATCATGCGTGTTTTATTTGGATTTCAAACCAAAAATGTTGTATGTACAACCGAATTGGTTATATTATAATGGTTTTTTTTTGTCCCACCTCTGCGTTTAAAATATGATGAGTATGTCTTTAAGAATACATCCTTATGTTTGCTATATTTAAACCTTTTGACTCAAAAGGCCCTTTAGATAACACCTTATTCTATTCTAGTCCACCAGTCGATTAAAAATACCCGTACTGCCACTTATCAGTTCTTAATTTAGACATGTTTACTACTATGTACGGATATAATTATTTTACATACATGAATATGTCAGAGTTTAGCCAATAGCCCCTTATACCTATTGTAATTAGATCAAAACCGAATTTCCTTATTAATGTACCGTATTTCCTTAAATGTGTCCTTGACGTGTTTGAAAATTGATTATTTCAGAATCATCATCATCATCATCATCATCATTATCAGCCGAAGGACGTCCACTGCTGAACAAAGGCCTCCCCCATGGCTTTATTTCAGAATAATTCATTAAATTCCTAGACTTATCAATCAAACGTCATTATGATACCACAAAATATTGTCAAAGCAACTACATAATAGAAAAGATAATAAATGTGCTTGTATATTAAAAATGTTCAACATAAAAAAAATGATATTATTTCAACATTATAATGTAGTTTTAATTGTTGCAGTTCCGTCCGCACCACAGAATCTCGTTGTCAACGAAATCACATCAACAGAGATCCATCTGACATGGGTCTTGCCAGCCCACCGCCAAATCGTGCCCATTCAGGAGAAGAAACCCACCAATACCGACCCGGAATTCGCCGTCCTCCCCAAAAAGAAGACAGACGTCCAATCAGACGAGCCCGTGAATGACGTCATTGGGACTAACGACCAATCAGACGGCCCGAAATTGAAGGAGTTCGATTATGCAACGTACTTGTATAAGAACGAAAAGCCGAAGTACAATGATGATTACTCAACGTCTGACATGATGATGAATTCGTACAGAAATAAGAGAGAGGGAAGATCTCACAGGCATAGAAAGAGAAGGCAGGAGAATGGGACGGATACGAAAATTTCTGATACAACTGGCGATGTGGAAACGCATCAAGCTCTCGACATTGGGAATCCTATAGACATGGTGAAGAAATCTTCCCCGGCTAGAGTACATGTTGACATGACTCAAATAGCGTACGTTCTTTACTACGAGCAGGGAGTACCGAGGTTCGACATCATTACAGTAAACTCTGTCCAGAGCTCGGCAGATGTGAAGAGTAATAACGTCTTCTCCAGCGATCTTGGAATGGAAGAGTACTCCAGGTCTACGAAGAATGTGACCCTGGTCAACAAGTCTGGGGTGAACATGAAAGTTGTTGGGTTCCGATTGAAGAATTTGAGTGAGTAACTATACCTTATGAGGTCTCTATTAATATGATATTAGATTTTCATAGGCTGTATTTATGGCGGAATATGCTGGACTGTAGTTTAATTTTGACCTTTTTGTACCACAAAAAAGATTATTGACCGAAAAAGAGATGGGTGGACTGTGTGAAACATGATATGAATGTGAAAGGAGTGGATGATTCAGTGACGAGTGATAGAATAGTGTGGAAGAGAAAAACATACTGCGCCGACCCCAGATAAACTGGAAACAGGGCAAGAGAATGATGATGTACCATAATTAAATGTGACTAATTTATCTTGAATCTTATATAGTAGCCACTTTGATCTGAAAACAAATTGTATACATAAGCCTTCAAATGTTTTGATTTACTATCGAAACAATATCTACTTTCAATTACACATAGTAAATCGATGCTTTGATTTGGCAGAACACTGAACAATGAAATGAAGTTCTAGAAACTGTACACTGACATAATCCAAAATAAATACTAAATAAATAGTATTTTATGACAATGGAAGACAATTAAAATGCACGAAAAATTTATATGAAGAGACATTTATATTTAGGACACTTTAGTAGTAATAAACACTCGCTTCCTCTTCGGAAATCAAATATGGGACTTCGTTTACACTCACAGGCCTTATGAGGAGGCGTACGGCTCACTCCCATGGTCATGAATGATTTGTAGCCGCAAAGGAAACGAGTGTTTAATACTGATATAGGGATGTTATAACCACGGCAATTTTAGCTTTATTTCCTCTCCTAAAATGTCTCAATATCAATTTCAGAGCCTTTCACTCCCTACAAGATCTGGGTGCGTGCGTTTTTCAAGATCCCGCTAGATGGCGTGATGTCATCAGACCTGTTGGAGCGGCTCAGCAACAAGTCGGAACCTGTGTACGTGCTGACCGACGTGATGCCACCTTCTGCGCCCAAGATCTTGAACCTGACATGTGATATGCCTAAACGTGAGTGTATGAGCTTTTGTGAACGTAGGGATAGTCAATTTTCAATAGTATGGTCTTAGCTGTAAGGGCTCTCTTCCAAACAACCTTTGGGTAAGGGAATTATTAGTACGTTCATAAGAAGTGTTTTTTGAGTATGTGTACGGACACACACACACACACAAAAACCACTTTAGTGATACTGCTACGTTGAACTTCAATGAATGAGAACAAATATTGCAAATCGTTAAGTTTAAAGTTACAATTAATAATATATAGCATCTCAGGGTCGGGTTCATTTCGTACTTGTGATTTGGTATCACCAAAACTCCTCACGGTAGTATCCTAGATGCGCCGAATTGCTCAACTTCCATAGATAAGTTCAACAACAGGTAATTGTGTGGCAATAAACTACTTCTGAACTAATTACAGTTGTAATCGCATTATTCAGACGTAATACTTGTAAACGCATAATTTTATTCCCAAAGAAGTGTAATCTTCAGTGACGCTTACGTGAATCATTATACTTACCGCGAATATTTGTGCTAATAAGCGTCAAAGGGTTAATAAGGTAATTTGCAACAAACGACTAGTCACTTAAAGAGAGCTTTCATTTTTGAGACTTAAATATCCATAACAGTATTTCGCTCTAATGTTGGTCATCTCAACAAAATTTGATCTTGAAATCTTGAGGACTAGTATTTTTACTATAATCATTTTTTGCTAGACCTTACAAATACAAACCAGTTGTTATGATGTTGTTTAATTTTGGTTAGCTTTTAATTTTTGGTAGACTGCGAAATTGAGACCTCGCCTGCGGGGAATACTCGCGCGGGAGGGTTGCGAGACTGTGTTGCCTGAGGGGTGCGGGCGGGTGTATTATCGCCCCCCTATAAATGCACTGATAGACAACCTTTAAAATGCTTTTATAACCGGACTTAAAATTTCTAAATGTTCGTAAGCATTACCTCAACACGTAAAGTTAACAACATAACATTGAATACAGCTCCCTCGTTGTCAGGCACGCTGTACCTCCAATGGCGTCAGCCGTCCGAGTACAACAACTCAATCGACCAATACGTGGTGACGCTGCGAAAGATTCCCCAACTACAGCCACAGACAAGGCTGACGCTGCCGACCAGTAAGAACGACATCGAGACGACCATCAGTGTGGTGAGTCAAACTCGTCAATAAAAAAACTAATTGGTTTCCTTTTGACTTCAAAGGCCTTACTCTGGACACAAAACTCGATCCGAATAATAAAGCCATCCCTGTCACACGCATACACGGCCTGGTATGAGTGACAGGGATGGCTATAATCATTGGATCGGGTTTTGTGTACAGAGTAAGGCCACTGACCAAGCCAATAACGTCCTCTCTGTCGTATCCGACCACGGCAGTTAATCTCATTGGCCATCGGCGTGGGACATTATTCAAAGAGCTGAAGAGTTAAGGAACAGAGAGAAGAGTTAAGAGTTAAGAGTGAAGGAATAGAGGGCGCCCTTGTGTACAAGAGCGCCCTCTGTTCCTTCACTCTCATTCATAACATGCACATCGATTTAGTAAGCATGTATTTTTATAACCCGAGGTACAAGTTTCTTGGGTATTTCAACTAAAGTATATCAGTATAAGCTAATCATAATAAAAGGAAAGATATAATGCCAAATAAAGGTTAGTATTTTTTATAAAAAATAACGTTAGTTCCTAATCTGTTGGCCCGCTGTTGCATAAACACACGGGTAGATGGCGCTAACGTCACGCAATGACGTATGCAAGAGACCAAGAATTTCGCGCGATCGGACCGACATCACGGTAGCTCATTTGGAAGAGCAGTTGGCCCAGTTAGCCAGAAAGATGCTGGTTCGAGTCCCGCCCGTGCGCAATTTTTGGTTTCTTATTTCATCTTTAAGTTCCTAATCTGTAACAAATATTTATACTACAGGAGGTGGAACTATGGAATGTGACACGTTACGAAGTGAAGATCTACGCTGTGACACAATCTGTGGCCCGACCCAACGTTCTCATCAACGGATCTGAATCTCCCCCTGAGGTAAATCATCTTATGATATTCAACGAATCTTCATATCTTGATTCATCCATCAATCTTATCGAAGACTCTGCCGTAGCCAAAACATAGACAATACGTTAATAAATAAGGTGCAGTTTATGGATTGTTAATGATAGAATATTGTGTATCAAATATATTGTCAACTACCTTGGTGGTGCAGTGGTTAGTGGGTCCCATTTTAAAACGAAGGCTGTGCCAGAGGTCCCGGGTTCGATCCCCGGTTCGGGCCAAAAATATGTATCTGAGTTTTTCTGTTCAGAAATTCTCAGGGAAGCCCGGAGTTTGAAAGTTGGCGGTGTTTCACTCACCCACGTGCCTCTGAAAGCACGTAAAGCCGTTGGTCCTGCGCCTGATCTCTCTCCGGTCGTGTCAGATCGCTGTCCCATCGGGCTATGAGAGTGAAAGGAATAGAGATTGCACTTGTGTTTGCGCACATACTTGTGCACTATAATATGTCCCGCGCAGTCGTTGTGACTGGCCACCGTAGTCGAAATCGGCTAGGGAACTATTATTACTATTATTATATTGTCAGAGTTGTCTCTTTACCAGGAAATTGTGAAGTGTATTTGGAACAGGTTGATATAGAAATGTATTTATAATAATAATTATTGGTTTTCCTGTTATGGGCTGAAGTCCTATTGCACGGATACGAAATGACACTAGTTACTGATTTAATGTGAACAATAACATACATAATTTACAATAGCACTCTATTAATGGGTAATATACTAACATATGTAAGTATCTGTGTGTAAAAAGTAAAAAGTAAAGTTGGCCTGTAATCATACCACTGCTGGGCAAAGGCCTTACCTCAAATATGAGGTAGTATGAGCCATACTCCACCACGCGGGCTCAGTGTGGATTGGCGGAGGGGTGTTTGCAAGGCAAGCGACCAACCTTGCTGTCAGATTTTATCAAGCCGCCCATAGGGCCTCTGACTAGGCTTAACGACTAATACCAATCGATATTAGCCGTGTGTAAATAAGTATATTCTGTGATATTCTTAACAGAACGGCAGTTTTTGTGTTGTGCATTGATGACTGTTGCCGCCGCTAACATGTTGTCCAGATGTAGAAGCTCTAACACCCGTAAGCTAAAACGTTTCCTTTTTTTTAATTATAAATGATCAGGCATTTGACCACGATCACCTGGTGGTAAGTGATGATGTGGTCGAGGATGGATCATGTCTGACCAGTATCAGCATATTCACTCTTTTCTTGAAAATGTCCAAATCATAGAGTTATGGGAACACTTCAGCCGGCACCGCATTCCATTCCTTAGGCGTTTGTATCAGAAATGTTGACTTAATAAGTATTCATTGACTGACTGGCTATTATTGTAATTTAAGTGACATTTTTATTTTGAGTGTGGCATGGATTATATTCATATATCATGTATTATATTTTGCATGCCAGTGTCTGGTTAAAAGTGAGGAACTGCTTCTAATTCAACATCTGTTTGTGTACCGCTTTTTTTTTGAGAAAAAAAAAGAAATTGAATTTGAATTTGGAATAACACACACACAAAATAGCCGAAACGTCGAGCAGTGGGTAATAGCAACTCACAAGTTTTTATTCGCTTTTAGACCTGTCCAATAGTTATTGCAATGCATCGCGAAAGTTTAAAATTCTATAGTGTGCATCTACGGTATGTTAACGACATAAGGGTGGTAGCCGCGCCCGCGTCTTGTATTCCGATGGTGGAATTCATACGTTCTGACGTCATAACATCTAATTACTTGTTCACAGGAGGTGTCTAGCGAGTCGTGCTCTGCGCATTCGGAGGCAATGTCACCGGGAGACGCGCCGGTTGCCTCGGGCGGGGTGCACACCGCTGCCTTGTTTGCTATAGCTCCAATTGCATTGTTAGCGGCCGTTGGAGTCGCTTTGGTTTATTGGAGGTAAGAAAATAAAAGGCTGACGACAAAGATTGATTTCATTGTCGCCTTCTAGTAACATAAATATAGAGTCCAAAAATTGTGTAGACGAAAAAGTGACCTCGTAAACATCTCAGTTTTGCGGTTTACCTATAGTAGAATAAGACGACGCGTTTGGTGTATTGGGACGACGCGTTTGGTGTATTGGTTAGCGCTCCTGACTATTACGCCGTCCGTCGCGGGTTCGAATCCCACAAGGGGCAAATGTTTGTGTGATGAGCACGAACATTTGTACCTAAGTCATGGATGTTATATGTATTTAAGTATTTATGGGAGACGCCCCCGTCATAATCGTTGTCTGGTACTTCGTAACACAAGTAAGAAAATTCCTTATCACGAAACCAATCAATTGGTGTGTTGTCTGGCGCATATTTATTATTATTTATTTATTAATGATTGCGCAGCGCTTACTCCGGCCATATTACACATACAGGTGTCCCAGAAATGGTGAATCAAACTGCTATGTGAGGCAGCTTGACTAATGTCCTATCCATAAAAAATTTATATAAAAAAAACAAAAATATATAAAAAAACAACTAACTTTAAACTTAAAAAAAATTGATAATTTTCCTGTTTTTTTATAATCTTTTTTTTAACGGTCATGTGCGTTTTATTTTTATTTATATTTTTTATGGATAGGACATTATTCAAGCTGCCTCCCATAGCAGTTTGATTCACCATTTCTGAGACACCCTGTATGTCTGCCAACCACATGACGCCATTGCTCTTATCTAGCGTTTACTATGCGATTTTGTTATCCACAGCTGAGTTATTATTAAAACTGTGATTATTGTTCTCCAGATGTCGCTCTCGTCTCAGCAAGTGCGTGAGCGCTGTGTACAACTACTTGGAGGAGGGCGGGGAGCGCGCGGCGCGTGCGCCTCTCAACTCTTACAAGAAGCCAGGTACTACTTCTTGTATTATTACATCTCTGTCTATAAAGGCTTGGAGACGGCGGATTAAAGTTTGTGTACCTGAGGGGTAAATGTGTAAAGCAATCGTATTCATTTGACAGGTAAAAACGTACGATATGATCTGTCAAACCTTTTGTTCTTTGCCGTTTGACAATTCATATCGTACGTTTTGAAGTGTCAAATGAATACGATTGTTTTACACAATTCCATACCAGAATGGAAACTTTCTTTCGTGCTTAAGAATTCAGATCTTGTATAAATAAGTATACTGCCGCCATTTCATTGTCCAGCCAACTTAATAGGATTGTTTCCTGCTTTGTAGATCTAATTTATATTCTTTATTGTTCAAAAGGTGTATTTTTTTTGAATAAATTACAGTATGTATATCCTTTTCATTTCCAATTACCACTTGCACAAAATTTGAAAAATATATCTATACATTTTCTTGCTTTGTCTGCCGTGCAGTATATCAGTTCCTCCGTGAACACCACCAAATGTCGCCCATAATGTAAATACCATACAGATACTTCATTTTTTATTCGACTTGCATTTGCTTCATGTACTGTACCCTCAAAAATTTTATCACCAGTAGTAAACTGCTCGCCCCTGCGCTCCTGCGCATCGGGCGGCACCGCCAACGAGAGTACGTGCGAGCCGCCGGCAAAGCCGCCGCGCATGGCCGGCCCGCACCACCCCGCGGTCTCCGCCAAGGACTTCCCGGCGCACGTGGCTGCTCTGCATGCAGATGGAGACATTGGCTTCAGGTAAGAATAGTCCCCCTAGCCGATTTCGACTACGGTGGCCAGTCACAGCGATTAACCGACTGCGCGGGACATATTATAGTGCACAAGTGTGTGCGCAAACACAGGTGCACTCTCTATTCCTTTCACTCTCATTTCCCGATGGGACATCAATCTGACACGACCGGAGAGAGATCAGGCAAGACCAACGGCTTCGTGCATTCCGAGGCACGGGGGTGAAACACCGCCAACTTCCAAACCTCGGGCCTCCCTGAGAATTTCTGAACAGAAAACCCAAGAACATATTTTTGGCCCGACCCGGGATGCAAACCCGGGAACTCTCACCGCTGCGCTACCGAGGCAGTTAAGAAACTATATAGTGAATCACCTGAAAACAAGAACACTAGTGCCCCAGTCAAACCACCAGACAGTTTCGCAGCCTCCTCTAGTTTTATCACTATCGTCATTATCAGCCAAAGGATGTCCACTGCTGTACATAGGCCTCCCCCAAGGTTTTCCAAAGCGTCTGCAAGCGGTCTGCATCCAGTGTGAACCTGCAATCTTTACAAAGTCGTCTGTCACTCTAGTCAATAGATGCCTTACGCTGCGCTTTTGGTCGAAGAGTCTTTATTCTACCACTAGATACGTAAAAGTAATAGTATGGCCGAGAGAACTCGCGATGAGAGCGACTAAAAGTATGTCTGAATAAAAAAAAAGAATTTGAATTTAACAGTAGATTTTCGAGCAACGCAGCCTGCGTAGGCGAATCGACGCATGCGTAGTCTTTTAACCAAGCGCCCATTGATTACTGGTGGCCCAGCCGAGTCCACTAAACGTGACCACGAGTGGCCTAACCAAGCCACTAGATACCGCCACTAAACAAGACCACTAGACAATCATTAGTGGTTTAGTTGAGCAAGCGCATATTGGGTCACTAGTCGCGGCCATTATTTTCTTGCTTTTTTGCGTACAGTGTAATTTTTACTCATCGGAAGCCTATTGATTTGATGACTAAGACATTAAATTAAACTTATTTTTTGGTCTGACACATTCACTACTTACTTTACTTACTTGCTCTTCTTATTTACAGCAAAGAGTACGAGATCGTAGTGAACAGTTCGGCCGCGCTCGGTCACACGAGCCACCACAGCCATCGTCCCGAGAACAGACTGAAGAACCGATACCTGAATATCACTGCATGTGAGTATTGACTATTGTTATTACGCTTGTGTTCGTAATTTTAAAAGTGGACTAATCATTTGTTTTATTTTGTCCACATCTTCTTGTTTTCTTCTTCTTCTTCTTCTGGACTGTCAACACATTTTATACTCGATGCCAAGTATTTACATACAAAAATGTTGTTATATTATATATAAGCCAGGAAACGGTGCAACTTTGTTTACTCGGTATACACAATTAAAATCCAAATTTCTTTCTTTAGAATACGAATCTCTAATCCAAGGACGTGGCCTGTTAAAGAATTTAGTGCACAGTTTCCTGTCTTTTACCATGATCGAAACGTAGCTCTATCAGTGACCTCTCTAAACTTATCTCTATCAGTGATCTCTCTAAACTTATCTCTATCAGTGACCTCTTTAAACTTAGCTCTATCAGTGACCTCTCTAAACATAGCTCTATCACTGACCTCTCTAAACTTAGCTCTATCAGTGACCTCTCTAAACATAGCTCTATCACTGACCTCTCTAAACATAGCTCTATCAGTG
>OY757278.1:5002201-5275574 GCA_963584085.1 Pyrausta aurata | reverse complement strand
AATTGGTATTTTCGTGTATTTATTGATTGAGTAGAATGTTTGAATCAAGCTTATTTTTTTTAAAGATATATTAAAGATTTAGCTACGTAAGTTAAAAGGATATTCGATGCAGCAGAAAATCAGAATATTGAAATTGTCTACGCGAAATGTCAAAAGTCTTGCTTCAGTCTTCCAGCACTGATGTCAGGTGTGGATTAGATGTAATCTATTCACAAAGATGAAATAAGAAAGCAAAAATTGCGCACAGGTGGGATTCGAATCAGCATCTTTCTGGCTTACCGGGCCAACTGCTCTTCCAATTGAGCTACCGTGCTGACGGTCCGTCGGCGCGAAATTCTTGGGCTCTTAGTATACGTCATTGCGTGACGTTAACGCCATCTACCTGTCTGTTTATGCAACAGCGGGCCAAGTAGTTCTGTAAAGAATAACTACTTGGCCCCAGCGAGCCAAGTACAGCAACAGCTTGCATAAACAGAAACATTTCACTAAACCTCTTTGACGGCGCCACTGAAACCAGTATTTAACAATTGGATCATGGAATTATGTACAGCCTTTTCTAAAATCCCTTGCATTTTTATTCTCAGGTCGTCTGTTCGGTGGCATCTTCCCGAGTCGGCAACGCAAACTAAGCGCATCTGGGGTTCCAGATTCGAAGCACGGTGTAGGCAAGAGCACTGAAGTGTAAAATACTACGGAACCACAATGGTAATAATCTGTATTGAGACTTCTAAGCGATTGTTTTTAGTCTCGTTGAAAGAAAACATCACACCGGCCATCTGAACAGATTTCGCAAGGATTTTGTTATTTTGTTCTTTTTAAAGGACAAACGTATGACAATCAATCTTCAGTGATGGCTGTCAAATGGAGTCAAAAGTGTAATTCCCAATTTTTTTATAGGACATACTGTTGTCCATTTGAGGGAGATATCTTTAGAGTGTATTATGTTTCTAGAGTGCCATCTTGCTTTGTGTAATTTGTTCTTTATAAATACTATCTCGAATCGGTACGTATGTATTTACGTAATGTTTAATTTTATCTTTGTAAATGTAATGGTACTCTAATAGTACATAATAAAATATGAAACCTGATTTTACATCGAAACAGGCGTGTCGTATCAATAAACGAAATAAAAATAACTAGCGGGTATATTGAAATTTGAAAATATATCACAGATATTGGGTATTTTTAAATGAAATTGTTTAACATCACAAGTGAACATTAAACATTCAAATTATGAAGGACGTGCTAACCTTTAAACCAAATTTAATGTATCTGTGTAAAATGTCTTGAATTTTATTTATCTTACAAGACTATTCTGTGCCAACGTTGGTATCAATTTATTTGACCTCGTAATTGTACGTAATTTAACGTGCATTCAGGGTCTTTTCACGGTTTCGTTGTGTACGTAGGTTAAATATTCGAATGGTGTGGCTAAAACCAAAGTTAGGTACGATATAGCAATTTTTGAAATTTGTTTACTAACGGAAATCAACGAATGTGACGATAACAGGAATAAGCTATATGAAATACCATGCTAGAGCTAGAGGAATAACTGAAATAACATTGCTTACTGATAATATAATGTTTCTGATTCTGATAATTCAAAAAAATGTTTATTCATATTTTTCAACTCGATTTATTGATGAAACAAAATGAAATAAAAAAGCTTACGATTTATGTATAAAAAGCTATACAAATTTATTCGAAAAGTAAATTGCAACACAATCCACTCATGACAAAATAAAACTGTCATTATAAACAAACAGTTATTAGCACTATAGTCATCTCGTTATCAACTGTGTCTTGAGGCTGTCATGTCAATAGAGATAGGAATATACAGCGCCCCGCTTTGTCGGTGAGTGCAAGCGAGAAGACATGACAGAATCAGTTAATTTAACGCTGACCATTGCACACCCGGCCTTTGAAAAATGTAACGGAAACTGAGAGCTAGTCGTATTCGCGTAACGAAAACATTGGGTCCATGTTTTTGGCAGTAGCGTTAAATTTAGGAATCGGTTAACATTTACTGATGGGTCTGATTGTAATTTGAATTTTGTGACATTCTGGCGAAGTTTGATTGGAATAAAATAATACTGCATTTAATAGAAATTCTTGTTCTTTAAAATTAATTGTGATCATTGCCGTTTTAGTGTTAGCACAAATAATTACAAAGGAAATCGTCAGTAAATGAAAACTTAGCGTTTGTTTAAAGCTGGATTTGGTAAGGGAGAAATATCGATAAGATTTTTTTGCAATCATAGAGTACAGAATACTTAAAAACTAAAATTAATAGCCTGAATAAAATAAAAAGCATTTAATAATTTCATTGCATGTTACCAGAAGCCACAAAGTGTTAAATATTACTTTATATTTAAAAGAATATAAAAGATTTTTATCTAAGATTTCACATATTTTCTTTAGAATAATTGTACATACGTTCAGAATAGGATGCAATAGAATGTTAGTTAAATCACAATTTTTTTCTTGCACAAGAATAAAATCTGTTCAAATTAGGCTGGCGTGGATGGACCAAATAAATTGAATAACGAGAACAAAAAGTTTAGATGCGTTTCTAAGCGTTATGTAAGATTTGTTAACCAGCAAAGAAAAGGATACAAGTCAAAAGTATGTGACATTATCAAAATGTCGTTAGCAAAATGACAAATGACATTCGATTCACGCAGTCCATTCCTGTCAGCTGTTTTTGAGCAAGCTATACATGAATACATCACACGTTTATCTGAATAATATTTAAAAAATACGAATTTATTCACTATTGTTGATGAATTTTATTAGCTTTATAGGCGATTTGAGGAAATTTTTAAAATAGGCTAATTCCTACCCCATTTAACGTTTTGAAGTATACACGAAAAATATATAACTTATTAGTCTAGTCGTCAGATTTTGGTGCATTTCTGTCGAATGTCCATGTTTTAAAAGATTAGGATAAGACATAACTCTTCCAAGAAATGTATCCTATGATTTCCTGTTTGACTGTATCCAAAAGGCTGCTTTATGACTTGTACAGTCGTGCTAAGAAATATGTTCACGGATAACATTTTGACATTGTTATAAATGTCAGTATGAAATTTACTGACATTGATGGAAATGTCAATATAGATGGTGTCTGTTGAATTATTCATATCGTCGACTGTACATAACTTTATTTCGGACGTGATTTTGAACTGTCCTACTTTGTTACGTTACCGATTTTGACTCTCCCTGGATTTACCAAACGTATACCTAACTAGAGATAAGTAAATGACTTGGGGCCGGTCTCATATTATTAGTTTGTACCTTCAAAAGCTAGTTTTTTTTCTGCTCAAAGTATTCAAATATCTCACTCCTTAAAGCGGTACCTAATTCCAAAAACTTAGTACCAGGTTTAGACTCGTACTAAGGTATTAACAGACCAATTAAAAAGCATGACAGCATACATTAATAGAGGCGTACTATTTTTAATTGTTCGGATAACCTTAGTATTGGTTTAAACCTGGTGCTATCTTTTTTTTAATTAGGTGGCTAAAGCCTAACTTAAATGTATAATTTATTCGTATTTACAATAATTTATTATTGCGTTATATACGACATAATATAACTGATAACTTGTTAATATTTTTTTCCAAATATTTGATGGTAATTCAATCAGTAATTGTTTACTTTTGTGAGACCGGCCGGTAATAAAATGTTGACTAATTTAAATAAAAATCATTGAATTTTACTGCAGATGGAACTAAAAAAAACCTATAAAGCGTTTTATCCTACACGTCTATGGGAAAATGAAACACGATGTGATGCGAAAATGGTTACCATGGTCCATTTAAAGAAAATCTAAAAGTATAATGTGTCAAAAATATATACGGTTTTCCCTATAGTATAATTCAATGATGGTAGGTAACTACTGTTGACTTTGTACCGATTACATAAGCTTGTTATTTCTACTATTTGATACGTGGGTAGATAGAAATTAAACTTGTTGAGGTGTCTTCGGCATGATCAGCGATGGAGCTTCGGTCGTTGTACTTTTGTATTCCCCTTAACTTTAAATAAAGTCAGTAATATTGAGGTAAAAGTCAGTAAATTGTTTCAGATGATTAACGTGATTTATGATTTATATTCGAAATTATAACCACTTTCAATTTGTTTTTGGGTTTTTTATTTGCAATGGTAGGTTTAATCTCAATATTACTGTCATATTTCTAGCTAAATGCAAATTAAATTATTAATAACCAAAATTCAATTAACTTCCTATATAACTTTAATTTCAGGTATAATATGTTTTAAATGAAAAAAGCATATTCCGCTGAGTTTCTTTGAATGAATACTCTAAATGAAATTGTACGATTTTGCTATTACTGAGCAATGTGACCTGTGGTTATAGCAAAATAAATATGTTTTTCATTTGATTGGTTTGTAAGGAATCTACAATTAGTTGGTTTTCCGTCAAAATTATTATATGTATGTTATTAGACTTACATTTCGAGTAACCTCTTGAATCTCCATTTTATTCACTTCATACTCGATAAGTGTCATTGTTTTAATACTTCATATGAATGTACAGTCGATTGCATAATTTACTTCTGATTTTCCTTTGTTTGTTGTTTCTTCCTCTCTCTCAATCTCTTTTTGTTATTCTATTAATTTATGGGGTTGACTGTACATTTTTTCGAGTAAATGCTAGATCTAAAAATATTGTAATGCATGACAAAACTAAAGGAATTGATTCTTGATCGGATTTTGAACCTTGTGCGTATTGTAATTATTAATGTCGTGTCAAGTTGGTAATAATTCTAATTGTGACGATCGGTGGTACTATAAAGTACTTGTGTTTACAAATAAAAAGAGTTTAAATTTAATTCAAATAAAAATTTCATGTAAACATCCATGGTAAGATTAAAACATTCTTGTGAAGTAAATACTTTGATTCAAAATTGAGTACAAACCTGCCGATCCAATTTTCTTTGAAATGAGTGAATTCTTGCACGTGTTTTAAGCGAAATGCGTCGTTATATTCTTAGAGATATGATTCAATATTAAAATGTAATTTTGTGATAGTGGTGTATTCCAATCGCTTTTAAAATTATAATATTCAATTTATAAAAATAATAACGTTAAATAATAAAGTTGGGAAAAATGCGATTAAAAACTAAGCTAATATTTTTTTTTTAAATACGTGTCCTGTCCATGAATTGGAATACGCCAGTAATATTTTGTGTGAGATGATTATTGTTCTGCTTTTGTAAATTTCGCTTGAAGCCAAAGATGTATAATTTGTGTTCACACCTTACGATGGAACTGTCATTTTGATTGTTAATTTTCATCTTAAAATGTATTTTTCTTAGTTAAAAACTTGTGATAGTCCGATTTACCGATTTATTAAATGATCGTTCGTACATCATAAGCTAAGATGTAAAAAAAATGGTATCCCGGGCTTTTGGATTTAAAATAAATGTTTATCTTCAGCATGGTTCAAAAAGTCAAATGCATGCCTCCATTCGAATCTTAATTCTGTCATTACCCCTTAAAGAGGTGTTATGTTATTTATTTTTAGTTTCTAATTTTAAGTTGAGGGATTTAATTTTAGTTTTTCTGTAACATATACCCTACTAACTTATTATACTTTTGTGTATGTATATTGAAGAGTACATTTCTAATATATATCCTTTAGTTATATAATTGTTATATAAATTAGTGTATAAGCAATAAACGCGGTCGCGTCACCTTACATGTTGTATAAAATTATGATAATATTGTTGAGAGTTGGTACACCTAAGTCACTTACAATAGTTTTATTTAAATAAAAAACAATGAAAATGTATTTATTTATTAAATATGAATTAACATTCATGATAATGGTAGTTGTTTTATTTTCTTTAATTTTTTAACCCCTACCGCTCGCTAAAATGTTAAAATAGACAAAAAAGATATAAATCACGTAAAAATTTACATTTCTGTCCTAAACTCAGTGATACTCACATTTTTTATCGATAGACGATTGGTACCAAATGAGCGTAAATAAATAAAATAAAAATATTTGAGTGAAAGAACAAAATACATTTCGTAAGAACACCATCCCAAGGCCCAATCACAGCTTAACACAGACGCAAATTACAAAAGTGTATGTTATTTAAGTAATCTCTTACAAATTTTGAATACTGAAATTGTGGTATAACTATACATTTGTGGTACCTATACCTGCAAGGAATCTGTGTTTCACAAAGAAACGAATATGTTTTTTTTATCAAAATCTACAAAGAATCTTAGATGGTCCGATTTAGACTATAATTGAACGTTCAAATAAATAAGGCTCTATTTACATTGAACAAAAAGAGACTTTAGATACACAAAGATAAACACGTTCTATCCCTTTCTAAAAACAGTTCGATTTGAGCTGCTAAAGCCGCAGAACTAAGCCAGAATACTTGCACTCGTAGGGTCTCTTTAAGCCGAGTTAAGCGCTCGTCCGCTATGTGTGCCGTAATAGTAAACGTCATGAGTTTTCTAGGCGGGAGGAATAGGAGTGGTGTGGAGTAGTTCGGGAAAATGAAGACGGGTTGATTAATTTATTGAGGATACCAATGATATGAAACATTACAGGTAACTTTTTATGTTAGTTGACTGTAATGCCGATTGATCTTTTTCTATTGTGTGGGTGATGCTTATTTCTAAGTTTAATGCGATATGATAATAGAGGATCTTTTGATATTTTACAAATTGTTGGTTGAATTGACTACAGAAAGCAAGTAAACCTTTATTTGTAAAAAAAACTCTTATTGTATTATCTTATCGTTATTACCCTCTTTGAAATATTACATTTTGATTTATTTAAAAATCAAACCATTTTAATAAAAAGGAACTTAAAAAAAAAAACAAAAAAAAAACTGCGCAAAGTTTACTCCACGCTATTCTCTGTTCGTCAACCGACAGCGAGTCGTCAGGTACGCGGTTCAGTACCACTGACCACGTGACAATAGCCAGAGCCGCGCTAACAATCTTTTTTATTTTATTCCAACAAAATTCCGGAGGAGCGAAACGGTCAAGAAGTGGTTTGAAGGTAAGTTGACCTTGTTTTTTCTTTGTTTTATTGTGCAGATTTTTCTTTAATTTGCTTTGTGGAAACCTTGGTTTAGGTACTTACCTACAATTTAAAATATATATTTTCCATTTAATTAACATTTTCTATAGCAGGTTTGTGATCATAAAAGTGTTTTAATTAACTGAATAACAGTAAGATTTATTCTATAATAGAATAATTCAATGAAACTAGTAGGTTAATAAGATATATTATTTCTAAACTTGAAGTTAGTTAAGTACCAAATATTGATATCTCACGGATATTCAGGAAATATGTTTCTACCTACCACTTGAAAGCATAAAAAAATGCGTTTTTGAGAGTTTTTCTAACATATCCCATAAATATTAAGCATTTTTTTCGTGCTTATTGAACCACGAATGGTCTGAAGAAGAATAATGCACGAATCTCACATCCATATTATCATTAACTGTCCTTAATCTTAATTATTTTTGCGACGTGACCTAAACACTATTTCAGCTTACACATGACTTGTAGTCTCTCAATCTTAACAACAGAGATCCATCTACCTACATCTTAAACACTATCCACCATGTTCATACACACTATTTATCTCAACCACTAATTTTGCTGCCAAATTGTTTTCAACTCTATCACTTTTCCCGCACATAACCAAACTTTTTAATTACAAACTCCAGAACTCTTTATCTAACTGTCAACTTGTCAAAAAAATGGCGCCAAAACAACATGGCGCCGTGGCACGCCCGCCACGCGAACTATTCCATGCAAGTAAATGGAAATAACGGCACAAAATTATCCTCATTTAGTGGTAATTTAATAAACTTAACTAAATTATAGGCATTTAATTCAATTTAAGCCCCCCGTACTCGCGCGGTAGTAAGTTATGCGGTCGGTCACCCCCAACGGTATTGTGTTTCAAGAGGTTTACAACTTTCGTGTTTTTGAATATCGGGAAACATCCGGGAAAAGGATAATGAATGTGAGAATCTATAAGTGAGATTTTGGTTATACATAGATACCTACATAAGCTTTACATTGAATGGCTGTAGGTAGGTAGTTATACAATGTAGAAGGCATCATTGTAACTTAGGTAGGCGTAACCAACTCGGTAGCTACTGGACGTAGGATACCATACAAAAACTGATAGCAACCTCATTTAAATCTAAAAGTGACAACTAGCTGGGAACTTATGAACATTAACTAGTATTTAAAATAGGTTTATTAAATTTTTGAAATAAGATACGTACCTATTTTTATATAAGGATCTGTTTCACAATCAAAAAGTAAACTCTACTTATCGAGTAATTTGAATTTAAATAAAATAACTAGGGGAAAAAATGGTACCTATATAATTTTAAACTACTTGAGACTTTACTTAGCAATTGTGAAACAGGCCCATAGTTGCAAAATCGTAATATTTACGGTAAAACAATAAATATATACTTTTGCCACTTTTGTTTGTTCCGGCTTTTTCCGTTCCAGTTCCGTACATTTTGTATTTATGGAGCCGCTGTAACAACAAATCCAAAAAAAATATCTGACATAACAATCGCGATTTTTTCCCAATTTTATGCTCAATATCAATTGTTTACCTAGTCAATGGTAGGAACCCTTCACGCGCGAGTCCGACTATCAGATGGCTGTTATTTTTAAAAATCTTCATATCATATCAACCATCCATGGCTACCATCGCTTTCAGTGCAGGCAGCAAGGAATGGAGGAGTCCCTGGATGGTCGCGATGGCGGCACCACCGCAGGCTTCGACTCAGCCGCCATTTTGAATGATGATGTGTCGCCCACCACCAGCTTCTGTTACAGCATACCGAATCTTTTCAATGGGTAAGGTTTTATTTAAGTCATACTTAATAATCATTATTTTAAAGTTCTCACATTCATATTACTAGGGGCTATGCTCGATGTTTCTCTACATGATCGAATCAGAAATGAGGAAAGGACGTAAAAGAACTAACGTAACGGACATAGCCCTGAGGATCAGTAAGCTCAAATGGCAATGGGCAGGGCACATAGCGGGAACATCCTTTGACCAAAGACGCAGCGTAGCGTGTCAACCGACAAGGTGGACAGATGACCTTGTAAAGAGGGCAGGATCAAACTGGATGTAGACCGCTTGTGATCGGTCGCTGTGGAAAGCCGGGGGAGGCCAATGTTCAACAGTGTTCAAATAGTTATTTATTCTTGTCCGTAGAAGGTAAGTTTTGCTCATGCTATTGTATTGGCAGAGGTGAGAAAATCTACGTAAAGTTACTTAAATACTAAAGAGCTTATGCATCAGAAAATTAATAAAATAACAAGATCAAGAAATGTATTCACTTAGCGTCAAAAAGCGTACTGTCTGCCTGTGTGTGGGTCGTCGTAGCATGCTACGGACTACAGCGCTACGGTGCTACGGACTACGAGCAATGGCTTATGACTGCTATGCTACACACCGCTTATTGCAGAAACGATACTTTGACACTATCAAAGCTATATTGTTTACTTGTGATATGATGTACTTGCAATAAACGCTGCGTTCGATAATGACGGCATTATCGATCTCGTAGTTTATCAAATCTGTAGTAAGGGTTTGGGTGAGCGTGCGTTTATCCAAATTAGCCGACGCAGGCGAAAATATTTAACCTACCTACCTATGACCTACGATGCTTAAGCATCTGCACAACACACCAGAGTAGAGTTTGCATCGTAAGAGCTGCATTTTTAGATACTGTCAAGGTCTCTGGTGCCTAAACACTTTTCAACGAAAAATGTTTGCACAAAACAAGATGAGGCAAAGTGCAAGCGACTTCTACCTCTATAGTGCAAATAGCCAGATTCGTGCACTCCAACCAATTCACATCAGATAAGTGCGCGCTAACTTTGATATATCTTTCAGATTGGGTCCCGGGTCAGTGCTATGCGAGAGACCGGATACGGAAGCGGCTGAGACGTTCACAGCCAGCAACGAGGCTTCTGAGGAAACTGTGGAACAGCACCAGTATGAAGATGATGAGGAGTACTCTCCGAAATCAAGTAATTATTACCTTGATAAATCTATTAGGTATGCAATGCACTTTTTTTTTGTATTATTAGTATTCATGTGTGGTAATATTTTTTCAGATAATAAAGGAGACATACCAAAAAGAAAACAAAGACGCTACAGGTATGAATCCATATTACCTTAGAAAAAGTCACAAATATCATTGCTGAAATTTTACTGTTATTATCAGTGGTTATTATTATATTATGATTATTACCAGCCTTACCACAAATAAATAAACAAGGTTTCGACTTCTGTTTATGTTATGTTGCTAAAGTGAAATGTATGTCACCTGCCATTTAATTTCACATTAATTTTAAACTAGCCATATTATAATCAAACAGTCGTTCAAACCTAGTTTAACAATTTGTGGTATGACCGTTTACCTTTGTACTGTTAAAAACCACTGAGGTTTGCCTACAGTGCATGATTGATTTGTAAGACATACCTGTCAGAGCTAGTTTGATAATTACTGGAAAATCAGAAAAAAATATTGGTCTTTGCCTCGTTGGCCGCTAGCTGTTTTCAATTTTATAAAAAAATACTGTATTTCAATTTCAGGACCACATTCTCCAATGTCCAGCTGGAGCAATTAGAAGCTGCCTTCCACAAGACACACTACCCAGACGTGTTCTTTAGGGAAGAACTGGCTATGAGGATAGACTTGACTGAAGCTAGAGTTCAGGTAAACAGATACTTAAATTATTTGTATAGTATCCGGTCAACCGGTCGCACGTTAACATCATACGACGCTTACACTTTTGTGCTATGATAAAGTTTTGGCAGTGGAGCGCATAATAATCTGCTCAAAATTAAAAAAAAAAGATGAAAATAAAAAATGTATACATAAAATATAATAAAATACATAAACACACTGACAACTATATAAATGTGTTAATTGGAATACTCAAAGACGACTCCCAGAACCAATTATAAAAGTTCGTTACCTAAATTGGTGTAGAATGGAAAACGGGGTCCCCGCGCGCGAATCCTATGGGGACTTTTGTAATCTTTTCCTTGATTTTATTCCGAAATGGTGAAATTTCTGCCATTCCCTGGGGGATTGCAGGAGGGTCATGATTAAACTGCAACGTTATTTTGCATAATTTGTAAAAGTATTATTACTGTAGCTGGCTACTGGATACATTTCGCTTTGATTGAACACCAATGGGTTGTTCTTCTCGAATATTAAGACTTTACGAAACAAATAACTTTACGTCTGTTAGAGAAAGAAAGAAAATACTTTTATTCGACCCAATTAAAACGTAAACCACATGCAATTATAATTATAAAATAACAAACCGACTACTTGAGACGATAGCTCAGCATTAGTCGTGGCAGTGCAGCTATATTTATAGAAATTCTGAACGCTTTGTCACTTACGATAATGTTAATTATGCATAAGCATTTATTTCATACTTATTTAAAGGTAGACCATTTTGAACATTACTTTCCTTGTTTTGCCGGAGTTTTGTCTCTTACTTTCGTTACTAAACAATCTGTTAGTAGATATTAAAAGCTGGTTTTATGTTTTCAGGTATGGTTCCAGAACCGGCGAGCAAAATGGCGGAAGCAGCAAAAGGCAGGCTGCGAGCCGTACCCTGGCAGGGGGACTAGGTCACCTGAGGAACGGTCGCCTTCAGCTCTGGCGTTGGAGATGAGAGACTTCATTACTATTCCTGGTTAGTTGTATACTCTTAACCTATACCCTGGGGACCAGGTCACCAGAAGAATTGTCCCCTTCAGCGCTAGCCCTGGAGATGCGGGACTTTATTTCTATATACCTAGTTAGTTTCACACTCATAATATTAAGGTGTGGTCTACTTCATTTTGGTCACTTTATTAAACGATCAGTAGGTATTAGTAAGATGAAATAATAATAAGAATGCTAATTATATTTATCTTCAGTGTACTTTCATGTTTGAATGCTATTATCATCATATCATTATCATTATCAGCGATGGGACGTCCACTGCTGAACATAGGCCTCCCCCATGGCTTTCCACAGCAACCGATCACAAGTGGTTTGCATCCATTATGATCCTGCGATCTTTACAAGGTCGTCTGTCTATCTTGTCGGTACGTCCTACTCTGCTTCTTTGCTCAGAGTTTAAATACTACTATCTAATTCTTTTTTTTTATCCAGTGTCGTCAACCCAAATGGTCAACATCACTGACAACGGCCAAAGCTATTCCTCCAAGAAGCAGCCAGCTCCAGCTATCCACATCTCCGCTCTACCAACGAGACAGAACCTTCAAATGGATCTGCCATCCTTCTCCATACCTCTGCAATACAACCTTGGAACCTTCAAGAAGATTGGCGAAGATGTTCAGTTAGATCTGGAACCAGACACGGAGAATGTTCAGCAGGCACAATGGGACGCTCGCATGATACCAAACTTCAATATAATGAATTTGAAACCGTTATTAGAAAATAGAGAGAATATAGACTTGACTGAGCTGAAGTATGACGTCAAAAATGAAGGTAACAGAGTCAACTTTAGCGATATATCAGCAACAGCAGCACAAGCAACTGCAATTGAAGCGGATGACATCTTGGGTAAAGATGTTAATGAAGAACAGACAATTTCACCAGATTTTGGGATAGAAAGGTACCAGAATTATCACAATGATACAGATAAAAGGTATAGGGAAGCAAATTTTGATGAAGGCATGATAGAGGATGGAAGAAACGAATTTGTTTGTGATAGCGATTTCTTATGTAAGAACAATTTTGATAAAGTAGAAGATAAAAGGAACGATTTTGAAGGATGTCATTTATTAGATACAGATGCCAATGTTACTATGGCCAATTTTGATAGTAATATTTAAACTGTGTTTTTATAAAGGAATCATGATCTCATAGTGCCTAATCAAATATTGAATAATCGTACCGACTGTTTTATACGTGCAATAACTTTCGATATTATTTTAACTTTATGTTAGTTGTAATAATTGTTACGATGAGTTGAGATTAAATTACATGGAAACTAAAACAGTTTTATTATTTTTCGAACTTTGATATTAAAGTCACGTAGTTATCAATGTATTTGACGTAGGCAATTAAGTGTAGATGTAATTGAATAGTTTATATACAGCGTGTGGCCTGTAATAGGAGCTAAAAGTTTAATCAATGATTCTACAGAGTATTAGTAGTTACCTTGAGCTGGCCTTAGTGCTCCAAAATGCTTTAATATTATATTATAGTAATCCAAAGTTATAATCTCTAGTCAATGTATATCAAAATCGCTAACTCGTTGTAGTAAATGGCAATGTCAAGTTCTGTGACTGGACTCATTTGTTTGCAATACATTGAAGATTCGATTTATTTTGTTAGAAAATAACAATAATATTATTTTTCAATTTAAAAATTAAAACCATTTAATATGGATTACTCGTCACTTAAAGGGCCTACATTTTAATTATTTGCTCCTATTACAGGTCACATCCTGTATAATAGAAGTGACAGACAAAGGTTAAAACCGTAAAGTAGCGCTAAGATCAACTTTACTTTCTTATTATAATCTTTTTATTTAATCTGAAACAGTTTTGCTTATGGTCATGTGCTTTCCATTGTAGTATAAAATATATCTTAATTCAATAGTACTGATTCTGATTGCAATCAGTAAACGTATAATATGTACATAACATACTTATTTAACTTATCGAATCGAGAAATTTATTACTTCTTTCTTTTCTAATCTGTCGTGTTATTAGGTGCATGTATGTTGTTAACTACACAAGTAGGATGTTTGACTTGATGGCTAAGCAGCAAGCTTAAAAAATAAAAAAAACAAATACGAAAATGTGGGTAGTTCAATATTTCACTAGTTAGTTGACGAGATCGATAACTGATGATCGAATTGTCTGTCACATCTTTAAAATAAACTGAGAATTAGTTTGACTTTGTCCTTTCTTACTTCCGATTGCAAGCGCGTTAGAATTTTGTATGGAAAATTTACAGCACCACCTACCTCAACTTTATCTTAGCCATATATATAGATTTTAGAAAAATCTCAAACTAGGTCCACTAATCGAAATCTAAGGACAAACTGTATCTTATATGTGTGTGTGATTGTGTTAAGTGTAAAGTGACTGTGTGAACCAATGCAGTATAGCCTTCAATGGCCCGGCAGTGTACGGAAATAACCAAAGTGTGAATCTATTTATAAGTGACTGCAGTGATCGAAGATGCTGATAGCTGACCAACTCACAAATGCATAAAGGTATGCCTAGCTTACACTTTTTCGCTTACTTACATTTAAATTAAACAATATACATACACGAGGTTTAAGTTTATTTTTATTTTAGTCAGCTTTTTTAAAACCTGTTGAAAAAAGAGAGGGTTGTTTTAAATGTAACGTGTCTTAAAACCTAACAACGTAACTTAAAATTATCGCATAGGTGTCCTCTATTAACATCTACATCGTTTAACCAAACATCCTGCATATTTAGTGTCATACGTCGCTAAACACAAAATGCTCCATTTAAAAGTAACCATTTATCGATTGTTTATACATGTAGAAATCTCTCGCAATTAAACTTTAATGACTTAAAGGTTACACTTTAATGTCATGGTTAAAAGAAATCTCATGTTTTTTAAAGGATTAAAAATAAATCATGAAAATTGGAAGATATGATAAACCTTCGACTCGTAGCGACTAAATACTATTTTATCCTCTAAAAATGAGTGTCTTAGTTAGGGTTCCGTAAATTAAATAATTAACTTAGACAGTTATAACGCACCCCAATTCGACGGTAATCCTAAACCGAGTTATGCCCAATTTAACCCCTTGAGGCGGATTAACTATTTAAACGCGTAATTAAAATTTGAACTGTGACTATGATTGGTGTAAATGCATTTGCTTGATTGGTCAGGATGAAGATAAATTGGTTGAGCTAACTGAGCGTTACACTCATAAGTGTTCTGTAGAAATCTTTACGATACGTATAAATTAAATAGGTATTAGCAAACAAAATAATAATTTAACCTCTCTGCATGACCACCTTACCTCAGATAGGTTTAAGATTAGGTTTTTCTCTTTATTGCACAACACAAAGTAAATTACAGTTTATAGGCTCAAAGTTAATGTACAACTAAGACGGCCTTATCGCTAAAAGAGATCTCTTCCAGACAACCTTTGGGTAAAGGAATAGACTATTCATAGGAAGGGGAAGATACGTGCAGAGATCGTTTTAAGCAATATCTCCACCTTGGTACAACATTATTATGGTGTGTTATCAAGACGCATAATAATATTATATTATATAATTATTTGTCTCATAAATTTCATGTGTGTACATCAATAATTCTTTATTTTTAGTACCGATGCGAAATCAAATATAGGACACAGATGACAGATAACAGTGTAAACTACTAAAAATAAAGATTTAGGTACTGTAATTTTTTGCATAATTCTCATGGAATCGTTTGAAAACAAGTACGGCTTATAATAAGGCAGTTTCCTTTTGTGACACGCGACCGCGTTAACCACGTCGTTATAGTGTTGTGAAACTTATTTAGTTTTAATATCGATAACTTGAGAGAATGCTTTTAGCATTAAGTTCACCTTTGTACACTTAAGTGCAATAAAGTCTTTAAATAAATAAATAAATAACTCTCGTATGTATTAACTTAGGTTTTTATATACAGGTTGTTGTTTTGGATAGACATCCAACTAAGGGATGATAATATGATTTATGCTTATTCTATGAAATATTTTCTTTAAATTTTATGGAAGTTTTATTAAAAAAAAACCTCTTAACAACATTGTAAAAAAATTCAAAACGAATGGGGAAACTCGCATCCTCGCGCCTAGCTCGCGCGTATCTACGAAATACTACACCGTAGCTAGTAAGCTACGAAGAAGTGGTAGTTTTGACTCGCTCGCTAGTATCGCAATAATAATTTGTTTTGTGTTTTTTTTCCATTATAAAAAAAATTACATCAGTATCGTATGTACAACGAGCCCTGAGTTGGGCATCACTGACCAAACCAAGACCTTGAGGCTAGTACGATTACAAGATTAGATTTACTATTACAAAATTAAGAGACACAGTAAATTTTCACATAAGAATTTATTGCGAAATTATCGCCAAAGAAGTATTTTCCTACGTTTGACATACATAGCCTCTTTTTAATCGCAGCTTCAATTTTGCATTCTCTGATAAACCAAGTTGACTACAACTCGAACCCATAAAACCGTATAGAGGTCTGGGTCCACTAAACCGTATCATATCATGACCGTGCTAGGAGCGTATCAGACACTAAAAGCATCACGATACGCTCTTTGTACTCACTGAACAGATCCACAGCGTTCTGTCTCACCGTTATATGGAGCGTTTTTGCCGATGCTCCATGCATGACACGGACACGGTTTTGGTCGGTGACGAAACGGTCTAGTGGGAACAGTGTCATAGTTTTCAATATGATATTCTTTACCTGTCACGTTCCTTGCACGGTCATGGTATGATACGGTGCCTTTAAGTTTAAAACATAAATAATACTACTAAGTATTGGGAGCAGATTAAATATTCCACAAATAACTATTTTTAACACGTGCCTCTTGAGGGCTCATATCGATTGCAATAACTATCGATATGATAGCTTTAACGATTAAGTTTGGGCGTCACTATCCTTCGCAGCTTCGGTTTCAACGCCACGAACAAGCCTCCTTTTGTCTTGTTCCTTTGATTGTAATAGGGTTTTTTATTGTATGGATTACTATTTCATTTTCATTTTTTTGTATGGATACGGGAGTGGTTTTAGTATCTTTAAGTTGTTTTTCTCTTATATTAAAGGTAGGCATATAATATGGCACCTTGAACAGAAATAAATTCCTTTCTTACATAGGTTCTCATTTATGTAGTCTTATACCGTTCAATAACGGAAAAAAGGTAATTTCTATTTTAACTCGTCAAGTATGTGTGAACGAAACACAATAGAAATTCCATTATTATGCGACTCCCGGCAGTCGTTTGATACCTGACTGATTAAGTTTAATACTCAATACTTTATTGGTAGTTTTCACCTACCTTCATGTCATTATACCTTTTTATAGTGTTATATTTGTAAAGTAGGTTAAAATAATATAAAAATAGGTCAGGCAATGTGACAAGAACCTTTGCCTCAGTTTTGCCCTATTGTGTTAAAAGAGGGTTATTTTAAGTGGTTCAGAACTCGCGTGTTCATTTCGTATTTGCTTCCGTGTCGGGCAAATGCAATAATATGGAGGTTGTATTGGTCATTTGAAGTAGAAGGCTTTGGTAAGGTGTGGCTTGGCATTGAAGATTAGGGGTGAATGCTGAAAGAACTGAGGCTTTTTCGGGGAGATTGCGACGCAATAGTTGAATTTTTCTTTAAAGCAAAAATACATTCTCCCAATATTCCTTCTAGTATGCGTAGAAGTTAGGGGTATATAAAAAACATTGAGTATTTTAGAGTTTACTGTATTTTTCACTAACTACTATTAAATAGCAAATGATACAAGGATACAAATGCAAATACAAATACACAAATGTGTTTATTTGCGTATTTTGGGTGTACAATATAGGTTATTAGCTTATAATACATTTGAGTTCACCAAAATTTTCTATATTTTAGTCAGCGTTCAAATATAGTATAGGATAGTATACTACTACTACTTTACAAATAAAATTTTATAAAATGTAAAAGTTTGTGAGGATCAATGAGTTAAAATTATACGAAAGTAATGCGATACAACTGATTTAATTAGACTGGTTACAATGGTTTGCAAGTAATCTAACAGACGGATGAATAGTGAATTATCTTAGTGGTGCATTACAGCGTTTATATAGTTCTTCTTAGGCAGTTGTTTGTTGTTACATTCGCTGGGAATGTTATGTGGACGACGCAGGCAGGAGCGGATGTTGTCTAATGCTTGTCTTGGTTAACCAGTATTTGTGGATTCCTGAATGTACAATTGAATATCGATCATTGTTTTGAGATCCACGGTGTAGGCTGGTGTCGCTGCATTGAGTTCAGGTATTTTACTAATGTATTATTTTGGGATCGGTTGACCATCGCCTCCCAAATTTGAAGTCCATGGTTTTGACAAGCCTTGGACTTACAGAATTTTATGTAGTATATTATGTCACATAAAGCAATGCAGTCCATATGAAGTAGTCTCATGAGTCTTCCTGTATAAGTAAGGTTGTTACTTCCCTTTATTGCTGCTGATAACTGCATCACACGTTTCTGATCTCACCGATCTGCCATTTTAGGTGAATGTGTTGAGCTGCTTACAGTTTTTATCTTCGTAAACTCTTATATAGTTCAAAGCTGTTGTTACCTGTTGCATTAAAGGATAGGAGCAGGTAGGGATGCAAAGGATGATAGGTACAATTTCTCTTTTTGATACTTTTTTTTTTATCTTTGAACCTATTCTTAAACTGTACATCTAAATTATTATAAACTTTACTTATTTTGACTAAAATTATTCTTAACCATTGATGGGTGAGGTTTACATCTTCTATCTTTAATTTATTTTAACATCATCTATAGTATTTTTGGATATAAATGAGAGATACCTAATTAGGTAATATACCTAGCTTATGTATTGTAGACCACATCCCTTTCTCGATACGGGGTGGTGTAAGCTCGACATCAAAACATGTTTACTTGGACTCAAGTGTTTGAGCTTAAAGCCTATGGGAGAGGCGGCTCTGTAACAACAAGTTCCTCGATGTGGTAAGTCCTGCCGTTACTTAGTTTATATTTATTATTTGGCTCTATACTTGTAATTTTATATGGTCCCAAATATCTAGGTTTAGTTTTGTGCCTCTCAGCCATACTATTTTTTAAATACGCTAAATCTCCTATTTTAAATTCCTTGGGGGGCCTAATTTGATTATTGAAATACTCGTTTCGTTTTTCCTTTTCCGTTTTTATCATGTCGTGGACGTCTTTGTTTAGGTTATTAACGAATTCCTTTTGTTGTGCCGTGTAACGTTGAATTGCCACTCGTAGGTTATCAAAACTTTTCAATTTTGGTTTCCTACCAAAATGGACTTCAAAGGGTGTCATGTTTTTAGTACTTTGTGTCGTGTCATTGTCAGCATGAGTAATGTAGTAATTTTTTTGTTCTCGATTTCGGGTCTCGTTTGGCCTACGTGAAGGGCCTGCTCGTTGTGATGAAACATCATCTTTTGTATGAAATAGCTCTATTCTGCTTAGGGCGTCGGCTACACGGTTGTCTTTTCCTTTGACATGTTCTATTTTAAAGTCATAATCCTGTAGTTTCAATTTCCATCTAGTGAGTTTTTGGTTTGGTTCCTTGAGTTTAGTAAGCCAAATAAGTGCTTTATGGTCTGTTCTTAATATAAACTTTCTTCCGTAGATATAAGGTCTGAATTGTGTAACTGCCCATAATACACCTAGCAATTCGCGTTCCGTCGTATTATATTTTTGTTCGGTATCTGACAGTGTTCGCGACGCGTAGGCTATAGGGTGGCCATCCTGGCTTAGGACTGCTCCCAAAGCAAAGTCCGATGCGTCGGTAGTAACTACAAACGTTTTGTTAAAATCGGGGAAAGCTAATATTGGTGCGTTTGTAAGTAAATGTTTACATGTATTTATAGCTTCTACATATTTTTTATCTAAAATATTGATTACTGCGTTCTTTTTTGTAGCTTCTGTTAAGGGTTTGATGATTTTACTTAGGTTTGGTACGAATTTCCTGTAGTACCCAATTAAACCAAGAAATGTTCTAACTTGCTTAAGAGTTTTTGGGATTGGAAAATTTAAAATAGCATCAATCTTTTTTTGATTAGGCTTAAGGCCATCCTTGGTAAGTACGTGGCCTAAAAATTCAACTTCTTCAGCCATAAATACGCATTTATTTTTATTTAATTTAAGGTTTGCCTTCCTAAGGGCCTCGAAAACTTGTTGTAACCTGTTAATGTGCTCTTGTTTAGTCTTAGAGTAGATTATGACGTCATCTAAGTAGACAAGGCATATATTATTCGAAATTTCATTTTTAAAGACGTTGTTCATCATACGTTGGAATGTAGCAGGTGCGTTTTTTAAGCCAAATGGCATTCTTAGGAACTCATAATGACCATTAGGGGTGCTAAACGCAGTCTTTTCGATTGAGTCGGGTTCCATTTTAATTTGATGGTATCCTGATGTCAGATCCAACGTGGTGAAGTAATTATTTCCTTGCAACTTGGAGAATAGTTCCTCTATATTAGGCAGTGGGAATTTATCTGACTTGGTGACTTCGTTAAGACGACGGTAGTCAGTTACCATTCGCCATTTTGGTTTACCAGATTGGTCAATTTTCTTTGGGACAAGGTGGACGGGTGATGCCCATGGAGAGTCTGATGGTCTAATAATATTTTCTTGCAATAATTTTTCAATTTGCCTGTTCACTTCTTCTTGCTGTATCTGAGGCAATCTAAAAGGACGTTGGTAAATTGGTTCGTTAGAGTTTAAAACTATTTTGTGCCTAACAGTTGTCGTCGCGCTGTTAGTGACATCCTCAGTGAATAAATCCGCGTAAGTTTTACACAAATCTTCTATGTTAAGGGTGTCATCTGCAGTCATATGGAAAAGTAATATTTCCCGTTCTGGTAAGGAAAGCTTTCTTTCTTTAAGGTCGATTTTTGCTTCTATTTGTTCTATCATTTCAGTGCCCATTAAAACGTCATATTTTTCGCTAAAGTCATAAACATAAAATTTCAGGGGTCCTTTATCATCGCCAAAATATTTACACCAAAATGGGGTTTCAATTTGGCCGTTATGTGAAGTGATGCCATGGGAGGTTCTTACAACAAATTTACTGGGTTTCCAAAATTCGGAAAAATGTCTGGCAGCATTACTAGTAATAAAAGAGCGTTGGCTACCCGTGTCAATTAATATTTTTAATGTTGGATTATTTGTTTCAAAATACGGTAAGTATGATTTTACATGATTGAACTCTATGATCTTTTGTTGTTGATATGGGGCAGCTTGGGAGAAAAGATGTTTAGGTTTACTGAAAAGGTTGTTTTGATTTTCATTCAATTGATGGCGTACATGGTACGGCATTGTTTGTATTTGCTGCGGTATGTTTCGACTTGTTGATTTTTGTAGAGGATGTGATTGTGATTGTCTCAGTTGAGTAGTGTTCAGATGCGATTGTTGGAAATTTGGTTCGAATGTGTAATGTTGTTGGTTAATTATGCGTGGAGGTGATAGAACTTGAGAGAATTTTTGTTTAATGTTGTCGAAGCGACCTTCCGCCTCGAGTTGGAGTATTTTTTGTGCAGTATCATTAAAGGTGCAATTAGAGACATATATTTGGTCATGGTAGGGTAGGCTGTTACGCAAGGTGTTTTGAGCCGTATTTATATATGGCTCCATTACTGCGTCAACTAGTATTCTATCGGAATATTTATCACATAATTTACTTTTAATAAAAAATAGCTTTTGCTTAAGCTCAAATATAAAATCTCTATAAGATCCACGTTTTTTCACATTTGATAGTTCTATTAGTAATGTATTAAATTCACGATTGTCGCCGCATTCCTGTTTTAGGATGGTGACAACGTTAGTCCAGGTGAACTTATGGTCCACCATGCCTACACTAATAGCAGCCTTACCTTCTAATTTACTTAAGAGTAGCATTACATTTTCGCGTTTTTCGCCTACTACTTCTAGCCATTGTTTCGCACTATTCAAATAGTTATAAAGAGTAAATGGTTCACCGTCATACGAGGGAACAAAACTAATCAAAGTTTTTGGGTCCATAGTAGATGAAGAACTAGATATTGCCTTTTCTATGGGGCAAGACTTACTACTTGGGACGTTAGCTGAGCTGTGCTTTACCGCAGAGCTTAAATCACTCCCGATCACAGGGTTGGGGTCGAACTCACTATTCTTGTCCTTAGATTTAAATACAAAAGTTGCGGGTTTTAGGAAAAAGGATGAGGTGGTTTGAAAAGGATGCATACAGGCACTTACAGTACTAGCAGCGTGGTGGCGTACAGCATACTTCCGCAATCTTCCTTATTTCTTTGTCGGGTTGCCCAGGTGTTTTGACTTAGAAGTCACGTAGCAGACACAGGCACAGTCACGGGATTTTAGTTCGCGTTTTATCTGGCTTTTACGATGTCTTTTACGAATCTGGGCCCCACGTTGGGCGCCAGTTAAAATTATACGAAAGTAATGCGATACAACTGATTTAATTAGACTGGTTACAATGGTTTGCAAGTAATCTAACAGACGGATGAATAGTGAATTATCTTAGTGGTGCATTACAGCGTTTATATAGTTCTTCTTAGGCAGTTGTTTGTTGTTACATTCGCTGGGAATGTTATGTGGACGACGCAGGCAGGAGCGGATGTTGTCTAATGCTTGTCTTGGTTAACCAGTATTTGTGGATTCCTGAATGTACAATTGAATATCGATCATTGTTTTGAGATCCACGGTGTAGGCTGGTGTCGCTGCATTGAGTTCAGGTATTTTACTAATGTATTATTTTGGGATCGGTTGACCAATGTATGGATGCTTATTTTTCCTTCACGCAAAAAATATTGAATTAATTTTGAAGAAACCTCACAATAATGTAATAATTTATACACTGGAATAGCACATACGTATTTAATAAGTTAAACGGGACCCAATTTGACGGGGGTGACACCGATATTTAGCTATAATGGTAAACGTTTTAACCTTATTTGATATTTATTAAAATACATTGGCCATAGAGGTCGTGATGAATAAAAAGTTGTTCCTAAAAGAGCATTGACATAATGATGCGTGAACATAGGTAATCCTATAAATTGCACTTGTAAAAAGCAACTGTAAACCTGTGACAGACGAGGAACAATGTCTTTGCTATCTCATTCCTCGTATGTCACAGGTTTCCTTGCTTTTTACAAGTGCAATTTATATTATTAAGTTTGAATGGTGACAAAACACTATAAAAAAAACTATAGGTAATCTTCTTTTGAACTTCATAGAATTTAGGTTGGAGTTCACTTGAGAATACAAAACACGAAGTCAGTAACAACATTAAATAAGTATTTCTCAGTAGTTAAACATTATCTTGTTGAACACAAAACGCCTCAATAGGTGTCGGTTGAAGCTTAGTTCCCTTCATACCGAAACTAAACAAACACGCAGGTGTAATATCAAACATTCAGTTTAAACATGAACAGAGCGCCTCCATTTGTGTATTAAATTGCGTTAATTAACGATAATGAGTTTGATCATTAATGATATTTATGATGTACTTGTTATTTGCAACATAATTGATTGGAACCGCCCAGAGGATTATTTGATGATTGGTGATACTGAAGCTATTATTATGATATTTATTGATGTGTATCTTTTTGTTACGAACAGAAATGAGGACTTTGTGATCCTATTCGTGTATGCTTTGCGTTTTAGTGAAAGCTCAATTGGAGGCTTACCTTTTTATTTAGAGATCAAAAACGGTATTCGAAATCGTGTATTTGTTAAAATAATCACGTCATCAACAACTGACAGTTAGTTTGATGTCTCTAAATCATTGTAGTTTATCTCTCCCACGCCAGTGACTAGCTATATTCTTTGCTATCTCTTTTCATTTATCTAAAATACAAAGATACATTTCTTTAGTTTTAGTTGATGTATTACTAGAATCAGTACCCTTAGCACGAAAAACTAACTAAACTAACTTCTTGCCGATATGCCTTTGACGGTTCCACATTCGCTTCCCCGGTATCCTATCACCAAAACGTTCTGCCGTCCCAGCTTCCGCACCATCTTGGGAGCCTCTTCCCCGCTCGCCAGAATGATAACCGAGTATAACGAGCTGAACAAAAACTACAACCTAGACATTTTTAGTGACTCATTGCATCGTATCAGGGAGATAGAGAAGGGGTTAGTTGGCGTCTATTCTCGTAGGAAATTTTTAACATTTTTGTATTTTTGAAATTTTGTTTAGACCCTTTTTTGTATTGCGACACCCATTTCACTGTTTTTATTTTATGGAGAATGCTGTGTATGTCTATAATTAGTGTAATGTACTAGAAATAAACTGTGTCTTAATCTTTGTAAGTACTGTGTACGTTATACTGTACATGTAATTTATTAAATAAACTAGCTTTTGCCCGCGACTTCGTCCGCGTGAAATAGTGACTTCTTTCTCCCGTTTTTTACACATTTACCACTATATCTTTGCTCCTATTGGTCGTAGCGTGATGTTATATAGCCTATAGCCTTCCTCGATAACTGGACTATCCAACACAAAAAGAATTATTCAATTCGAACTAGTAGTTTCGGAGATTAGCGCGTTGAAACAAACAAACAAACAAACAAACAAACAAACAAACAAACTCTTCAGCTTTATAATATTAGTATAGATAAATAAAAACTATCGAATGCGTCAACTTATCGAGAATTGTCAAAATCCATATTAAGAGTTGATACTTTTATCTTTCTTCTACTTCTACTACTACTACTACTACTACTACTTCTACTTCTATCTTGCACGGTTATATATACGAGAATAAGGCAGGACTTGGGCTTATTATGGACCTAATCTTTTTATTTACGAAACAAAACAAATCGTTTCCTAGGATCATATAAGCAATAAGAATGTTCAAATCGATATCACTTCGAATTTAACACTGATTACGTATTACAATCAAAGTGCGTGACGTCATATGACCTCAGTTCAAGGTTTGGGGTTAATTTTAAGATAGTCAGAGGACAATCGACTTTATAAACTTGAAAATTAGGTCGAAAAGGCGTAGAAGGAGGTTCAAACTTGGTATTCGTAAGGAATTCAGCGCGATGCGTGGCAAACACGCATAACATTAAAGTTATGTAATTAGTTTAGTCAAGTACCTACTCAGTTGTTTTGGATATAATAGTAATAGTATGATTAGGGTATTAATACAGAATGGATAGATAAGTATTTTAGAGATAAGGGGAGTTGACCAATGTGTCCTGCAACCTACAATGTTGGGTTACTCGACCGGATAAACAACGAATCTATTTGTTAAATGTCGAAGGTCAGGGACGTTGTTCATACTATAGCCAAGTAGAATTGGAAATGGACAGGACATAGCCAGAATGAATCGAGATCGGTGGACCAGAAGTTATGGAGCGGCGACCATGGGCCACACGGTAGAGGCCGCCCGCCACTTTGTTGGGTGGAAGATATCAGGCCCAGGCCGGTAAAGGTGGCACAGGAGACACAATGATGGAGAATATGGAGTAGGCCTATGGCGTTAAAAGGATGACTTAAAGACTGCGATGTATTGATGAGCAATAGTTAAATCATCAATCAGTCAAAACGTCTCCGCCGAACACGAGACTAATTTTAATAACTCGTTGGTGACGATTTCTATGGTTCTTTAAGATTCTGAGTTCGATAATGCTTTTTAATTGAGTTTTATTGTACTTTATTTGACTTTATCTCCAATCTGATGTATTATAATTAGGTTCCCAAAGCAACCTATTAGGCATCATACCTACAGTTTAAATATACTCGTATACTTTTGGTGTTTTAGAACAGACATTTTGAATGCTTAGCTACTTAAAAAAAACTCTCAATGTAATAATTCCACAGATGAATGATTTATCGATCGTGAACTTTATTAGTTTCATGAATATTGTTATTCGATGTGTAATTTTAGGAGTTACTTCGTAATTAAATTAATTCGGCATGTCTGAGGAGATGTGAGATCTAATTAATAGTTTATAGATATTCGTAGTCTAGCTTTACAGGTGGTATTAAATTTTATAGTTTTTGTTGATTTATTATTTTAATTATTATTATAACTTAAGTATAGAGCATTTTTGTAGGAATAAGTGATACTTTTCTGCTAAGACCAAAGGAAGTAAAAGAAAGCCTAATGTTGTCAATTCCACCTTTTTTTCGAAATGTTTCCCTAAAAAATATAAATAAATAAATCCTTAGGGGAGCTAGGGGCTTGTCGTTACAGGGGTAAATAGTAACAGGATCTGGTAACTAGGAATTTAAGCTTTTTAATCAACAGTATTTATTTATTAAATAACAGAAAAAATGAAATTTACGTATAAATAACCCTATACCTGAAGAATAAATAAAAGAAAAAATTAAGAATTTATATCTAATATAAATAAAAAATCATCTTCTAAATTTCCGCCGCTTGTCGGCAGGGTGCCCAAGAGGCTGGCAGCATTGCCTCTTTGTATGGCCAGACTGATTCGCTGGCCGAGGTAGCTGCCAGCCCTCTGAGTATTATATTATCTGTGCCTCTGGTCAGCTTTTTATAAAAGAAATAAAACAATCGTTTACCGGTGGTTTTAAAATGATTCCTGCTAAACTTAAACTTACATTTCATGCTTCTAAACGAATAACCTTTATTCAACTAGGTATTGTAACCTTAAAGAAGAGTTGGATAGTTCTGCTGCAATCTACAATCAGACCCCTCCCTAATCCGTTAATTACAGAATCAAACATACTCGGAATATCGAGTTTTCTATAATAGTTCTCGAGTGGAGAGATTCAGGTCAAACCGTCTGGGTCATTGGTTTTAAATATTTCACCAACTTCACTTCTGCAGTCAGGTTGAACTTTATTTTGTAGTGCTAGATGCCATTTTTGAACGGCAAATGTAATGGTGAGTTTATCGTCAAATGTGAATACTTTTGGAAATAATCATATGGTTTTAAAATTGGATGGCACGAGCTAGTTATTCTCGCACATGTTCGCTCAGGGGGCGCACTGCGATCTTGCTTCAATCCGTTCAAGTTCAAGGCAATGGTTTTTAGAATGTTTTTTTACACTCAGTGTCATATTTTGAATTCTTAAAAGGTGAAATAAGAAACAAAAATTGCGCACGGGCGGGCTCGAACCAGCATCTTTCTGGCTTACCGGGCCAACTGCTCTTCCAATTGAGCTACCGTGGCATAAACAGACGGGTAAATGGCGCTAACGTCACGCAATGACGCATCTATAAGAGACCATGAAATTCGCGCGGTCGGACCGACAGCACGGTAGCTCAATTGGAAGAACAGTTGGCCCGGTAAGCCAGAAAGATGCTGGTTCGAGTCCCACCCGAACGAATTATACGAAATCGCAATGCGAATTTGCTTATATATTCAAAAACAGAGCTGCTTCACTGTCAAAGAACATCGAAAAACGCACCCAGATCTTCCGATACATAATTTACCTCAAGGATTTTACATCTTAATAAACAGCATATCTTAATAAACTACTTAGTATGATTTCCCAGATGCTGTTACTCTAAACAGGCTGCAGGCTTATTTTCTTCCCGTTAAGGTTCTGATGTTCAATTCAAGTGTTGAATATGTATTCTGTTTACACATAACAAAGTTTTCAGAACTAAGAAGGCATAAGTAATACAAATGAGTGTTGGTGTGTCAAATAATAATAAGCGTTATCTTCTATTTATTTAAAACTCATAAAAAAACTTTAAAGTAATACAGTACAATGTATGTAATACAATACATTGGACACCAATCACCGTCAAGTAAAGCCGTTGGTCCTGCGCCTAAACTCTTTCCGGTCGTGTCAGATTGCTGTCCCATCGGACTATGAGAGTGCACCTGTGTTTGCGCACACACTTGTGCACTATAATATGTCCCACGCAGTCGGTTAGTCGTTGTGACTGGCCACCGTAGTCGAAATCGGCTAGGAGAACTATTAATGCACTTGTGTTATAAAAATCAAAAAAAATAAATTTAAATCAAAATATTTGAACTTTATACAATACCTGAGTTATCAAAGTATAGGTACAACGTTTTAAGCGTTTGAGGCACCCTACTTGATGAGATAATTAGAGATTAAAATACAGCCTACTGCACCTCTCTCCATTACGTAACACCAGACATATCCATGATTGTTGTGCTTATTTAAATATGATAATTGAGAAACAATACAATTGTTTAGCTCCTGCTTTAATATGTTAAATTATACCAGTTACGCTCCAAAACCGAAACGGAGCTGTTACTTTAAATATCATCTAGTGTTTTTTTAGATGTTGCTGCCAGTGAGCTGTTACTACTACGTATAGAGACGCTATGCCAAGCAAAAAATGTGCGCATTTTTTTGACGAGAACTGTCAACAGACTGACGTGTTCCATAAATTTTGAATGTTGAATATGAAACAGCAGAAGTGACAGACTTTATTTATTTATTTATAATGAATTTACAACAAATCTTAACTTAGGGAATTATGCTATTCACAGCGTTACATAAACCTGTGGTTTTACCGAACGCTGCGCTTATTGAGTCGTCATCGTACTCGTACTTATGAATTTGATGTAGAATAATGTATTTATTACACTAAGCAAACAAATATCTATGAATACATTACATGCATAATGCCTTGTGTGCCTACTTAACTTAATTGTATTGAATTAATATTATTTTATCAAAATGTTTTAATCGTTACTTACTTCGATCAATAGTTATTTAAAAACGCTAAAGAAATAAAAGTTTAATAAATAAAAATCTGTAGGTCAAACACTCGAATGATATTTTTATTTTTTTTACTATTTTTTTTTAATTTTAATTTTGCATACGAAATAATTCGAGAAAAATACAACTACCAATGTAAAACATCTTATAAGAAATATGACAACATCGCATTGTCTAACCTCTATTTATATCCTACCTACTTGTCCATTCTGTGCGTGTCACTTTTTATAATCTTTGATTTTCATGTAAAATGGCGGCAATATCATACCAAAAATTTATAACATTTTGAAAAAATCTTTACGCTGGTTTAAGCTAACATTTTAATTTCTTATCGATGGTAAGTAACGCCGGTATCTTTTTGATTCCTGTTGGTTTTATTTTTACATGTTTTTAAAACGCAAGACGGCATTTTTGCCAAATTAATTGACAAAATGTCACTTTGGTTAACGCTACGAGCGGGAGTGAGTGACTGTAATGCCGCGCATGCGTTGATGGTCCGTGACCATCAACTTTTTGCGCCCGCAGTTTGTTCGGGATGTCAGTTCCATACGTAGTAATAGTAATTCAATGGTTGCTGCTATTATTTTATTATTTGGTATAACAAGATTTTTCTCTGTTCTCACTGCAATAAGTGATTATTTTATAACGTCAAAATATGCCTGTCAAAACCCCTGCAGCTTTCTACAGCGACCGGTTGTGAGTGGTCTGCATCCAATGTGATCCTGCGATCTTTACGAGGTCGTCTGTCTATCTTGTCTGCGCCTTTGGCTGAAGGGTCTCTAATCGTGAACTTTTCTACTTCATCGGCCATCAATTCTTCGCACTATGTACCCTGCCCTGCACTTGAGCTTAGTGATTCGCAGGACTACGTCCGTTACCTTAGTCCTTTAAGTATCTCCTCATTTCTGATTCGATTTTGTAGAAAAACACCGAGCAATTAATTATTTAAAGTAAGTAATTGTATCGCTAGATTGATGTATTCAAAAAGATACCAAGAATTTTGCATGCTTGACCATACAAATGCATCCGACAGAGAACCAAAGTTATCGACATAGCTCAAAGAATTAGCAAGATGAAGTGGCAGTGGGCCGGTCATATCTCGCGAAGTACCGACAACCGCTGGGGTAAACGAGTTCTTGAGTGGAGACCGCGACTCGGCAAACGTAGTGTGGGACGCCCTCCGGCCAAATGGGATGACGATTTGCGGAAGACTGCAGGTAGATGCTGGATGCGCCAAGCCGAAGACAGGGCGCTATGGCGCTCATTGGGGGAGGCCTATGTCCAGCAGTGGACTAATATAGGCTGATGATGATGATGATGATGATGACCATACAAAAGATCATTAAGAAAAGCAATAACTCTGCTTTTCTGATACTACTACTCGTTTTACGAGATTACTTATTTTGAAAGCTCATAAATTGTATGAAAAGTATATAAAAAAATGTTATCATACGAAACGCAATCTGATACTTAGTCGCATTTATCACAAACTTGTGATGACAAGCTCTAGGTATGGTCGAGGTTTTTGCTGCCTAACCACCAAGGACCAATATCGCCTGCAACTCGCGTCGTCTTCACCCGTTTTGTGTCATGTGTGTGTGCAAGCGATTTTCGTAGAAAAGTGGTTAGGCGCGAGAAACCTCGACGTTACAGTCACCCCTAAATCGCCAGTAAGAACCAGTCCATTACCTACATAACTTGGTTATTTTATTTCAATGATGTGAACTTTTGTCCGGCGAGACAGTTTACGTCGTGTTTACTTGACGTAATTTTCCGTCAAAATTTTGTGTTTCTCGCCCAGGATTCTCAAGGGATGAGGATAAAATCTCGTGCCCGTGCCACAGTGTACGGAAGGGCAGAAGGTTTTTACAATTATGTACTAGTTCGAAAAGGTGGTCATAGTGGGAAAACAAATAAGTTATTGGAATGTTTTTGTTTCGATTTTTGGATATCTGATATTGATGGTTATTTATTAATTTTTAAGACCATTTAAAATTTTAAGACTTTATCTCTTACGCTAAAAACTAATAAAGGCATGTTTCACCATCGACAAAAAAGGACTAACCAACGAATAATTAGTTTTAAAGAAGTTTATTCTCATAATATCTATGGGAAACCCAGTTTACATAAAATGAGTAATGATCGTTACTTTAATAAATCATTGAATTGGTATAATCTCAGCTACATCAATTTTTTACTTTATTCGTTCGTAAGGACTTACTTACAGGTAAATAAAAATTATTTAACATAATTAAAGTTAAGCTCAACAGCAAATCAATTAATCAACAGTTGTAATATGAAGTAATGGACAGTTAACGTTACTGGTTTGTTATCAGGACACTATAAAGCAAGCTGTTAGTATGCAGGTTTTCTTAAGATCTTTTCTTTTACTGACAAAAAGACTAGTAGTTATTCAAGTATTAGCAGTCCTGAACTTCAGACTATAGGCCGGGTAGCTCATTTACGTCTTCACTGATGAGTGAAAACGTAAAGACAGTAGAGATACATTCTAAACTCATCATCATAACTATCATTATCGGCCAAAGGACGTCCACTAGTCCAAGGGTAATTAATCTAGAACTATTTTGACCAGACGGCCATCAGTTCTTCGCGCTATGTGCCCTGCCCATTGCCACTTGAGCTAACTGATTCTTAGGGCTATGTCTGTTATCTTATTTCTTCTTCGTTACCTTAGTTCGTTCTAAACTAAGATTGCATTAAGTAAGTCTACTGCATCATGCTTATATTGTGGCTGTGAACTGAAGCTACAGTTGGTTAACTTTATATTCACACTCCGTTTCTTTCGTAAATACAATTGTGCTTAAACACTGGAATATTATTTATTTACTCTTATTTTCGTATACTTACTTTACTTAACTCTTCAAATAAATATATGTATAATGTATTTGTTTTATAATTAACTAGTTTTAATATTGAAATTGATAAATTTATATTTCATATATAGCATTGAAAAATTTTACAAATATTAAAATAAATCTAGAGTTCTCACATTTATTTTATGAAAAACAAACATACTACAAAACAATTAAAACTAAGACGTGCATCATAAAAATTTTAAAAATCCTTGTGGCAATGAGGCTATAATGCTGGCTGCTTTGCCGCATTGGATAGCTATGCTAATCCTTTGAGCTAGGAACCAGTCAGCTTTATTAGAGTTTTTGAGTTAAGTAAATGATAATACAAATGATTAAAAAAGTTTTACACTTTTTACTTCGATCATACAAAACCTTTTCAAAAAAGAATTAAAGAAACTAAACAGCCTGTTTTAAAAAATGCCTGAATATTATCCATTTGCGTTATCATATGAAATGTCGTTCCATTATTTGAATTATTAGCTAGTTATAAATAACTAATAAATTAATAAATAACTTATAAATTGTCGATGGTGAAACTATTAACTTAGCTCACAAGTTACGTGTAGTCTACTTCAAAAATAAAGAGCCTTTATTTTACAGCTTAAGCATGGTGAAATATGTTGACAGTATTTGCTAATAGGCTATTGTATTTCCGGTACTTTCCTCGGCCTCAGAGCTGTCTTTAATGTGATAATTTGTGTCTCAAATTATCCTGAAATTATCATAACGGATGTTAAGAGGCTGCGGCCGTTTCTGATTTTGAATAATTAAGAAAAATAACTTGTTTTCCTCAAGCGTATAATGTTAATGAATTATTTAAATCAAACTTTATGTAATTACTGGTTGGGAAATGATTTTAAGTAGGAAAATCATTTTTAGGATCTGATGCACGTACTACTTACTTATTATATACTTTTTACGGAGTTTGGTAAATGAACAATTTATAGTTGATTTTTCTTTTAATATTGTTTTGTCACTATACAAAACTTATTAATATAAATTGCACTTGTAAAAAAAGCGCTGGCAAAATTCAACAGGCTAGTTAATGTGACGGTGGCCGAGTGGCATAATAGGCATACGCCCGGATAGCGTAAGATACGGGGTTCGATTCTTCGTCTATCACAGAGTCACGGTTGCTTTTTACAAGTGCAATTTATGATTTTTATTTATTTAATGATCAGACATTTGACAACGATCACACCTGATGGTAAGTGATGATGTGGTCGTAGATGGATCATGTCTGACCAGTAACAACCTTTTCACTCTTTTCTTGAAAATGCCCAAATCATAGTGTTTAGGGAACACTTCAGCCGGTAGCGCATTCAATTCCTTCATCATCATCATCATTATCAGCCAAAGGACCACTGCTGAACATAGGCCTCCCCCACGGCTTTCTACAACGATCGGTTTTGAGCGGTCTGCATCCAGTGCGATCCTGCGATCTTTACGAGGTCGTCTGTCTATCTTGTCGGTGGACGTCCTACGCTGCGCTTTTGGTCGAAGGGTCTACAATCTAGAACTTTTCTGCCCTATCATTCCATACCTTAGCCGTACGCATCAGAAATGTTTAACTGAACCGTAGTTAACCGGAAGGAAATTGGTTATATAAAAACTGGTACCTATGGGATTAACCTCAGAGCGAATGTGCATTTGTGATAATAAGTTATGTACAGGCTGAAAAAATACTTGGCCTGTATGTATTTTACTTTTTCTTTGTATATCCAGAGGTTCTTTGTGTCATGTCATATTTAAGTAAACGCCAAGTTACAGGAATAAGGATAAAGTTCCCCAGAGTGACATGTTTGGCCAGTTTTCCTTATTTTCCTATAATTATTATTTTGACGACCTCCATGGTGTAGTGGCTAAGCACGCTGGGTTTCAAGGCGTCGCCGCTCCGAGTTCCCGGGTTCGATTCCCGTTCGAGTCAATGTAGAAATTAAAGTTTTCTAAATTATCCCGGGTCTGGGTGTTGTGGTACCATCGTTGTGTTCAATATCTATAATACAAGTGCATTAGCTACTTGATTTGGGATCAGAGCAATGTATGAGATTGGTGTCCAATATTTATTTATTGATATTCATTTGACGACTAAAAAATTTTTACGTCACAATCAATGTCACTCTGATTTTATCAATTCCTCAGTGTTAGGAATGGATATGGATGGCTGTGACAGGATTTTATGAGTTTACTGACTAATATAATATTTTGGTTTTGTTTATAAAACTTCAGCTGCGTACTTTGCAATCTAATCCCGGTTTATAAGAAATACTTTCCAAGGTTAGTCTTATTCACATAGGAAGAAATTGCATTCAGTTAGAAGTAAGTCCATCGAACTGCAACTGTAAGTAGACGAGTTTAGTATGGTAGACATTAAGCTTCAGTGGTTTAGTATATTTTTGAACACTCACAGTGTCATATTTTATTCTTAAAAAATGAAAAAAGAAACCAAAAATTGCGCACGAGCGGGACTCGATCCAGCATCTTTCTGGCTGCTTTCATATTTTAAGAATTAAGCTAGTAGATATTTGCTTCTATAACCAAGATCAATAAAATTATTTTGATGATGCAAATGTGCCTTATTGAAGTAGAAAGCAAAATTATAACCTTTTATTAAATAAAACTTATGATATATAATTTTTAGTATTTAATTCCATAAATAAGTTCAATAGAAAAAGATAAACAAAAATAGCCAATAGCTAGATTGATACTCGGGCTATTATTACGTAAATTATACATAAAAGTGTTCCAAATTATAGTCTCCCATGACTGAAGTAACCTACATCAAGGCCATATACAGGGTGTTATTGCAAGGGGGTGCCAAATTTTTGGAGGTGAATGAGACCGTCAATATGAACAACTTTTACTACGGGGTCATGGTCAAAATCTTAAATAAAATTTCAGGTTTCCCATACAAAATCAGTCACCTACATTGATAATAATGTATGGAGAGAAAGAAAATAAAATTAATAATTGAACGATGGCCTCATAGTAAAAATGTTCATATTGATGGTCCCTTTCACCTCCAAAAATTTGGCACCCCCTTGCAATAACACCCTGTATATTTCACTCCATGGTCAAGCCCTTTACAACTTCACGAGCATGTTAACACAGGTTCACTCTACTTGAATAATGCAACCGCCCACTAATTCCCATTTTAAATGCATAAGCTGGATGCAAATGCACCCTCTTTCGCTAAGAAATTGCACAGCTTATGATACTCATTTGACAAAATGCACTTCAGCATTAATATCAGTCTGTTGGTGTTAAATTTCGATTTTTCTCCACCACTAAAACACACAGAAAACTACCTTATACCACTAATAATAAAGCACTAATTCCGCTTTCCTCATTTCTAAGCTCACTACCAGCTTATGAGCTGTGGAAAGCAAACGCTATATTATGAAAACTTGAAGCTGTTACCCCAATTTGTCCTCTATCATTCAACAAATAAGAACTATTATTACACCCACACCATAACAATTATATCGTAATCGAATTCGGCCATTCGAACACGCACACACACAAAGATATCCAGTCACCTCTCCCAAGCGGTTCAGAATAAAAGTAATTCTTATTGGAATACAATTAAGTCGAGACTTGTGTATAATGAATTTGAATCGTACAACCTATTGACTCGTGGGACGGCGCGTATTCGCTTTTCGTAACGTACAATCTTAGCGAGGGAAAATCAGTTCGATCTTCAACCTGATACCTACCTCATCTGTATTCCACTTGAGTCGAAAATCTAATGGCAGTGATTTCAGTCATGAGATGTTTCAGTCCCGTAGTAGTAGCCACGGCCGAGGGCTGAAAGGGGTGTTAGGGGAAGTGGGGGGATGTAGGGGCAGCTAAAGCCTTTCCAGGTCTTTACTACGTTAGTATGATCGCGTCCGCGACACCGCTCGCACGGATGGCGCGTGTCACACCGCCCTTGCGCCTTTCGATTTTTTTAAAAGCGTAACCTACCTTCATTCTCATCTTATTATTTTATTTTTTTGGCTCTTTTCTGTTGTGCCAGTGAGTGCTGTGAGTGTGATGGCAGTAAACCTTGGATGTATGACCTACTTGGATTCATGATAACCTGGCATAAAATCTTCAACAGGCTGTATTCTGTACGCTTTCCTATTCCTCTGCCTAATGTTGATGCTCAAAAGAACAACTGTCTAGCAAAAGCGCGGGAAACCACACACGGGTTTGGCGGGAACGGCGTTCCGTTTCTGACTTATTAAATTTTCAAATAGAATTTAAAATGGAAATTGTACTGTAATCCTGCTCTTGTACCGGGTCTGAAGATTGGGGATTAAAATATTAAAGATTTTAAACTAGATGGTGAAGATTTCTAATAATGTTTGTTCTTTGTAGCCGCAGGTAAATGAAAGTTGAGTAATACCTTTTTTATTCACCGTGAACAAATTCGCGGCAATAACTTGGGTTTGCAAGTTACATAATATGAAAAGTGGTCGTAAGTTGCAATTGAAATGCGAGTTACAATTTAATTTTATTTTTATACATTTCGTTACAAGACGGTTATTGTGGATTTCCGTAAGGCTTTCATGTATAATGTAAGTTTTGATTGGCTACAAATACGACGTACAAAATGTAATTTAATTTAATTTTCGCATAAATAAGTTATTTTTGAATGAAATGAAATAATTTTATTATATGTTTTTTGAAAAGGATACATTTGATTGGATTGTTGAACAATATACGCGACGTAGCCAATTTTTATTTGCATTAATTCTAAAGGTACATAACGTTATCGCAAATTAGCCAACTAAACTTTACTCGTGTACCTTACTGTATGAGTACTCGTATAAGCGCTAAATTTTTAGTTACTTTCACCATCATGTGTCAATTAAAGAATCTGTTACTTAATCCAGCATAAGTAATTCTGAAATGTGAAGTAAAACGTGCAGCTATGTAAATAAATATAAATTCTATAAACCAATAACATATATCCAGATCCTGTGGCACTCCAATATGTTTTTATACTCTGTTTATTTTTATTACTGGCGACATTTGAGCGATAAAAAAGAAATGTGGCGAGTATGGGAACATTATAATGCCATGTGGAAAAGGTCTACGAAAGTTCGTAGCAAATGCTACGACGTAGCGCGTAGGCGTAGTATCATTCGTAGTAATAGTACACTGTGTAACGTGATTGTGTTTAAATTTTTAACTGTGTTCAATGCAAAAGCTTTGGCATAAAAATAGTCTTATAATATTTTCAAAACATTGATATTTATTTCCTTATACATTAAATCATTTGTAAGTTAAATTAACTCTTTTTACAAATGGGCGTAATTTCACACAGCATCTGATTTATATGACATGACTTAAACTAATTTTAAATCTGGTAAAGAATAGAAGGAAAAAGGAAGAGAGGAAGACCAAGAATAAGCTATATGCATCAAATAAAGCAAAAGTTGAATGTTGCGTCGTATCAAGAAGTCAAGAGAATGGCGGAAGAGCGTAAGGAATGGAAAAAACTCCACCGACAAGAGCTTGGCTCTTAAATTAGATGATGATGAAAGTACACACAAATTCTAGGACCTTTTCAGACGGTAACAATATTTTTCATTAATAACAACGCACACAAAGAAATCATTTGTAGCATTAGCATATCTTTCGTGGCAGCCCCTGCTTCTTATAGAAGGAAATAGAATAGACGAGACATGTTTTCCCTATGCCCAACCATGCGGGACTCAATGTGATTGACACATTGATATAAAATATAAGATTTCACCCCAGATTCACCCTTTGAACAAATTCGGGGGTCTCGCCTTATTGCTAGCTAGGAACACGAAGGAAATGTAGAGATATGCTAAAAAATAAAGGTTTTTGGTTTATGTAGAAAAAAATATTTAGTTACGTCGATAAAAAATACAGGTTTTGATCATCATCTGAAAGTAGGTACTTGTCGAATATTGTTAAGAATCTTTCTAGTAACCATTTGATTTAAAAAGATCTCAGTGTCCATCTACCTATGTAGGTTGTGATTTTTGCGTTTATCTTATTTAAAAACAAAATAAAAATCGTTAAAAAGGAATGTCAAGATGGTTTACAATATTTGACAAACAAAATAAAAAGTACTCTAAATCTAATATCTCTTAATAAAAATTCAGATGCCTTAAGCCCTGAGCATCTTACTTTTATTTAGCATTCAATTTGAAGAAAAAACGTACGAAATTACATTACTTAAATCTGCAAAAATCTCTAAATTTTTTGAGATTCTTAAAACTTGATGTTCAAAGAATAGCACTTAGGATTTATAATCAGGCTTAAGCAGAAGCTTACAACATTACTATTTAACTTTTATTTCTGAAGGCAATAACATAAGAAAAACTAAAGGGTTAGTTCGCGTGAAAATCTGTGTTTTTTTCTATATTTTCCTCTCGATGTTAGCCCCGGGCTAGGATCAGAAAGTTTTATATCAATGTAAAGGTTTCCACGAAAACATGTTGCAATCCATGTATTATGTGGGGTGAAGATTGTGTTTGACATCGTAAAGCAAAAAAAATAGCAACATATTTGAAACACTCTAAGTAAGGATTATGAATCTTAAAAAAAAAAAGATAGCTAGACATTTGGCCACGATCGCACCTGATGTTATTTGATGACATTAACTTACATTCTGAATACATTTTGAATTGATAATTGCGAACGTACTCATTGATATGGATTAAAGACGTTGATTGTTTGCATAGGAACTTATTTCAAGTGATTTCAGTAGTATTCTGCTTCCTAAAACGCACCAAAATAAAACCACAGTCACAAGTTTCATTACATCATTTAACTTCATCGTACAGCGACAAAATATTAACTTTTTTTAGAGCTACTAACTGAAGTGTCATATGACCATTAGTGACAAAGGATGGTACAGGGACTGAATCCTTTCTCATTGATAGCGTTGTTCAACTCAATAGCTTCTTATGGGACATCCTGTATATGATATACAGATTGTCCCATTACTGTCCCGTTCCATACTGAAGAAAGTTTAGACATAGACTTTTAAGGTACCAAAACACGCTATCTGCTGGAAGTTTGAAGCAAGATTTTGAGATTTTGCGTAGACAATTTCAATATTCTGATTTTCTGCTCGAATGCATCGAATATCCTTCTAACTTACGTAGCTAAATCCTTAATAAATCTTATAAAATATTTGTAATTTCTTAACCTTGATTCAAGTTTTATTCTCAATCAATAAATACACGAAAACACCAATTTTGTCTCAGCATTTTTCGAGCACCACGAGAGACGAGCGATGTCGAGACTTCCGCCGCGCCTGGTTTATTGCTTACAGCTTTAGAACAATAGTAATTTACATCGCTGTTTGCTCAACTTTCCAAAAAGGTTGGTCGATTCCCGTCAGACCGATCTAAGGCAAACAAAACCTTGGCCGGGCCAAGATAACGGCAAAGGGGCAAATTAATGATCTGGTACGTATTTGGTGAATGCTACCATTAATCAACTGGTAATTAAACTCAAAACAATGAAATTAAGTCATGGACTACGATTGTTCTGTGTTTGTCTTGTGTTCTAAAGTGAATACAATTAAAGTAGAAAGTCACTTAGTTTAAAGGTAAAGGTTTAGATATTGGTTCGACTTTAGATTTATTCATTTATTTATAAGACCAAAAACAAATTGTAACTAAGACATGCGAGACTAAAAAAAATTAATTAATATAACGGTTAAATATTTTTTCAGTGTTTAAATCCTAACTTATTTCGAAGTCCGAATGCACATTTTACGGGCTGTTAATATAGATTTTTCAAAAACTTAGCCTGCGTTAAAATGAAAACCGTTGATTACATTCAATTTAATATGCATATTTTTTTTAATTCAATTTGTTTTGTTTTTTGTATGTCAAGTTGATACACTTCATTTGATTTAAAATCATGCGTTATTGATGTTGTTGTTGAGTTTGTAAAATAACAAACTATGATATAAATAAAAATATTTAACCTTAATTTATTCATCAAAACCACAAGCCAAACTTTGTCCTGAAACCAACAAACCAGCAGTATTTGATCAACAAGTTTTACTTGTAAACTGTGATTAAGTACATGGCTGTACATAATTGTATTGCCTTGGCATTCGATCGATCCTGATGTCCTGATATATCGTAAGGTTTAATGTCACACATACATACACACACACACACACACACACACACACACACACACACACACACACACACACACACACACACACACACACACACACACACACACACACACACACACACACACACACACACACACACACACACACACACACATCTGTGTCTGAATCTGAAAATGAGATCTCTTTTTTCGCTTGAAAGATATTTTCGAATTTAACTGATCAACTTTTCAAAATAAAAAGCTTTTATTTTCCTTTACTTGCTTCCACGTTAGTGGAGGTTGGATCTTCAAAACAACGGTACTTAGCTATAATATCGTAATTTAATTTTAAATACACAAAATTATAATATCAGAATCCACGTGATTATTTTTTTTATCTAAATCTTGTTTAAAACGACGTTCTCACGTAGTAGTTTAATCTAAACAAAACACAACTATTATACTTGGACTGTGATGAAATAGGGATGTGTTCAACCGTTGCATATAATCTTCAAAAGCCTCACTTTCCGAATACATCTGATACAGACGTACACCCTGACGCGAATACAAATGCTAAAATCGATTCATGCAAGGCCACTAGAATCGATAACAGACGTATGCCTCATTAATATTTGCAGCGCTGGAATACGTATGTCCGTCGCATGATTCCGATATGATGTGTTGCGTGAAATTGTTTGTTTTTTTATAATTCATGCTATTGAGCTTCTATTTGGCAGCGTGACAGGTTGTTTTGACCAGAACATACTTGTGATACAAATGTTTCGAACGATGTGACAAGGAACTGTAACCAAATATTTTTTTATAGGTACAGGCAGTGTCCTATGAAGTTAGGAATTCTATTGGTATAACACCACTACTATTACTATTCGTAATCAACTTCAACTGCAAAACTATGAACTTAACTCCTGATACAAATATAAAGGTTCTCTAGTTTTTTTTAATTGAACGTTTTAGATTTTTTAGCTCAATGGGGTTATACGTTCAATTATTTTCATGACTAAGACTTATTGCATAAAGTTTTTATAGTCAAAGTCATTTTTCTGTCTTCTTCATCAAAAAACACTGCCTTTCAAAGCTATCGTGAGAAATCATGCACATTCACATGACAATCGTCTACAAACGTTTTAAAAGAAAATCAATATTCAAAAAAGTCACATAGGGATTATGAGGTATACAACCTTTACAATACAACACTACCCAGAACCTTTTAAATAAAACATTATTTGTATACGTTTTAACACGTGTCCGGTCCGATCCGATTCAGTTAAATTATATATTTGAGCCTAAATCAAATTCGGTTAGTTCTACTTTTTGCAGACTTATTATTTATGATGTGTGCTTGTGTGCGCAAGTTTGTTACCTCGAGCTCTGACCGGAACTTTGTCAAAAATTTAAAAACCGAAAAAGTTTTGACGTTACACCGGATTTTGTTAATTACTTGTCGCTTTTATAAAGTAGACAAAATTTGCTACAAAAATTATAATGTTTATAAACGACTTTATGAAAAATGTATTTTGTTTTTTTTTCCGAAATAAATGAATTTATTATTATGAATTTATATTCATTTTTTTTCTTTATTTCTAAAATTTATAGGTCTAGAGATAAAATTATAGTCTCATATTGTAGTATAGTTCAATCAGAGTTTAAGGTCACAAACTTGCACGAAGTATTGGGCTGTCATCCTGATCGAGTGTGCAAAAACTCAAATCTACCGAATTAACCCATAAATTCCGACAACAAACTTACTGGACTATCACTGTAAAACAGCAAAACGAATTCAAGTGTGTAATCATGTATTTATTTGCAAATACCCCGGGCACGGGCAGTTTGACCGGAAGTAGGCATATATTATTTACGGTTCCGTAGCAAAAACAACCCACAACACCTTTTATGGTTATCGATTCGGAAGACGGATGGTCAGCGTTTGCGGCCATTCGTTTGTTCGAACGGGTTGCGAATTGATACGGAATTGTAGAGACAGCTGACGGTGTAGATGGTTATAGGTTTGGTTCGAATTGACTCTGTGAGTAGGCGTTTCACCACACGAGCGTTCGCGAGCCATGCTTGTGGGAGCATTTTTTTTTCCTATTTTTACTGACTAAAAAAAGAGAGATTCAATCTAGCTTTACGATTGTGATATTGGTCACATAATCTGTAGGTGATCTCGCTCTAATTTCTTAAACAAAATTTATGGTAGTTACTTTGCACCCAATTTCCGACTCCGTTCCGTTCCTAGATAATTTTATGTGTAATGATCTAGTTAAGCTTCTAAAAACGTATTCTTACTTATGTCCACAGATTTCTCGAAAACGAAAATTGTTAACGAGATGATACATTAAGTTCAGTCAGGTATACTATAACTTATGGAATAGTGTAAGTTACATCCAAATGGGTTTAATACTTTTCGAGATATTGGTAAAAAAACTAAAAAGTTTAACAGGGTTCATAAACCATGTTAAACTTATCGGCGCTCATTCACAGGGTTTAAGAATGAATTTGGTGAACTTCAGATAAAAAGTATATGAAGTATAAGATCAAAGTTCCAAGTACTTAACTTGAAGTGTAAAAAACTTCACTTTCTGAGACAGACAATTTATAGCTTTATCGAAACTACTAATGTCAAATGGCCATTACTTGATATCTCTTAGTGCGAGACGTTTTCTCGTAAATAATAAAAATGCTTTCAACATGCCAAGTCGCCCTCACCAAAGTCAAAAGTTAACTTGTCCAAAAGTATACTTTTCACTTAGCAAACCTATCAATTTGGTGCCTAAGTAAACTAATAATGATTTAATAAGCAGTCAAAACTTTTGCTTTTAGTAAAATTTCGAAAAATAGTTCATTACGAAGTTTCGAAGGTTCATCGTCGAATCGTTTGATGATTATATCTGATTAAGTTAAGGTTACCTACGTAACTTCGTGTTTATTATTTGGAGCCAAGTATTCTTGTCACTATTTACAGATTTTGTTAGGTAAGTAATTAATTTTTTGGTGTTGTTGCTTCATTGTTGACGACGCGTTTGGTGTTTGGTTAGCGCTCCTGACTATTACGCCGGCCGTCGCGGGTTCGAATCCCGCAAGGGGCAAATGTTTGTAATGAGCACGAACATTTGTACTTATGTCATGTATGTTATATGTATTTAAGTATTTATGGGAGACGACCCCGTCATAATCGTTGTCTGGTACTTCGTAACACAAGGAAAATATTCCTTACCACGAAACCAGACCAAACCAAACCAAACCAGTGTGTTGTCCGGCGCATATTTATTTATTTATTGTTTATTCAAAGTTACTTGACTTTGTTACTCGGAAAATTTAACACGTCAACTGTCTTACTACTGAGTGTTACAAATACAACACCAAGTACGATGCCGTCCAAATTGCCTACGAAGTTGGACACTTTTCCTCATAAAATAGTTCTCAATGGACCCGAAACGTAAAAAAAAACAAAAATTACCTTAGCCGTCGGACATCGCAATTAAAATAAATTATCGCATCTCCATTCTTTCCGAAAAAAGGCGATGTAATAGTCTAAATTTCGGGCCATTTACTGAAATTTCGCTTAAATAGGGGAACTTTAGAAGAAAAGTAATATGCGTAGGATTTTCTCAAAAGTTAAATAGCATATTAGGAATTCAATTTGTTTAATGCCCCCCGAGCTAAGGCAGGGGCTCCACGGACGACTAATATTACAAATAAATATTGTGAGACGCTTCAGGTTAAGGTATGAAGGATATCTTTGTAAGTATCTTTTTAATATTTTAATTAACTTTTCAGTGATAAAAGTATTTTTGAATGGCCGCTCCAAAAGCATTTCAACTTATCATGATAAGAAATGTAGATTATCATAAAAACTATATTCAGTAAACTACAGTCAGATAAAATAATGCGTAATATTTTAGTTTTCTCTGATGGTGGAGCCACTAACCTTATAATGACAAAAAGAAAAAAGAAATAGTAAAAACCATCGTGTTTAAATTGTTTCCGCGTATTCTACAGGTAGCTCGTATTTTTTCGCTAGGGAGTTTGAATTTGAAACTACTGCTACAACAGACATTTAAATGTTCTGTGTTGCTCGCTGCTATCACGATATTTGCACTTAAATCGGTTCATCGACACGGCTCTCAAAATAATATACAGATTTTGTATAAAGTTGAACAAAACTTTAAACAAATAAATGTGGATAAGCTGTTATTATTTCCCGCCATGAATCTCGACGGTACATTATAAAACCCGCAAGCGAAGTGATTGAATAAAATTTTATGTTCCCAAAAAGTTATTCTGATGGACATAAAATGTTTGGCCTTTATTAAAAGTTTATTGTGAAAACGAGTAGGTGATACTTACATTTTAAATAATAATTGGATGCAGAGTGTGTGTGACAGGTCTTATATAATTTAAACGCCACTTTTCTCCTCGTCTTTATTTTTCATCTTTCTAAAGCGAGCTTCATATTCTCATTTCTGTTACGTTTAATTTGATTTCAACGTTCTCTTACAGATACAAACAAATACAAATATTTATATATACCTAAATCTACATCCCGTGCAAATAAGTCAATTATGTACGAGTAAGAAGAAGAAAAACATATCATTTTAGTAGAAAAATATATAAAAAATACGACTTATAAAAAAGGTGTAATGTGAGATAAGTGTCCGATGAAAAACAAGGACGGTTGCAATGAAAACGAAAACGCGGATAAGAGGGACAAGAAAACGGAGGAAATACAGTTTCGGATGCAAGAACGAGTGGGGTTGATTGCGCGCAAGAGTTCGATTGCGCGCGAGAGTTCATTTGCGCGCGCGAGTTCTTTGGCGGGGGAGGTGTTAAGTCGGGGGTTGTTGAGTTCTTTGCGTTTCGGAGTGAGTGCGTACTGTGTGTTCGCGTCGATGTTACGTCGGTTCGATGGAGTGTGGCCGGTAGTGGGTATCGTGGTGTGTTTGGTGGCGTGGGTGGGGGGCAGCGAGTTCCCTGAACGAGAATGCTGCGATCCAGTGTACCCTCCGAACACGGCGACGACGGCGGCAGCACCCGTGACGCCACCTATCAGCAAAGTTGCAGGTGAGTTCATTGAACTACTATTACAAGCATATGGAACTGACACCACGAACATATCTCGTGCCACATGAATTGACGCCACTAGTCATCAACTCATACAAACGGTTTTATATTCTTAATTCAAATTTAAAGGATTAAGTCACAAACTTGAAGTCGTTTTTGCGACACATTTTAACTTTTCCTGCCACTTGAACACTTGTGTAGCTAGGACCCAGGGAAGGATAGGAAGTTGAAGAAGAAATTTCTACCTTCCAACTTCCTTCACCATCCTTTCATCAACCAACCCAAATCTGTAAAAATCGGTTGTGTGCTAGCTTATTTGGTTAAAACTCTTTGTGAAGATGCAGGTTTAAAGTAAGTTATCTTGCTATTGACACGTTAGTTGTTAACATTATGTGCTGTATAGTAAATGTAAGACAGAAAAAAAAACAATTATTCAGCACTATTATAAAATACAATATTTAAAAATATTGAATCGTGCTAAATGCAGACCATATTAATCATATACCTAAGTCATAATGTATTTAGGCTGGTAATGATAATGATAGCCTGTAGGAGGATTATTATTTTACTGTGTAAAATTGTGTTGTTTAATTTAATTTTATAACACTAATATTCGAATTGAAATTAATTAATTAATTAATGATCCTCTGTAGATTGAAAATAAATAAATTATTATTATTATTATTATTATATCAAAATTTTCCAGAATCTCAGTCCTGTGTGCAGCGTGGGCTGTCAAACAACCAAAACAAATAAAAACATTTTGAATAGAATAACAGATGATTTGCAACATTTAAGCGAAAATTTTGATTAGATTAACATTTACAGATGACACCTACGCGTTAATTATTTTGTGCCTACACAATTCCTTACATTCATAAAGAAGGTGCCTTCTAACTACTTGGGATTACTTCAAATATTTACTTTGAAACATAAACTTTGCGTAACTAGGTAAGATTACCCTAAAGTAACCTAGATAGATGACTTTGATTTTTACTTCATTCTCTTACCCTTTGATCGGTGTACATAGGTGTACACCTTCAGATTTTTGGTGAACCGAAAAATATATCCCAATATAATATACTTTTAAATTTTGATCAAGTAACATATTAATATTGCATCCATGATACATCTTTTCTTTTTCGTCGGCCTCTTCTTTTCCAACATTTTGCCTACCCCTAACTATCTTAGTCACACTTTTTTCTTCTCTCCTCATCCTACATACAAAAATACTTTTATGACTCCTATGACCAAACCAAAGTGACATGGATGACAAAGGCTAAAAACTAAAAAGGGTCCTTTACACATTGCGACTTTTGACGACTTAATTTTGGAGCGGAAACGCGAAGAGTAGCTGAGGGTCAAAAGTATTACGTTTTGCGGTTGTATAGAAAATGTGAATTGGGCACTTCCTGGAAACAAGAACCCTTGAGGTGTTCCTCGAATACCTGTGGAAATGGAATTTAAGCTCGCCTCAAAATATGTTACGAATATAAATGTACTGTCACAATGTATCTGGCTCTGTATTTTCTAAAGTAAGCTAGACGCAGCTAAATAAAATACAAATATAATAGCTAAATAATCTAAGGAATACCAAAATCAAAAATATATTGATTCATTTTAGGATAAACACGCCAGTTATGAAAGTCCCTAAAATTTATATACCTTAAAATGACTGGGGGGCCTGTAAATGCCTTCTTATATTTTGGGCCCAACCAGCGCTTCGAGACATAATATCACAGCATAATAATATCACAGGTTTTACTTTACTGCACAAAATGATCTGTTGCTAATCATAAACAATTAATTACCTATACATGATAATATTCGGTAGAGGTGCAATTTAGGTGGTCTTATTGCTTGAAAAAAATTCTTCAAAACCACCTTCAGGTCTATGTTTTACATACATCAAAGTTGTACATAGTTTTAACTTCGTGAGTTGGGAAAAATAAAAATAAAAAGTTGCTAGGTCATGAACATGCATAAAATAAAACGGTAAGACTCCAAGTTATAGCGCAGGTGTATTCCACAACTCACCACTTGCTATTAGTCAAAGAAAAGAGTAATAGTGTCCGGTCACGGGGTGGTCGGTACAATTAACAACGTCACAGATGCATAGTGTAAATAAAACAGACGAAACATTTTGCGCGCCGCGACGCGTGGTAAATATAGGATCCGAAAAATGCGCCAAACGATTTCAATCACAATTAGTTTTTCGTACAGTTCCGTAGTGACTATAATTTGGACGTTTTCAACAATAGAGTGCATAAGATGTTACAGGTCAGATATGATCCATCTTAGGCCACGTTTTCAGTACAATCATGCACCGATTTATTTTCATCCTAATATATTAAACAAAGTCGTGTTAGCTAGTCGCTGGACCCATTCGTTCTCACTATCACTTTCTCTTACACATTATTTTAATAGTTATTAAAAATATTCTTTTGCGCAAAAATTAAGTCACAAAAACATTCACATTACGAGTTGTCACCACCACCTTATTTATTTATTTATTTCAAACTGCATGCACACAGAATATTGTACACATGGCATACTTAATGCCAAAAGCATTCTCTACCAGTCAACCATAGGTCTGATCAGAGAAAATACAGGCGGAAAATACACCTTCCCACCTTAGAGTCAAAATCGCTAGCATCTAGTGTCGTCTTTTGTTTGAAGAGATGCCCTTTTTTGTGTCGTTTTCGTTTGAAAGTGGTTAGGTGGCACAGCCCTACGCGTATTTATTTTTTTCTACTTAAGGTAGCTGGTCTATCTACCCTATGTCAAAATACCAGGGGATTGCGTTCCTAGCACGACCGATGACTGATGGTCGTCGGAACAAATTGTGCTTCGTCTGTAATTCATGCTGACAATTTTAATGTTTCTGCTGACTTTGGGGAAGGTCGATACGATTGCTTGGATTTTTTGTAGATAAAACTTAGGGAAGACAGTAAATGAAAGTAAAAAACCGTTGTATTTTGTAGGTATAATTGTGGCTTACTATTTTAACTTAATACAAAAGGATACTTTAATCTTAGCAATTCGGTAATGGTTTCTACATTGACTTGGCATTCGTGGTTATTGCAAAATGCTTTTTCATCTCTCCTGTTCGGAAAATATAACTTTCCTGTGTAGATAGCCGGGTGGAAAATAGCTTATCCATCCCTAGGGTGGAAAGTAATTTAGTTTTAATTGACATGGCATAGAGTCAAGGCCTGCAGTCAAAGCCTGGACCAAAGATAATTGAGTCACATCATGTTATTAAAATAACAATCATTTTTGCTTAGCTATAAATTGAAAATCATATTGTGTAGGTATTATGTATAATCGTTGATAAAATTTTAAAATTTCTAATTTTAATTCAATTAACAATTATAATATTTGGCTGCCCGCCATAATGCCAAGATGTTTTTTTTTTAATTTATATTGTCAGTGTCATTTCAGGAAGGATTCGTCCAAAGCCGTTAAAACTTTTATAAAAAAAAAGAAATTATTTTTGGATTCTGTTATTATCTGTGGAAAAAAATCGATCGATATTCTTTACAAAGATTTTAATTATTTGATATTTTCTGCTTTTTTGTACTCTGTTTTCATGTATTCGTGCCGTTATTCTTTCTAATCGTGTTAGGTGTTGTTAGTACTGTAAATCAACTGTCATATTTTGTTCAAAGCTTGAGTTTTCCTTTCTCGCTGAACTACATAATACCTCACCAAGACATCTACAACCACTTTTGTAAATTTAATGTTTTCCTCACAGTCGAAATGAAAAATAGTATGTTTAACTCGGGTGAAAACACCCATTTCACTCTCGAATTATTGGCGCTCTCACTTCGTTCGAGCGCCAGAAACATCTCAAGTGAAATGGGTCGCTTTCTCCCCTTGTATAACAATCTACTATTGTTGGTTCTAGAATATCCCTGATTAAATAGTTCTTAAGAAACAAGTTAGACAAAATCAAGCCCAGGATGATTACTCACCACCTAATACATCATGTCACATAACAAATTCCTAGAAACCCCTCATAAACAAATAAAAACACTTCGAAAGATCAACTTAAGTAATTAACTTTGGATTCATACTTCGAGTGTCTTTTGGTTTTCTTATGAATATAAAACAGCTCATTTCCTTTTCTTTTAACTTCCATTGGAAACTTCGCTCTTATAACATTTGCATGACATAATGAGTGCCACTCCAGGAAGAACTATGCTATTAATTTGTTTAGAAAATAGGATGTTATTAATTACCTACATAATTCTTTTATGGAGTCTTGTGTAGCGGTTTGTTATCTTGTTTCTACCTAAGAGGGTTAGAATCCCGGGTCGGCTCAAAATTTGTTTCTGGGTTTTTCTGTCTTGTAAATACTCGGAAACAGCTCGGAGTCAGGTAGTTGATGACAATGACACCCGCATGCCATGGAGCGAGAGCGAGCGAGAACTTATTTTGCCGGTGCTGATCGCTCTGTGCGTGGCACGCGACGGTGTTGGTCGATGACGGAACGGTCTAGTGACTCGGAAACAGCTCGGAGTCAGGTAGTTGATGACAATGACACCCCCATGCCATGGAGCGAGAGCGAGCGAGAACTTATTTTGCCGGTGCTGATCGCTCTGTGCGTGGCACGCGACGGTGTTGGTCGATGACGGAACGGTCTAGTGACTCGGAAACAGCTCGGAGTCAGGTAGTTGATGACAATGACACCCCCATGCCATGGAGCGAGAACTTATTTTGCCGGTGCTGATCGCTCTGTGCGTGGCACGCGACGGTGTTGGTCGATGACGGAACGGTCTAGTGACTCGGAAACAGCTCGGAGTCAGGTAGTTGATGACAATGACACCCCCATGCCATGGAGCGAGAGCGAGCGAGAACTTATTTTGCCGGTGCTGATCGCTCTGTGCGTGGCACGCGACAGTGTTGGTCGATGACGGAACGGTCTAGTGACTCGGAAACAGCTCGGAGTCAGGTAGTTAATGACAATGACACCCCCATGCCATGGAGCGAGAGCGAGCGAGAACTTATTTTTCCGGTGCTGATCGCTCTGTGCGTGGCACGCGACGGTGTTGGTCGATGACGGAACGTTCTAGTGGGCAAGGTGTCATACTAATTCTACACCCTCATCGTCTTTTTAATAAAAAAAAGTTATTACAAATGGGCAGCTTATTCACAATTTGGTTTTATAAAGTATTTTATGATCGAGCATAAGCCCCGAGCTTGTTAGTACAGGGGGCGTATTGCGATGCAGTTTTGACGGTAAAAACGCTCTGATTTAAATTAGCTATATATTTCTGTCAAATTAGCAATTCTTATTGCAATTTCGCATTATTTTGATAATATTACTATAATATAACAATATAAATATTAATATTCATACCATTGTAGTATTATTATAATATTATTATATTGATAATATTCGTTTACACTGAGTCGGAATTGAACTGCCTCGGAATTGAACGGATTAAGTTGGATCGCAATACGCCCCCAGGGATACCTGTATTTCTGATTTTTTTTAATCTAGCCGTCTCTGTCTTTATTTATTACCAGTATGGTAGATAGTTTGGTATCGGACAAAAAGGCAAAGTTTACTTAAACTTTTTTTAAATGTTTCTTACGTTGAACAATTTATAAATTCTGTACCTTGGTATAAAACATAAATGATACCAAATTAAGCTAAGTCAGTGGCACTTTACAATAGAGGCCATCGTACATAGTACCTTTTCGGGCCCGTGTATGCATACCAATGAGGAGCCATTTTGACCCGGGCACATATTACGTACTTGCTGGTTAGTCGATGTGATTTTAAAATTGATTGGACCTATCCTGGCAAGAGAATTGTGGCCCAGGGGACGTGTGAGAAAATTTAAAGGCCCAGCGTAAAATTAAGTCACAAAAACATACTGTAAGGTGGGTCTTTGGTAATTTGTAGACTAGTTTCTAATTGACTAATGACTTGGGCCCTACATTTTGAGTGCAAAGTGCTAGATGTAGTCATTTACCAAGAAAATTTTGATGGTGGATTAATACTTTGGTACTTTCTTAAGATACAGATTTTAAGTGTACTATAAAAGAATGTTAGCAATGAAAATAACAAAAAAAAGTTTTACATTAAAACCATTATTATTATTAGAATCTTCAATTGTTACTTCACGGACATTATTTAATTTTTCTGCTCCTATTACAAGCTACAGCCTTTATACATAAAAGAAGGATGCAACGTTATACACATAATATCCCTACATCTTGAATTACCTTCGGACCATTCATCTATTTAATATGGTTAGCCGGGCAACTGTTAGAAATACCGACTCAACACATTAACCACAACGTAATACCGTTTATATTTCAGCTTACTAACGCTACGTAGTCGGTATTTCAGGTTTAGTAACGTCAGCCACACAACTCAAAACCAAAACGGTAATTTTGCTGAAAATTATGCATATGCAAGCCATGCAAAGCATGCCTGAATGCTATCTCGGATCTAGCCGTATCGGTCTTGGTTGGTGAACGAAAGAAGCATAGAAGCTTTCAGCTATGCAAAAATTTCCTTTCTTAAAACTAGCTGGTTTTGATTTAAAATCATCATCATCATGTGTATATGAGCTGACATTTTTAGGCTATTTAAATCGACGAAGAAATGTCGAATCGTGGCTTAGGATTAGAATCGGTTTACATCACAAAGCAACCATAAAATAACTCGTAATTATTTACCTACCAACATCATGCATGTATGGCCGGGAAAAAAGTTATGTTAGACTCTTTGATAGTCGCAGACTTCACCTTCCTTTCAGTGAGACTTAATTCCAGGCGGTTTGATTGCCACTCAACTAGTTGAGTCGCCAAATTGGCATTGCGATGCAATTTAAAAAAAAACATTAAAGTATTTTTATTTCACTTACTCGTATAGTGCTGTCCCACGCTGATCTGCTGAGTGGATTATATACAATCGCAAAACGAAAAAAAATCTGGATTTTTATCTCCAGGATTAAAAACCCAATAATTTTGTCAATTTGAGAAATTAATTCAATGTCTAACATGCTATTTTAGTGTCATGACTTTTAATATTCTTTGTTTTTGAATATTTTGACACTCAGCGTTATTTTCCTAAGATTAAGAAAGAAACAGATTAAATATTATTTCTAGAATATTATCGTTCACAACTCAGAGCCAATGTTCTTGGCTAGACATTGTAAGTTATGGAAATCAGCCATGTTCAGTGCTAAGATCATTCTGAAGGGTGAATGCGCTGTGAAGAGCCAAATACATGCATACCAAATGAATAGAGTAGTTCCATTGAAATATCTGTACGTACAAATGTTTTCTCTGTCAAGATAACTATCATTGACACCAAAGGTTTCGACTTTACTATTAAATCTCGTAATAAATGGCAAATAAATACTATATAATAGGTATCTCTTTTCTTTTTAAATTATTATATTCCTTTATATTACACTTAGATTATAAGTTATAAAGTTTTGCTGCACAAAACTTTTATTTGTCGCCATATGTGATGTCTAGAAAAGAAATTGAAATGGGGACCTTGTTTTTCAATTTCTTTTCTAGAATCCATCTGGCATTAAATTGCTTTAAAACACAATTTCACGCAACATGAACTCTTGAACAATTTGATTTATTTAACTTTCTGTTAATGTGACGTTGGATAACGTCTGCAAATATCTTCAGTTACCCACTTTGTCTTGCACGTTGGTATACAGCTAAGCTCTGATTGGTTCGTCGGTACAGCAAAACTGACAGCCAATCACAACAGTTGACTGCCGATGTAACAACCAATCAGGAGATCGGTGTTGTTTGATTGAAATCATGCACCGACTTCAAATGAATTTCTTTCTCTTATTAGCATTATTTTTATCCTTTTAGTGTTTATTAAGGCTGTTTAATTTTTTTATTAAAAGTTTTTTTATAGTATTTAGTTATTCCTAAAAGTAACCTGATGGAACTACAAAAAAAATACCTCCTAAATAAATAAAAAATACTTTACTGAGAACCGCATTAAAATTGGTTCAGCCAATCGCCAGATAATCGCAGCCAAACATACAAACATAGACGTAAAACTGAGAACCACCTCTTATTAAAGTCAGTTAAAACGGCCGTTAGTTCGAAAAATCTGTGTCATTGACCTCAAATAGACAAAGTCAAATTGTAAGTCTATATTTCCAGATATTATTTGAGCTGTATGATTGCTTTCCGAATTGGCGGAGTCGAACGTGAGCTCATTTCACCAAAAATGAGTATATCTGTGATCTTAAGTCAACGTACCAAGGTTCAGAATTGAGCATGTTATATAGTTGAGTATACGCCGGGGATTTGTCTTGTATTAGTTTGATTCGATTTCGTCAACGTTTTGATTTTACGGATTTATCTGTCTGTTCAGTATAAATGGTTGAAATTATATCTGTTGGAAACCTAAGATAAAAGTACTAAATCTAAATTAGTAAGTACTAAATTGCGGTTCTGTTTTATCACCACTAGAATTTATGATTTTGTGTTCAGGCGTCACTTCAAGTTTAAATTATTTACTAACTAGCTTTTGCCCGCGACTTCGTTCGCGTGGACCTTAGGTTCGTCCCGTCTAGTAGCGCAAAAAATGTGTTTTTTTACGACCTCACATTAGAAACCTCAAAAATTGTAGCCTATATCGTCCCCGTCGTGTCAAAATTAAATAACCAACAAAACCAAAGTTCCGAGATATTTGAGTTTTTGTGATTTTTTTAAACAAAAATGGCGATAACATTCCAAGCCGAAGGAAATTTACTGTAGAGATTTTGATATGTTATGAAGCTTCTTTAACTTCATAATTTAAATAGTCTATCATAATGCTACTTTCTATTATTTTAAATATAAAAATAAAAAAGTAATTATTTAGTTTTGCCACAAACGTATTTTATAACAAAATTGCAATTATCAAGTTTTTGTATGTCACTTTTGCAAGTTTTGGCACACAACCAAGTAATACTTTTTTTTATATTACCTACATCATCCCACTGCTGGGCAAAGATCTGCCCCAATTCTTTCCATTTGTCTCTGTCAGCGGCCAACGACACCCAATTTCTCGCAAATTTCTCTTTCTAGGTCTACCCATTCGTCGGTAGCCTTCTGGTGGTATCCATCGCGTGACGATTTGGGCCCATCTATTCGGGTGCATTATACACACATGCCCTGCCTACTCCCATCTGTCTTTTCAGTTCTGGAGCGTATTGTGGTATTCCGGATCTTATCGATCCTTTTAATATGGTGAAAGGAACGCCAGGGGACATTTCTTCCAGGGGCCACCTCAAAGGAAATGGACCTGGTTGAATCCGGATGGCACGACGAGAAATGAGATAGACTTCATCATGACTACCAATAAACGGTTATTTAATGATGTCTCCGTGATCAACTGGATAAAGACCGGTAGGTAGTGTTTACCGGATGGTTCGAGGCACATGGAATTTAAATGTCAAATTGGAAAGGTCTTGCTTGATGAGGTCCACGCTCCGACCTACTCGTGCCCATATCCAAAATCCCGAGAGCTTTCAACTCGAGTTGTCAAACGGCTTTGAGTGCCTAAAGAATTGCATTTCAGTGGACGAAATAAACAACGAGTTTATGGAAACTATTCAAATGGTGGGGTCTAAGATTTTTAGTCCTGGCCGTAAAAATCGTCCTCTAAGACTCTTGATCCACACTCTCGACCTTATAGCAGAACGTCGATCTATAGCATTGAAGACCTCCGTTAATGCTGAAAACTACAGTAGGTTAAAAGATGAATATGGAAGTCCCTACGACACGACATTTCTTCCTTTAACACGAACAGTGTTAAAGAACCAATAGAGTGAAAACAAGGCTCCCAAGCAAGAGACATGTCTACTGGGGCAGCGTCGACAAAAGCAGATGTTTTGAGAGAGATCGAGAAGTTCTATGGGCAGTTTTACACCTCAGTTGCCGAACCCGTTAATAGCTAAGGCCGGACACCCAAAAGCTATCCTGACCCGACACTACACCGAAGACATCCCGGACATCAGCCTCTACGAGATAAGGATGGCCCTGAAACAGCTTAAAAACAACAAGGCACCTGGTGAGGACGGAATCACAGCAGAGCTTTCAAAAGGGGGGGAACACCGGTACTCAAAGTCCTTCAGAGACTCTTTAATTCCGTGCTGCTTGAGGGCTGCCTGAGTCATGGAACAGGAGTTTGGTGGTGTTGTTTTTCAAAAAAGGAGACAAAAGGTATGACTGGTAGAGAATGCCATATGGCGTTAAGTCCACCTTTTGTACAAACTCTGGTTGTGCAATACAGTATAAATAAATAAATAAACAAAACTTTATTGAGGAACTATAGGCCCACCTCAGCCCTGAGCCATGTCAACAAGCTAATTCAAGAGTTATCACAAATCGTCTCGCATGTAGGTTTAATAAGTTCCAGCCTCCCGAACAAGCCGGATTAGGCCTGATGGTCGTTGGGGCAGAAGAGTTCTAAATTGGAGACCCTTAGACGACCTTGTAAAGATTGCAGTCGTTGTGGGAAATCGTGGGGGAGGCCTAAGTTCAGCAGTGGACTGGTCCTTTGGCTGATTATGATAAAAATATATAATACAATGTTTTAATGAAAAATTAAACAAGAGCACTTATTCAATTTTGCCACAACCAATTTTTGTAACAATGTTTCCGAGTCAGTTGTGGCAGAATTCAACAAAGTCACTTATTGATTTTGTTTGTAGGTATGACAAAACCCTCAATTGTAGTTATTTAATTTTTTTGACATTTATTCAGTTTTTCCACAAAACTTTTTTAACAAACCTTGTTGTAATATGTGGTCAATAGAGTTACTAAAATTATGATATCTACGCGAATATCATACATATTGCAACGAAAAATAGACCGAAATGTAGCTTACACTTTATATTATTAAAAAATAACAAAAAGTGAATTTCGGCAAAAGTGGCAGTTATTTAATTTTGACACGATGGGGACGATATGTTATTCTGATGTATAAGCTATATTGTGATAAAGGTTTATTCAAATCCGTTCAGTAGTTTTTACGTGAAAGAGTAGGTAACAAACATCCATACATCCATACATCCATACATCCATACTTACAAACTTTCGCCTTTATAATAGTAGTAGGATTCATATCAACTTTCTCTATACTAAACCAAGAAAGTTCTACGGGATGGTTTTAATCGTAGACTGCAATGCATAGCAATACTGCTGGTCCCTTTCATTTTCCCATACACCGATTATTATGTGAGTGCGAAAATTGCTTAAATTTTTACCAGGAATGACGGATTATGGTTTTAAATTAAGCAAAAACAGCAGTTGATTTTTTGGGGGTTAAGATGGCAAGAACGGACGTCCACCTATAGGATGGAATGGACAGACGACCTTCTAAAGATCGCGGAATTGCACTGGACGCAAGGCTCTTGTAGCGTTGTGACGTCGATGATGATTGATAAAATCATTATGATCAGTACATGGTATTCCTCCAATTATGTACGTGACAAACACGAAAAAATATGAGCGTCCTAATCAAAAGTTTCTAACAATTCGTATAGCGTCGTTATCACACCAAACATCGTATATTTACGAAGATAAAATTAGTGTGGAGGTTCTCATTAATATCATTGACTCGGCTCATTATGTAATTTAGATTAAAAACGCAGAAAATACTTTTAATTCGTCTACAAAGCCGGGAACGAAGTTTTAACGAGGGGTTTGGGCCCAAATATGTTGTCACGCGATGTATTAGGTTGGGCCGCGTTAGGTACAGCTCAAATTGAAAAGACTGCTAATAATAAGAATTTCCAGATTAAAAATACAAAAGATGGCAACTTTCTTATAAATAGAAGTATGTTAGTAAAATTATACAATAACAAAAATGTCCAGTCCTTAAGTATCGGACTATCAACCTGCTCCTTGATTGAACCCTTTGAGCTTTCCCTTAATCAGTGCAAGCTAGATGCGATGCGCCGTCTAATAATGCAGTAAAAATCCGCAACACCGGCTTTAGTACATACTTGATGCGCAGCAGAACCTTGTAAAAATTAAAACAGAAAATACAAGGCAGCTTTTAGTTCCAGTTTTTTTAATGCCTTTCAAATGACTTTGTGAATTTGATGATACCGATTTGACTATACTGTACCCAGTCTATGCTAACAGAAGTGCTATAATTATATCTGCTAAGGTTACAGAATCGTACGATTTTATGTAAATTTCATGTACATTACAAGGGGAATGAGTATTACGTTTCTTTTGGGTTTATTTGTAATTGTGCCTTTCGTTGACAAATTGATGCATTAACAAATCTAGAAAATAAAGTAATAAATAGATTTCCCACGGTGAAATGTGATACGTAAAACTAACTTACTAACTAAAAAAAAAAAACTTAAATCTTTAACACGTTCCGGGACACTACTCCAGACACAATAGATGTTTTATTGTTTTCACGCCTGTAGGCGGGCACTGTCCCGGAACGTGTTAAATGAGGAAAACAGATGAGCCTTCATGTGTCACAAGCTGTCTGGCTTAATAGCTTGATTTCCTATCTAAACAGGACAGCTGTGCAGTAGGAAAAATAAACAGGAATTGTAAAGGCAAGCCTGAGCAAAGCTTGCAACAGCACGACTGAGCCTCATTCGTTGTTTGGTAGGATATCTAGGCTCTATAGTTTCTGACATTCAAAGGTTCGATACACTTATGGCACACCCCGGACACTCGGAAGAAACTTTTCATTTTGGCCATACATTGACAGACGGCGTGTTGCACAGACGCTGCGTTTGTGTGCGTGCTATAAGGGTTGACAAAGTCTGTTACACCGGTCATAGCTCTTTTCACTTAATTAAACATATACCTAAACAACGTAATTTACTTTAATTTAGTATACATCGCAACAAGCACTCATTTTCGTAATGTCATATTCACGTGGTATCGTGGAGAAATAAAAAGATAGTATCTACCATAGAAACACCTAATTTCACTGATCACATAAATATTACAATTATAATTTCTTAACTACACATAATTCTAAGGAATGTTACCTTTACCTAACGTTTTTAAAGTTGTTCATTGTAACTGAATAGTTAAAATAGGTTAGTTAAGGTAGCATATTTTGTATGAAGTTACTTACTGTCTCTCATCTTTTGGGAAACGAAAAAAGCTTGTATCGGAGTAATTTCTCGAGGATGAAAGACACCCGTACACTGCACAGTACGTAGGCATCTCTCGTACACAAAACTTTGTTCTTCCGTTAACGTCGCAAACATGCGCGTGCCATGCCCGCTAGGCGACCCCCTAATGAGATCCCTATGTTATGTCATCTGTCCTATACTTCATATGAAATGACGTTTTAAAATTGAATTATACGTTGGTTAGTTAGGTAAAATACCTTAACAAAATATCTTAACTATCTGGATTTAGATTATTTGTCATGTTAATTTAGTATCGTCATCTCATCTATATATTAGACTACGAGTAAGCTACGAATACGAAAGTCAAGGTAAGAAGTCAAGTTTTTGACTGATATAGTTAAAGGAAAAATTATTTAATTGATTTTGCTTTTAGGTATGCTGCATAACAAAAAATAACTACTAGGCAATTGTAATACCAGAAACACAATTATTCTATTATTTACACCGACATGAGTGTGACTGAAACGGCACGAGAAAAGTTAACGCGCAATTACGCGACTCCGAGCGAACTCGGGCGTAACAGAAAATTTCCAAGTCTAAGAAAAAACTCCGTATGAAGCATCGTCGAATAAAACAAACAGGTGTACAGAGTAACGACCCAGGAAACTTGTACAACTGTCTTACATAAAGAACTTTGCAAAACTCGATACGTCTTATCTTTTGAGTTTGCTCAGGACTTTTGCTAGATATCGGTAGATTGAACGATGTGTTGTAGATTGTGGAATTTCAGTTCATATACCATTTTGAAGGCATTTTCGATTGCCGTTTGGATTGACTAGAGCCCTTCATATTGAAGTTAATCGATTGGCTATTTCAATTGTGTTTGCTGTCGGAATCGAATTTTGAAATTTGTCGGTAGTGTGTATGTTAAAACAAACTGTTTGTTTTGTGTTTTCATTAACCAAAGAGTCAATTTTTTTTATCAAATACGTAGGTCTATTTTATATACATTAGAATTTATTTATTTTCTTAGTCTCCTTGAGTGTGGTGAAAGAATCCTTGACATGACAAGTTTGTTTCTTTTAGATGGGGAAACGATCTACTGCCACAGTAAATCAAAACACAAATGCCCATGACCCAATACTTTTATTGTTAATCGATGTATTTTTTCTACGTTGCGTGTTGCTACACAAATGCTGAAGAAAACCGAGTCACTTAAAGTAGTGCAATATTCGTAACAGTTGCAAGTAAAATCGTTGCTATTTTCGATTCCCAATAAAACAAAGATTCGATAGCTTTTGCCTTGACACACTTCGATATCGGCAAAAGTGCTATAAAGTAGATACTCAAGTTGCAAACTTTGGATCCTTTACAAGTTAATTTCAATACAATTTGTTAATGATAACGTTAGGAGTGCTAACAACTTCTCATGATATGTGCTCGGGTTTTTATCTCTAGGAAGTTTCTTGGTAAGAAGTTGATCATTTGGATTTTTCTAATGTACCGGTCTCTGTCAGAAAGTGAGAATTTATCGATCTTTTTGTTCGGATTCTGTGATTTATTTCATTTCGATTATTCCGATTTAGTATTGTTACACTATTTCTTTATTTTTGGTTAATTATTTAACATAAATACTTTAAACATAATATAGGCATTTGTCCTCAATCTCACTTAATGACAAGGTTTGATTTGGCCAAGGTTGACTCATGTCTGATTTGTGACTGAAACTGAACCTTGTCTTGAAAATACCAAAATAATAGTATTTCGTGATTACTTTAGCCAGTAGTACGCTACAGGAATGTAGATTAGTTTTGGTTACAAAAATGCCCTCCTCCTAGATGTCCCGATAAAAAAGATTGATTTAAAAAGCTATTATTAGCGCTCATAACCTAACTACGCCTACAACTTTGTCAAAGTTCAGTAACACCGCTATATGAAGGCTCACACTAAATTCCCCGGTAATTTAGCACCATAAATCCGTAAAGGAGTTACTGCCAAACCATTTGTGGGTTGCCCCATTGCGTGGAATGATTAGGAGAAGTGATGGACTGGGCTTTGGTATCGATATAATTTTTACAGTCAATTAGTCTGGTTCTGGTCACTGGTATTTATTGGATATTCAGGTATTCCTTTAGTTTGGGTATTGTAGGTTTGATTTTATGTACTTAACACCTTAACATTATTAAATCTAGTTGGGTCGATCCAAGCATATGCTTAATTGTTGTCTATCATGATTGTTGAAAGACGATATAATAATATTTTTTCTTTCAATAACATTTAGTTACATAGTTCATTGAGGTCTCCATTTAATCAAATAATGCCTCAGGTATTTGGCGACCCCGCTCTTCCTTTTCTAGGCATACAATTTTGCTTTGATTTTTCAAGCAAACAAATATAAAAAACAATAATATGTGAATCAAAATTATAAGAACCATTTGTATGTGTGTGTGTATAATGTGTGTGTGTTTGAGTGTGTGCATACTAGTAGAGAAGCTGTATACAGTATACATATTATTTAGTTCTACAATCATGATGACTATACATTTCTTGAAATGAAAAAGTAAATGATGTATTGGTGGTAGATAAGTGACATGAATGAAAGCTTATCTACTAGTATGCACTAGTCTAAATATGGATAGACATAGTCATTGAGTTGCATTAGTTTCGTTGTAAACATTAATTCATAACATACCAATAGTTGTGTCGATAATTATGAAGTGATGTCAACAACACTGATCATAGCATAAACATACTATTTGGGTCATGCGTGCGATCGATTTACTAATATTCAGTGGCGGTGCCTATTGAAATAGTAACAAACGTCCACCGCAAGTTTCTTTGGTTTTCAGTAATTGTGATAGATTTCCTTCAGAAATAAAGTATGATTTTCTCGTTGTAAAAGAAGGGGTTTTGAGACCAATTAAGATATGATAAGATAAGATAACTCTTTATTGCACATCACACAGAATATTTTACGAATTCTTTTAACAGAAATGTACAATGTAGACGGTCTTATCGCTACAAGCGATCTCCTTCAGACAGCCAACTTTACGGTTATCAAATTAATTAATTAATATTGGACACCGATCACATACATTGCTCTCCCAAAATAGGTAGCTTATACGCTGGTGTTATGGAAATCAGAAACAACTGTTGTAACACAACACCCAGACCCAAGACAATATAGATAAATGATTCCTACATTGACCCGACCTGGGATCGACCCCGGGACTTGGAGCGGCGACGCCTTGAAACTCAGCGTGCTCAGCCACCAAGGATTTATGGTCAAATTGATGTTAACAGATCGGAATATTAAAAAGTGTGCCTATAAAGGTCTTGCTATTTAGGTAATTTAGCCTAATATCACTTTGATTTGTCCTTAAAGCAAGCTCGGTCATAATCGTAACAAATTAATGCTTAGAAAAGATTTCTTATTAATAATAAAAACTGACATTTGTATGAGGTTAACAATGTAGATGTAAATAAAATGTCACAAACAAGGTTACAAGAAAGGTCACTGACAGAACCACCGAAGTATATTATAACTATAATTAAGCCAATCTGAGAATGCTATTATGACTTTTCAATTTTGACAGAAAACCTAATGGAAAAACGTCAAAGTCAGGAAGTTAGAATTTTCTTCCTTATAGGAGATGTTTTCGTTTTTATGGGGAAAATGCCAACACCTTGTACATGACACGAAAAAATAGCTTGTGTAACGCTTAATCATTTTTAGAATGATTTTCGTCCGTAAAATCTTAAATTTTTGTTAATATGTAACATAAACTAATAAAATCTAGCTATATATCATGATGTCTAATAAATCTGTCAAATGCCTGTCTGCCAATCCGCTGTTTAAACAGATTAAAAAAGATCGTAAGCGGAAAGCAAAATGACACTTGACATTGACAAATTCAGCAAAATGACATTTGACATTGACAGATTATCTTTCTTTTAGCACGATTCGACATGTTTTTGGAGTAAGTATAGACAGAAGAAGTTGCAAGGGTTTTAAAAAGTTTATTGTTTTGTTGTTTAAATTACCTAAAAATTGTAGATTAAATTAAAATTGCATATAGTATGTTTTATTACCTATATTTTAAGCTGTTTTAGAGAAACCGTACATGATCTTGTCATTTTTGTAAACATCTAATTTTGTCTTAAAATTGAAGACGTCTAAATACTATTCTCTGAGTGGCTATAATATTGATTTTGGGTTGGATCAGATAATAATCAAATCCGGGTAAGTGGGGGGACTTCATTTAATTTAGCGGTCCCTTTGATCGGCGAGTTTTTGTCTCACCCAAGGGACGCACTTCAAATTCAAAGGCGAAGTCAGAAATCGACTTTTCTGCCGCTTTATGAGTTGCTCGTAACGGAACCAATTATTAGTCAGTGACCTTTTGAACAGCTAGCTTAGAATTTACACGTGCCATGTTGTAAGCTCATTACTTATTGTTATTGTAAACTTGATCATCATAATTATCAGCCAAAAGCCAAATCACGGTCTTCCACAGCGACTCGAGTGAGCGGTCTGCATCCAGTGTGAACCTGCGATCTTTACAATGTCTTCTGTCCATTTTGTCAGTGTACGTCCTACGCTGCGCCTTTGGTCGAAGGGTCTCCAATCTAGAACTTTTCTGTTACAACAGTAAACTTGTTAATGAGTAGGATATTAACCGATAGTGGTACGGTAAATCCATAGACAATTGAGGGACATCAAGAGGCCGCCAGCGCAACAAAACTGTCTATGGATAGATAGATAGATAACTATTTATTGCACACAACATTAGTGTATTTACAAATTTGTTTAAAGGAAATGTACAATATAAGTGGACGTGGACGTGGATGGTGGAGTATTTAGTGTACTAAACAGCGCAAAAATTGTGTTTTTCTAAGCAACAGACAGCTGTTTATTTTGGCGTTTCTAAATCATTGTAGTATAACTACATTGTAGTATATTTATTTAGAAGAAAAAGACCAAGTCCAACCTCCTATTATTGATGTCGGTAAAAATAGTAACCAAACCAGGCGTTTGTCGTACAAGGGCTCAGTTTTTCCTTGACATTTTTCTTCTCTATTCTATAGTCATTATATCCCGAAATACACCCTATGTTGGGATGTGGGTTGACAGGGCGAATCTCTCCCGAGGACCTGGTCGAGTGGCTCGGGGCTTTATTGAGGTAATCTGTGGCTGTTTGGGTGCGTTTCGTATAAGATATAGGGTATTTTTCAATTGTTTTTTTTTAAATAGTTCCTATAGGTAAACCGCTTCATTGAGACTTCGCCTGCGGGGTACAGGGGTGCGGGCGGAAAGACGAGAGCGGGGACTGTAAGGGGTGCGGGCGGCGGCGATACACAAGAGACGAAATTTGCCGCGACAGTTCTTAAGATATGTGACGTCAGTGGTCACAATGGTAGTCGTCAGTGTCGACACTTTACAACATTACATAACATATTGGAAAATATTCCATGCGATACAATTACACTAATGAGAGTGAATTAATTCTAAATATTATTATCCAGAGCCGTGGATATTGATCAATAAATAAAATGAAATCTTAAAATTAGATTAATTTTAAGGCAAAATTAAAAACTTCAAATAACATTCCCTGGTTACTTTTGCGACTGTTTTGTTTCAATGTATATCTTTAAATTTGGATCTATATTTTTTTCTAAACTATTCGTATATATTTAGAGCCTTTATTAGACACTGCTATTTTACAGTGTTAAACGGTGGTGTTAATGCTAAAAGCATTCTCTTCCCCAGTCATACCTACCTTAGCATAGAATATATAAAAGTACTACAACTTTAGGTCATGTACAAAGATTGTAACAGGTGCAGGAGAATGGTGTAAAATAGAATTAAAAAAAGACACGACAAAAAATACAATAATATAGATTTTGTGTCCGAATATACTGCGACTCATCTTCAGACTTCAGTCAGACAGTATTCTCTTGTGTACTTCTGTCAAAGCGTCCGCAACTGACAACAGATGCTATCGCTACCTGTGTAGCGAGCGTACTGAATTTTGAAAATAATGTGCCTGCCGCCCGTACCTCTCACAAGCCCCGCTCTCGTCTCCCCCCGCGCCCCTGTACCCCGCAGGCGAGGTCTCAATTTCGCGGTTTACCTAAGTAAGTAAAGTAAAATTCATCTATTGACCTGCATAATAAAAATCGAAAGTCGATCAAAAAATATATATACGAGTAAATACTCCAAATTAGGGAAAATGGGGTTGTTCCCCTCTTGGCTTCCACCGCAGTGCTTCCCGCCTCTTAAAACCCAGTCAAAACCAAGTTTTGAACAATTAACTAGCAATGCTCTAAAAAACTAGCAGCAAGTCGCAAAATAGGTATACCAATTTCTTATGGTTTTCCTCTTAAAAGTATCAAATTCCAACTCATTAAAGTGTGAAAATACTAAGGACCATAGTATTTTTTCTATCGCTTCTTAACCTCGATCGTTAAGTCGCTGCTGAAAATTCCCAAGGCTTTTCGGACACAATACCTAATTTTGTTGCAAATATTTACCTAATTATCTCGTTAAGGAATCCCAACTTTCCGTCCAAAAGAAACGTATTCAAATTATCCTCGTTATGGCAGATCCGGGCAAATCGCGAAAGCGTTTTTGTAGCTAGGTAATACTTTTATTCGGATGGTGACTCAGTTTTTTGTGTAAAAAATATTTTATTTTTTTATTAATAAATAAATAAATATGCGCCAGACAACACACGAATGTCATGGTTTCGAACTAAGGAATTTGCTTCCTTGTGCTACGAATACCAGACAACGATAATGACGGGGGCGTCACCCATAAATACTTAAATACATATAAACATCCATGACTTAAGTACAAATGTTCGTGCTCATCACACAAACATTTGCCCCTTGCGGGATTCGAACCCGCGACGTTATTATACCAAAAGTGACGGCAAAATTTATTTTATTAAGTCCTACCTATTTACTAATCTTTTAGGAGTGTGAGTTGTACAGTGGCGGAGCTAATGCCTTGAGGAGCTCTCTACCAGTCGACAGCTTTAAAAGAATATTTTTAAACAAACCAAACCAAGTATTTAGTCTGGTAATAACGAATTCACATCACAGCTGAATGAATACAAAGAGTTTTTGAGAAAGCTGGTTATGCTTACATACGTGTATACCCATTACAATCTTTTTTTTAAAATTTATAGTAGATTATATAAGTTCTTTATTTTATTTATTCTTTAGGTTAAGGGTTATTTTATAATGTAAATTTCATTTTTTCTGTTATTTATTAAATAAAAGGTTTGGATAGTAAAAAAAAAACTTTTTAACTGACTTAATCTTGTTGATTGTCTTGGTGGCGCAGCGGTTAGAGGGTTGAATTTTAAAGTGACAGCTGCGACAGAGGTCCCGGGTTCGACCCCCGGTTTGGGGCAAAAATATGTACCTGGGTTTTTCTGTTCAGAAATTCTATGAGTAGCCCGGAGTTTGGAAGTTGGCGGTGTTTCAACCCGTGTTTTCGGAAAGCACGTAAAGCCGTTGGTCCTGCGCCTGATCTCTCTCCGGTCGTGTCACATTGCTGTCCTATCAGGCTATGAGAGTGAAATGAATAGAGAGTGTACCAGTGTTTGCGCACACACTTGTGCACAATAATATGTCCCGCGCAGTCGGTTAGTCGTTATGACTGGTCACCGTAGTCGAAATCGGCTAAGGGGAATATTATTATTACTATTTTTCTGCATGACCTAAGAGTATGACTGGGAGAATATTTTTATTATTAACTTCACCGTTTGTACACTTTTACTTGTGTTATAGTTTTTAAATAAAAGGAAATAAATAGACCAGATTTTCTCTTGTCATACAAATGATTGTGTTATCCTAATATCATTTAGTATAAGTTACAATATAAGCGTGCTTTAACTACGTATCAACCATTATAATAAGTAAGAAACGAAATAATACATTGCCTGAGTAGATTCGTAATAATTTTCGTGATACGCTTATATTTTCTGACAAACATTTCTATGATCCGTAATATTCTGTCACAGTGCAAATATTATCAGCAGTAACTCGCTTTCAGGTAATCGTTGGTTATGTAAGTTTTTGGTGTTCTGAAGACAAGTATTTAGGTACGTGCGATAGATAAGAGATTGTAAGTTATAGAACTCTGTAGAAAATACGTTTCCGTCCATTACCTTTTTGACCAACTTCAAAAAAGCAAGCAACTGTATAGTTTTACGCAGTGACCGATATATTTAAAGCACATGTGCTCCCTTTTCTCTCTCACGTTCGAAATCTTACAATATTTGAATCTCACGCGTTCTTTTTAAGATGAGTTACTGTACTATGTTTTAGTTATAAATTCTCCAAGGTTAATGCTTGTATTAGCTGTAAGCATTCATCCAATTCAGACATGGGTTGACGCAGCGGTGGACGCCCGAATTATTTACTAGAAACGTCATTCCCTTATAATTTGCCAGGGGGCTTTACCATCGCATTTGGTACAGGAAATTTCCGATAATCGACTATTGGTTTCGTAATTGAGACGGAAGGATGATAAGAGAGTTTTGCGTTGGTTGGTTCTAACCTCGAATACATTAAAAGCCATTTTAGCCCAAAAATGCAGGGAAAATAGATTTTTTAACTTACATCAGCATCAATACAGTTGAGCAAGCAATCTGTGTGAGCTAATAATAAGCTAATACATTTTAAAAACAAAATAAGTATAATAGTACTGAGCGGGGAGCCTTTTGATACACAATCATGTTTTTCATATTATAAATTTTAATATGTCTGTATTGTTGTGCGTCAAATAAATGTTTCTTTCTTTCTTCTTTCTAATATGATAAAAAAGAATCACTTGTCTGACAGAGTTTCCTTATACAAGTGCAATTTATACTATTTAGATTGTTTAGTGACAAAAAAAATATGAGTATAATGTGACTATGTCATTATAATGGAACTTAGTTTTCGTGTTTAAGTTGATTGAAAATTTTGTTTTTTTATTTTATCATTCCGCGACTACGTGCACATTTTTTAAAAAAATATTCCGTTCTACTTTTTCGAACCAACTCAGCTGTAAAATATTGATGTTGGATTTAAAACAATCTAATCCCTTATTATTAGGTACCTTCGGAGAATCCATGATGTAGGTATTTATTAAAAGACTTTATTGCAAAAATGTAGTGTGCAAAGGTGGACTCAATGTTAAAAGTTTTTTTATTTTTTATTTAAAAACTTTATTGCACAAATAAAAGTGTACAAAAGGTGGACTTTATGCTAAAAGCATTATCTCCCAGTCATACCTTTAGGTCATGCAGAGAGATTGTGATGGGTGTAGGAGAGTATTGTAAATAGATATTAAAATTGCAAGAAAATACAAAAGAATCTACGTATCAATCAAAACCTTACACCATTATCAATCCAGATTGATAACAGAGGCATCCGTCATGGCAGCAGTATTGACGTGGCGTGCCCCGCGGCACTCTCGAACCAATCCATTTTGTTTTCGCGAAGTACGAAGATAAAGGGTGAAGGTCGGAGGTGAGATTTTGGCCAATGGAATTAGATGGATGTCGTCGACCTGGTTTTGAATGCCATTAAATGAAAGAAAGAAAGAAAGAATAAGTTTTATTAGAGAGACACACATACGCAACATTACACATAAATAACAAAATAAAATGCTCCATTAACACAGGACAGTAAAAGGCGAGAGAACAAACCAAAAAGAAAAAATGTTACACTGGCCTAATTAAAGGTGATTAAATGAAGATAAAAATAATTGGTTGCGATGTTTTTATAGGGTGATATAAGAACTCAACTTATATCGATTAAGATCTAATTTTCATGGATTTGCTTTCTTTGTAACGATTTTGCTCATTTAACTCTAGAATCAATCTTGGCAGATATCGGTTATTGCAGTCTTGTTATGAAAGCTCTTCTGCTTTTGAATGGATTGGTAAATTTCGTTTTGCGATGTCTCAATCACGTTTAATATCCATATCCTTTGGACTATATGAATGAGTGAGAAAGACTTTAAAAAAATATTTAATTGGAACGTAATACCAATTTGGCGACTCAGTTAGCTTAGTGGGAATTGAGAATATGCTTTTTACATACTAAATATTTGCACTTGTACATGTAGCAACTGTGCTTCTTTAACGAGAAGGCTGCGTTATATCAACGTTGCAAGTACATTCTCTCAAAATCCGAAAGATTTAATACTACTTCTATAGTATTTATGTAGTCGCACATTTTTGTACTGCTTAGCGAATATTGAAGGCAACCGAAAGATGTCAATACTAAAACGGTCACCCATCCGCTAATAACCACACTAATGGTTGCTTGACTTTTAAAATCGCTACCAAACCGCTCTTACCATTTAGCTAGAAGCATGCATACACGAGCGCTGAAAAGGGGTATTGTGTGGAAAGCAAGACTCGCCGGAAGCGGTTAGATAACACGAGAGACGTGGTGGTGCCACAGTAAAGGAAGGATACAGTAAGCTTACTCCAACAAAAAAGGAACTCGAACCAAAACCAATAGACTTCGACAGTCATTTATTACACATCCTACCCAGTGAATTTCGTTTTTCTCCCGCCCCGTTGTATGGTTATTATAACCTATTCGGGGCAAAGACAAATCCAACAAAGTCACAATTATGAAAATCGGACCACGCGTACTCATGTCGTAAGTGGTGTACTTTCTTTTATTTATCTAAATTCGTTAATGTAGCAGCGCATCTTGATTTAACCCAAATAGTAAGAAAGATCTTATCAAGATGAAGTACTTTTATATCAAGAAGAATGTAATTTATATGTATCATAAATAGAATCCAAAGAAAATTGTTATACATCTTTTTCGTCTCTGCATTATTACAAAAAAAACCCTCAAAACATTGTCGAAATTGGTTCGAATGAAAACTAGCAACGAACATTAGTGCAACTCTTTTCTGATGGAACCGTCCCGTGTCTCTCCACAAGAAATGCTCCAACTAGTTTCTTGTCCTGGGTGCCATAAATCCCGCTTTTTGGAAAAAACATGTGCAAACTACAAATCTATCCGCGTCGCCTATTACTGATAACAATATATTTAAGTCACTTTGGAGAAGACGTATTTAATGTTCAGTGCATTGTATAATTTATTATTGGACACACGCGTTGCTATAATACTAAGATTCTTCAGATTGATAAGTGAAGTGAGTTCTTTCTGTGCTTGCGTGTTTAATAACTCCAGTCTACTGCTTGCTTCTGCACTGTGGTGTCGGTTTGACCTATTTCAGTAGTCTGACGACCGGTTGTTTCGAATTAGAGTTGACTTGCTGGGAAATTGTATTTGTTTGTTTCTGCTATACAGAAACTGCTGAAAAAAATAATTAAGTACTTAATTTATTTAAATTAATAAAATCTTTCTTTTTTCAAAAGAGTTTATCATTTGATTAACAAGGACATAGAAACGGTTCTGATATAGAAATATCAATAACAATTCACAAGTTATTAGATTTATTAGATTGTATAAGAATCGCAAATCAAACAAGAATTGAGAATTAGACCCGACGTATCTAAACACGAAATACACGTATCAATAAATGCTACTCACTGCTCGACATTTCGGCTGTATTGAAATAGCCGTGGTCACGAGCCAACTCAAAATCAATCAACTCTAAATTTAAAACCGTTTTGAGACGAATGTTTTTTTTAAGTCTGAAACCAGACTTGTTATTAGCTTACATACCAAAAAAAAAACTAGATAGGACTTTATTTAAAATCTATATATCAAAAGAAAGTCGTGTTTGTTACAACACTTATAACTCGATAAACTGAAAGTTGGTGGGGAGGCAGCTTAGAATTAGGAAAAGGATATAGGAATAATATCACATTAACTGGCATTTACCAATTAATCAGAGATGTCATATTCAGTCTCCCGAGGGACCAATCCTTTAGTCGTACAACAATGTTATGATCGCAATCGTGTCAAATTTGGCACGATTTTTTTAGGAATTTGATATCCAATAGCCATTACTTAGATATTGGATATCAAATAATGGAAATGTTTATGCAAATAAAATCATTTTTATTTTTTCTGCCTTTTTTTGAAAAGCTATCTGCTATTAACACTTTATCCATGAGTTAAATAATATAGATTTACGCAATTGACAATATTTATAGTAACCTTATTTTAAAGCCGAGTTGCGTGATCAATAGTTATCTCAACTAATTGTTAAAAGTCCGTTACCTGTGGTTAAATATTTACGAATCAAAGCAAGTAATGGAAGTGACGTTGTTACAAAAATAACTACTTACCAATCTTACAACTATTTTCATCAGTTATATTAAATCTATCAATATAATGTAAACCCTATGATTAGTACGTATAATGAAACGTACAACATACGAATAATTATTATAGTGTCGTTTCTACATTGATCGATACAATGTCTAAATGACTGTTAAGGTATACTTATGTTATTAATTTTTTATCATCGTCTAAAATATACGAGAAATCTAGCTTGAAATAGTAATGGCATAGTGGTTGACAAAAAGTGTACCAAAAAAAAGAAAAACAACGAAGGGGTGTGAACCAAACCTCACTATAAGCAATTTCGCCGATTTTAAAAACACCCAACGACGGTGGTAATAGCAGCTCTGTATGTCTCATAATGAGGAAATAAATCAACCAAGTAGAAAAGTGGCAGGCAATTGCGTTTCTTCCAGGCCACGTCAGTTTGAGCCCAACCAGTTTAAACCGACCTTTTACCCATTACCGATGTCTCAGTAAAGCCGTGTCTACATTATTGTGGCGGCAGGTGACATGTGCACATACCGCCGAAAAGTCACAGATTTCTCTGCGCGTAGGAAGAGCTAAAAATAAACGATAAGTGAGGTCATATCGATCCTGCGGCCACAGCCAGAAGCAAACGAAATTACATATTTTTTTAAATATCACCTCAATTAGTTGAATCAAACCCTCTGATTTTCGCACTCACACTTAGCCGGTTTTTTTTAATTTTCAAACGTTTTTCGAGCGCCACCTGGTGTTTGCCAGAAAGGACCGTGTCGCGATTTCCAAGCCCATTGACATTTAATTTAATAAAAACGTAATTTAACTAATAGCATTCCAGCAAATAAGTGGTTTACACATAGCAAGATTTTTCGAGTTTTACTGCGTCCATTCTTTTGAAAGTTGTCATAGGTTTTCAGTAGGTGCTCATGTGTCTAATGGATGTTTGAGTTACCATATTTTAATCATAGGACTTCTTAGCTTAAATAACCATTTCACCGCATTCTAGCCGCACCCTTACACAGTCCCCTGGAACAGAGAGGCAGGGGAGCTGTCTTTCCCCTGGTATTTATTTGTTCCTATCTCCGCCAGTCCGAGCCGCTTTGTGAATCCACTCCGTTATTCTAGCCTTAGTGACGTCATTTTTCAAAGGGGGCTAAGTTATTTAGTATGGCTTCGCTGAAAGAAACGACACGCACTTTTTTGGATGGGAACCGTATTGGTAAGGTAAATAAAGTATTAGTATTGGTGAGGTTAATTTGTCTATTCGATTTCACAGTGTTTTGTTTTTTTTATTTGTTGAGATTACTTCTTATGTTTTCTCTAGCCACAAAAATTTGGACAAATTCAAGAAGCAAGTGAATAGCCTGTTACAGGTCATACATGATCTGTTTCTTAGGCCGCATTATCACATCAGATGAGATCGTTGTCTTTCTTTTGGATTTCCTCGTAGTTGCACTAAAGTGAAATGGTCGGCTCCACTCGGAGATATCTAAGTTTTTTTAACTAGATATACTAGCCGTTACGTTGGTACGTTGGTACGTGAACCCTATTCATAAAGATCTTTGTTCTTGCAGGTGGAGTTTTCCCCATTCTATGCCATCGTGTGATATGACATACTTAGTTTATTCTTATAGTCTTGACAATTAAAAAAAATACGGCGGACTCAATTAGTAGGTATAATTAATAAATTCAAACATTTGCGTGACAAGAACACATACATATACTTTGTATAAAACCTATATTTTTATTAATCAAATTTATTTAAAAAAATATATTACCTATGTATAAAAAGGGTGAACTCTTTGGCTAGTGTTCGTCCCTTTTTCATCTAGCTCAGATGGTTATAACAGCACTATATCATTCCTATGTAATAAATCAGACAAGGTATTACGGGCTCAACCCTTGATAAACTCCAATAAAATAGTCCCTATAAAATATAAGAACTGTTTCACGGAAAAAGCTCTCTTCGACTATGAGGATTACGAAATTCCAGAATTAGAAATTTTATTATCTGTGATTTTTTGGAGATGGTCGATAATTTTCTATCGGTATTGGTTTCTATCAGTATCTATTTTATTTTATTTCATTTTATTTTATTAATAATATAATAATAATATTTTTTATTTCGGACATAATCCATAAATGATGTTAGTTACAATTGGCTTAAAACAACTATGTTATGGTTAGTATTTAAGTATATTAAGAAACATTTAACTGCCTCGGTGGCGCAGCGGTTAGAGGGTCGCATTTTAAAGCGACGGCTGCGCCAGAGGTCCCGGGTTCGATTCCCGGGTCGGGCCAAAAATATGTACCTGGGTTTGTCTGTTCAGAGATTCTCAGGGAAGCCCGGAGTTTGGAAGTTGGCGGTGTTTTCACCCCCGTGCCTCGGAAAGCACGTAAAGCCGTTGGTCCTGTGCCTGATCTCTCTCCGGTCGTGACAGATTGCTGTCCCATCGGGCTATGAGAGTGAAAGGAATAGTGAGTGCACATGTGTTTGCGCACACACTTGTGCACTATAATACGTCCCACGCAGTCGGTTAGTCGTTGTGACTAGCCACCTTAGTCGAAATCGGCTAGGGGGACTATTATATTAAGAAACTACCCTTCAATGAACCTCAAAAACTTATTATCAGTGTAAACAACGCTGTCAAATCAAAACCCCTACTACTCAAAACTATTACGACGACCATAAGTACAAACACAATGGACCAAACAACAAACAAATCAATTCTCCTTGGCTTAAAGTGGATAATCTATGGTCATCCTTCTCACTCGTTTGATGACGGAAGGAGATAGCGATTCGTTATCACAATGCTCCCTCAGGGCCACTTGTATGGGACTCATCCCTTTTCTAACTAAGTGGTCGACTATTGTAGTATGAGGTTTTCTCCACTCATAGGATTTCTTATAAGTTGTTTACAGAGTTTTTTTGTAGGAAAATGTGTGAGAGACTTCTGATATTATGGTGTACCCACACTGCAGTTACTTTTCTAGGACAACATGTAAATAATTAAATATGTACAAAAAGTAAATACAATTGTAAGACGCACTATTATTTGGTACCACACTCACCGCTAGATGGCGTTGGATGTACATTGACTCGCGGCAATTATTGCTGTTGCCGGATCCTTATGAACTCGACTAATACTTCGAGTTGGTGTCCCTAGAAGGAAACCTAGTGATGTATTGGCACTAGTTAGGTGGTCACACAATGGAGTGGCATTCAAGCTGCTGGAACGCTCTGCCTCTCATTAATAGCTCGCCCATCGGTTGTATGTAAATCATGAACGTTCTGTTTCGTAGTAAGGAATGTTCTTCCTTGTGTTACGACTACCAGACAATGATTATGTGGAATTAACATCACCTTATCTGAAATTGATAGTAACAGTTACTAAATAGAAGTTGCAATTTGAAAATAGCTCTTATTTAATTTTCTGCATTCATATGAATGGATTTATCTTTGATTTTATCTTTTATCTGTATACAAATGTCGTGTTACAAGAAGCGGGGCTTTGCAAAACGAAGATCGCTGGGACGGCTAGTCTTCAATAGATAGATAGATAAATTATTTATTATTATTTTAGTAGACCTTATAAACTGTATATTACGCAAAAAGGCACGATATACTCGTACTTCTGTCTGCCTTTTGAAATAAACACATAGTATAAAAACACCCTCAGGCGTAGCGGGTAAAACCGAAAAGCTGTCTCATAAACATAATTGGATTATTCCCAGTTTATAGGGCGGCCGAAAAATTGATACTTTATTAGCCCTTCGCTACACCGAACTACATTTTATTATTTTTTTATGTACCCCAGCCACAAAGGCAGCATTTTTCTTTTACGATATTAGAATTACACTTGCCTTAACCTCCCTTGGGTTGTAAAACGTACGTAATTATTTAGTTTTATGCCTGCGGGCATAATTTTGCGATTTAAAAAACGAGGGCGAATTTACTTAATTACCGTTCTAGTTATTGCTCTGTCCTTTGGCCAAGAATTACGATATCTTACGTTTTCAGAACATATTATTCTACTTTTTTCTGAGTTAATTAGATTTCAGATCTAAGGAGTGCTTTTCTGTATAAATTAATTACGCGCTATCTGCTGTATTCATTACAGATTTAGAAAAAAGGTTGGATTAGGTTGCGCTGACTGGATGTGATTTTGATCTCTTTTATCAGACTTAGTAGACCTTTGGTGAAGCCCCTTAATTTTTGCAAGGTTTTGTAAAACTTTGTTTTAGATTGTTTTTAACACTCACAGTGTCATATTTGTATTCTTAAAAGATGAAATAAGAAACCAAAGCACGGTAGCTCAATTGGAAGAGCAGTTGGCCCCGTAAGCCAGAAAGATGCTGGTTCGAGTCCCGCCCGTGCGTAATCTTTGGTTTCATATTTCATCTTTTTGTAAAACTTATTGACATCAGAATAATTACTGAAATATTGATCAGGTAATAAAACCAATATACTGGCACCGGAAGGTCACAAACAATAACAATCAGCGATCACAAAAATATTGATTTCTTGTTATGCTTACAAGCAGGAGTCACAAAAGTCATGACAATGTTGCAATATCGTCAAAAGATCAAAATCGTTTTTCGCGGTAGCTTTAATTGTGGTTATTTTAAGGCACGTTACGTTTTTGTTGATAACGGTCTATAGCTAATTGCTCCTTCAAGTTAAGGCTACGATACACATGCCTGTTAAACGGGGCAGTAGCTTTCATGCCAGTTACTGGCATGCGCAAGTTTAGCAATTTGCGTCCTTGCATGCCTATATTCATACTATTGATATTCACTCGCGCCATTTTTGGAGCCCCATACCAGTAAGCGTCTTCCTACTCTCTCTTTTCTCAGTCGTATCTTCATTTCTGAAGGTCGTGCCCGTCTTGGTAAGCCTCAGTGGATGATCTTACGAGGTGTTTCCACGCCACTCTATCTTCAGCTTGTCTAAGAGCGGCAGTCACCGGGAGCCCCGTGATTTCTTTTATAGGGTCAGACCAGCGGCTCGGTGATCGGCCTCTAAGTCTTTTGCCTTCCACTTTGCCCACCACCACAAGTTTTTCGAGATTATCAGGCTCTCGTCGCGATATGTGGCCAAAGTATGCGAGTACGTGAGTCTTCCTACACATATAAGAAAATTGCACGTGCAAGTAGCTGGCATGAATGTGTGCCAGCTACAAGCATGTGTATCGCAGCCTTTGCTGACTACTGGTTAGTAGGTAGTGGGCTAGAGGGCTAGTGCTCACTACGTAATAAAGAGTGTGTGTGCCTTTAACGGAAATGACCACACCATGGTTTTAACAGGTTTTAGAATGACTATTAGTACGTATTCACACTATTCTTTTATTTTTTAAATCATGTTAGTTTTAAGTATAAACATACACTCGATTTAAAAACTGTTCTGCACAAATAAATGTAAAAGTAAATGTAGGTAACAAAGGTGAACTTAATATTAAACAAAATATCAGCTAGTCAAATCTATAAGTCAAGCAAAATGATGGCAATAGGCGCAGTAGATAATATGTAAATTACCTTCAACGATTTTAAACAGTTATTCGATATTTTTATGTGGAAACAAAACGGTCGTAAAAAAGTATTGACCCGAAGGCTTTTTTGTTGAATCTGTTTCCTCTAAACGTGGGAAGTTTACGATTTAAACCTATAATCCCTCAGCTCCAATATATTACGGTAACCCCAAAAGTTACACGAACTTCCATTGAAACCCAATTTTTCAAGGCCATCAATATTATTTCACCAGGAAATTATGGCGACCCTACTCTTTGCGTCGAACATGTTACCCTATTTGGTCACAATAGAGTCTAATGTCCTGATTCTTGTATTTCTCATAAGTTTAGCGTGGTGACCCTATGTGGTTTTCATGGAAGCAAATGTAGATTCTAATGCCTACGATATAGGGTTGTTTAGAGAAGTGAGGGTAGTTTTAATAAGCGTTAGTCGGACTTGACGGCGCCGGCCGTATGGCTATCGATCATTTGGCATAATTACGTACTTGTCCTGAGTTTTATGTTATTTGCGACAAACTGTATTACGTGCTCGGTCGGCTGAAATATAAAGATTGGTGAACGGTTTATTTCTGCCTTCATTAGCTGGCGAATTGTACAGTCTACCTCTAAAATTAACGGATAATTGGCAAAGCGAAATAAATGTATGTGTATATTACGGCTATAACCCAAAGTATTGTTATTGGCTACACTTAGTTTTAGTCTGTTTTCTTGGTTGAATTTAATATGAGGCGATTGTTTTTTAATTTAGTTTTTCATCTGAATACATAGAATAAAGTCCTTATAACTCAAGAAACGGGTGTATTATTGATTTATGAGTTGTAACTAACACGACGTTATTTTATAAATTATGTCAATTTTATAAAGAAGAAGAATAAAGAATGAAGATAATTACAAAACATTCATGGTTTAACACTCTGTATTTTTAGTATATTGATTGGTCCATGTTTGCCTCAGGATTAAATCAGTGCATTATTTAGATGACTAAAGTTATAAGTTTTTATCTGATTTGGTGACATTATAAATTGGTTTACCTTTGTTGTCCTTTACAAATATGATAATAATATGATAATGAGGCCGTATTACAAGTGAAATCTTTTAAACCACTCAACAATGTAGGATGACACGCAATCAACTCATTTCACTTTAGAATGTTTTTATTTTCTAGATTTATTCTAAGGCCATTGAGGACTTGCGTTCTGAAGGTCTTTGGGTGACCTGTTAACCCTGTTAGTGATTATTAAATGGTATATTTTATTTACAGAAATGATTTTGGCTTGATTAGCTACCAACTTAGCTGCCCTGGGTTAGCTACCGATGTTTCGTTTATTTATTGTTTCAGACCGCTTTTAGATTTCTATAAATAAATGAAAATGTGATTGAGTGTATTACTTTTAACACTTAGGTAATCTTAACAGAAAAATTGGGTTCATTTTGTTTGTACCTTTCTTTATCCTCGTAGAGATGAAAATATATGTAACTAGCTTTTGCCCGCGACTTCGTTCGCGTGGACTTCAGGTTCGTCCCGTCTAGTAGCGCAAAAAATGTGTTTTTTACGACCTCACATTAGAAACCTCAAAAATTGTAGCCTATATGTTATTCTGATGTATAAGCTATATTGTGGTAAAGTTTCATTCAAATCCATTCAGTAGTTTTTACGTGAAAGAGTAACAAACATCCATACATCCATACAAACTTTCGCCTTTATAATAGTAGTAGGATATGTATTTGAGTAAGAAATATGTAGCCGAATAGATTTGAAGTTACTTAATCATACATATTTTTTGTTTCAGGTAAGCTAAACATTATAAGTGACAATACTAAACGGAGACAAGTAACGTAAGTTTAACTCAGTTTAGAATGTATTCTTTTCTTTCTTTATAACATTTTAAACTTTCGCGTTGCATTGTATTACATATCAAAGATTGACGGGCTTAAACACTAATTTTATTTGAATTTTATCCGCGTAAAGACCTTTCATTTCTGACACTAAGATCTAAGACCAGAATTAGACAACTTGTCAAAAGATCGCGTATTTAGTAAGTACAGACACGAAGCATATGCTCTTAAGTCCCAAGGAACTCCAAAGGCTCTATAAATCTAAGACACAAACTACATTTTCCGGGTACTTGCGAAAAAGCAGCAGTCTGCTAGGCATAGTGGTTGCTCATTATAACTCGCTCATAACTGAGACGCGTGATATTTTAACTTCATAACAATCTAGTACAGAATAATGTGGCTTATAATAAATGTAGGCCGTGGTTTAACTACCAGCGGTCAGGTATTAATTTTAAAACGTTATGTCGATGCAAATGTGTTGGCGTTTATGGAAATAACGGATTTGTGGTTAGTTGAAAACATGAAACTATTAGGCTAAATTTTTAACAAACACAGATGCGTTATTGTTGCTCTAAAATAGTTACTCCTATTTTATCCTTTTATGCGGCTTCTAAGAAACAGTCCTAGCTCTTGAAAAAAAAACACACACTATCTGCCTTACCACAAATAATTAAACAAGGTTTCGACCACTGTTTGAATATAATATGGCTCGTATAAAATCAACGTCTATCAAGACAACCTGTAGAAGTCTTAAACACTCGCTTCCATTGGGGCAATCAAACATGGGACAGCGCATTTTGATATGTTTTTTACACTCACAGGCCTTATGGGGACGCGTACTGCTACACTGTACAGTGCACAGTAAATAAGTGCGTGCGCACACGGCTCGCTCCCTAGGTCATGAATGATTTATGGACGCAGATAAAGCTAGTGTTTAGAAAGAAAAGAAAGAAAGAAAGAAAACATGTTTATTCAGTATCGTCATTACAAATAGAGAGATACTTATATTTAAATACACATAAAGAAGATACTGAAAGGGTGGGCCACTCAGCATGTGTCGTAGCTTGTTAGGAATGCCACGACGCTGGTCTTCCGTGGACACCCAGGGTCCTATTTTTGAATCGCTTGGATATGGCGAGTGATTTTCGTTCGAAGACGAGTTTTTTTCTATGACTTTTAATTTATTAATACTACTATAGTGCTAAACATTTCCTCTTAGTTAACTCTACCTAGTGAATTTCACATTCCGTGTGGCCAAGACCTAAACTCTTTAATGAAGAACATTTCAAGGGCGCCCTTTGCCGTATGTGGTTTTGACAAGTGCGGCAGTAAGGGCAATGGTCAGTGGCCGTTATAAGGTGACAAGGGCGGTTTATGACGCATGTACCCGTTTATGACGTGAAAAGGACGTCCAAGTCACATTGTGGGTTGTGAGTTTATGATTTTTGGGTGTACTGCGCTTGTTTGAGATAATTGTGCAGTTCAGAAATTATTATACATAGTTTTATGTTTTATATACTTTATGATTGTGAATTGTAGGCGTTTTGAGACAAAGGAACACGACAACATTGTTTTAATAGTGGTAACTGTATAAATCGCACTTGTAAAAAGCAACCGTGACTCTGTGACGGACGAGGAATCGAACCTCGTGTCTTACGCTATCCGGGCGTATGCCCGTACCACTCGGCCACCGTCACATTAACAAGCCTGTTGAATTTTGCAAGCGCTTTCTTTTAACGCGTAGGCTGCGTGACCTCGTCACTGTTGCAAGATTGCTCTCACTTACTAAGTGGTTAACTAGTTAACAAAACCACCAACACATGTGATGTGACTTATTGTCATTTCTAATTTCATATCAATGTTATCTTTTAGATGATGATGATGATGTCCTCCCAGACGTATCCGTCGACGGCGACACCCTTAGCTAGTGTTAGCCTGGGCTCTTGCATGGGCGCGAGCGTGACTTGCATTTTGGTTTTGAAAGTCCGGATGCAAGAGGCACAGTAAAGAGTCCCAGATTCATTGTACTTGTACTAATAGGAGGGCTTAGGCCGTTTGTCTTTTAGATAACCAGGTGGGTATTGCAATGTTGCTTTGACAGTTAAGCAACTGTTCTTTTGAACGGATTAGCGAATTCGTATTGCAATTTCGTATAATCCACTCAACAAATTCGCGTGGGATAGCACTATAATAGTGTGGGGAATAGAAATACTTTAATTGTTTTGTAAGTTGTATCGCAATGCCAATTTGGTGACTCAAAAAGTTGCGAGGGAATTGAACTGCGCGGAATTTGAACGAATCGAACAAGTTCGCAAATGCCCCCCGCAACCATAGAACAAAATTTTACAGTGAACCCATCATAATGTAGGTGCCATTCTTTGAATAAAGTGCCACGCCTCGTGCCCCAATTTATGTCCTGTCATATCTCCAGTTCTTATCCCAGACATAATTATTTCAAGAAAGCCCATCCCCCTTTATCTTCGGATTTAATCATTTACTTATCTAAACGACGGCCGAAAAAGTGCGTCGTAACCGTGTAGTGGGCGCGCATTAACCCCGGTTAGCGAGGGCAATCCACCACTAATTTGATAGCCACAGACAAACGAGCGGACATTAGGGGTAGGACAAGGTATAGGCGGTAGCGGGACGAAGAAAGTACGGCGCAAAGGCAAGAGGAGCTTGACCCGCTATCACTAGCCTCTCTCGTGGCAATCGAGAACATGGTTTTCTTACGTTTAGCCTTCACAACAAATGTTAATGCTTGGGGTTTTTACCACAATTTTTTTTTTTTTTTATTTAACCTATATCATCCCACTGCTGGGCAAAGGTCTCCCCCAATTTCTTCCATACGTCTCTGTCAGTGGCCAACGACTCCCAATCTCTCGAGAAGCTAGACAGATCGTCACTCCACCTCTTTCTAGGTCTACCCCTTCTTCGGTAGCCGTCTGGTGGTATCCATCGCGTGACGATTTGGGCCCATCTATTCGGGTGCATTCTACACACATGTCCCGCCCACTCCCATTTAAGCTTTGCTATCTTTTCGCCTACATCTGCTATGCCAGTTACCACAAATACGCTCTCAATATTATTGATCGTCGAACTGCCTAGTTCTTCTAGGTTAATCAACCCTACTCCTCAACCTGATTCCCGAGGCATCAACGTATGATAAATGGGCTACAATTATGTGTCTATTTATCTGTAAATCATAAAATGTTTTCAGTGTCAGCGCTTGCTACATTAACTGCATACTACTGCCACTTTTTTAACTTAGAATAAAAATATTTTTAAGTTCATTTACATGTTAGTCGCAAACTGCCCTCTCCCCATCACGCTCAATATGCTTTTAGTATGAGCTCACACTGCTCAATACTATATTATTATATATGTAAACACTGCTACAGTATTCGACAAGCAAAGAAACACTTGTCGCACTTGGTTTGGTCTGGAGTCAAGAGCAAACCCATACTAAATAAAAATAAAAATAAATACTGACTATACAGGGTGGAATTGCAAGGGGGTGCCAAATTTTTGGAGGTGAAAGGGACCATCAATATGAACAACTTTTACTATGGGACCATCGTTCAATTATTAATTTTATTTTCTGCCTCTCCATACATTATTGTCAATGTAGGTGACTGATTTTGTATGGGGAACCTGAAATTTTATTTAAGATTTTGACCATGACCCCATAGTAAAAGTTGTTCATATTGATGGTCCCTTTCACCTCCAAAAATTTGGCACCCCCTTGCAATTCCACCCTGTAGTTTCTAAGACTCAGTTCATATCGCTCGCTCGTCGCTCATCGCTCGCTCCGCTCTCGCATCAGCTCGCGACACGCCCAGCGCGTCATCCAGCTGTATGTCACTTTTGTCACGTGTGACCCGCTTGACTCATTTGCTTTTGTCCGAATGATTCGTGATGGTACTCTGTCACAATTGAAAATCGATTTGTGAATACTTTTTTGATGGGGCGAAGGGAAGGTAGATTTGGTAAGTGCTAGTTTTTAATATCACGTTGGCAGTAGGAATTATATGTATTCTGTGTGTTATGTTTTCCGTTTATTGGTTTTGATGAATTTACATAAAGTAAGGTTGTTTGCCACAAGGAAACGGTTTAATTTTTTTAAAGTATGTTTTTAAGTTTAGTTTTTTTATTTATTTCATGCATGTCTCATTTCTCTTATGAGAAAAGGTAAGCTTCTCCTAAAATGTAAGTGGGTAATATGTTCTGAATTAAATTTATATAAATATATTCCGGCATAACCCGGTATCATTTATAATTATACATTTAGTTACTACGGTATTTCAAAAGGCCAGTATACCGATATTCTTTTAAAGATTTTCGGTCCATGGCAATTTTTTTTTTACACTAACATTATATCAATATATTAAAACTGATTTAATTTTATTATAACAATACTTAGGAGATGCTTCACTTACGAAAATAATACAGGAAATAAGTAATATTCCCATGAGAGTGTCGTAGTAGTTTTTTAAAGACTTTATTGCATTAGTTTAGTGTACAAAGGTGGAATTTCTGCTAAAAGCATTCTTTGCCAGTCAAACTTTTAGGTCTTGCAGAAAGTTTCTTTTTTTTTTAATTAGGTTTGTCAACTGTTGATACAATATTTCTTGCTGAACTTAACAGCTTATTTAGTTATATGTTAATTGCTCCACAGATTTATAGACAAACTCAGCTAGCTTAGTTATAAACACTAGTTCACACACGTTTAGATACTTATAAATACAATTAAGTACACTTAGAATATAATTTCTTATTTAACTATATTAAATAACTTAACTAGTTTTGGAAAAAATATGTTTCCGATAAACTTGTAAGGTCAAAGTTGACATCCAGAATTTTAGATAATTTGTTGTATAGCCCACATATGCGTGGGATTGGTGAGCTTCTGCCGAGCCGAGTTCTACGGAGTGGCACAGAGAGAATATTTAGGATTTTGCTGCGTGGATATCGGTAGGGAATCTTAAAATTAAATTTATAAGTTTGGGACAGTCAACTTGATTCCTCAGAATTTTGTATAAGAAAACTAAGTCAAGCGAAAGATGGCAACGGGTGTAGTGAAAAATCAACTTGATATTTTCTTTTGACTGCAACGTATAGAATAAAATAAATACATTTGATTATGAATTTGTAGTGAACCTGCAGAGACAACCGTTCGAATCGAAAGAATCGTTCGCTCTGGCGCAGACTGACAAGGAGACCCGACCCCACGTAAGTGGGACAAAGGGAAGGAAGAAGAAGAAGATTATGAATTTGTAGTCCCAGCATCGATCCGCGGTATCACACAATTACCATTCCACAATAATAGAGGAAATAAAAAACTTTGCTTTTAATTTTCACTTGAGCAGTACAAATTCACCACACACAGTCTGAAAAATGAATCCTAGTGTTTTTATTTCACAAAATTCGCCTCCGCAAAGTTGATCTCTGTAACGGATTGTCGAAAGCTTAAAATCGGTTGGTTTATTTTATAACTTATTCAGGCAGAGCTCACCTACCGCTCAGTTTTAAATAGGGATCAAAAAAGCCGTTTGGTTACTATTCAGTTGTTTTTCGTGATACAGCTTAAAGGTTGAAGCATATCTATCCAACCGTGACGGCAACAGCATCTCCCAGGCGTCAAATTCAAAATCTTTATTTCAATTTAGGTCATGAAATGACACTTATGAACGTCAAATATACAGTAAAAAAAAATTGCCCTGCCTGAAAGGGCCGAAACATGTTTGCTTATCTTAACTTAACTCAACTATACATAAGCACGTTACGTAAAGATATCAGCAACCTCTCGGCATGGGATCGGTTTTCTACAACTTATGACGGTTCTTTTTGTGAATGACAGCTCGTTTGACAAGGTGGCCGGATAGTTGACAACCATCGGGGAACTCGCCGTAGGCGCCGTACAACGCATGCACCGCTGGTTGAGAGTGGGTCCCGAGTTGATCTCGAAGCGAGGTGATGACGCTACGAATTTAATAAGTATGCGTTTAAGTATGGAGTTTTATACAAAGAATACTGAATACGTCGAGATGATACGGTGTTGTTCCCGTGACGGGTGGATAGATGTTTATAAGTCGAAAAGTTTAAAAGAATTTAGATGTGCTTCAACCTTTATAGCTAGCTCTGTAGTGTGTATTGTATAATTCGGATTAAATTGTGTTAGTGATTTAAAAGGCATACGATTTTAGTTATAGCAGATAGACAAAAGTTATTTTGTGTGTGCATTCTGCCAGTGGCACTATAATAATAATAGTCCCCCTAGCCGATTTCGACTACGGTGGCCAGTCACAATGACTAACCGACTGCGCGGGACATATTATAGTGCACAAGTGTTTGCGCAAACACAGGTGCACTCTCTATTCCTTTCACTCTCATAGCCCGATGGGACAGCAATCTGACACGACCGGAGAGAGATCAGGCGCAGGGCCAACGGCTTTACGTGCATTCCGAGGCACGGGGGTGAAACACCGCCAACTTCCAAACTCCGGACTACCCTATACATTGGGGCACTATACGTGTAGCTTAAGCTGGGTTTTTGAATGTATAAAATAAGAACTACCTATATATGACGTAACATTTACATTAGGTACTATCGAGGACACCACCGCCTGACCAGTTTCAGAGCGAAAATTATTTGTACCTTGCGTTGTCTGTTGCTTGAAGGGACGCCTGTTTATGTGTCGTGATAATTTTATTATTGTTTTAAAAATTAAATTGCGTGATCGAAAGTTAACTCAACCAATTGTTAAATATCGTTTCAAGTGGTGAATAAGTATTTAAGAAGAAAAATTTCCTAAACCGATGGTCAGTAACACATTGAGCGCCATGGTTGGTGGTCACCGGTGACCCCCAAACAATATTTTTCTATTGTGTGTAGTTTTAAGTCATATTCAACAACTGCTGGTAACGAAATTTTAACATTAGTCAAGTCATTATCGATCACGCAACTGGGCCTAAGAGCGCTTTCACGCTTAAACGACTTTAGCAGCGCGACGGACGCGCGACAGTCGCGCTGCTGTCAATGTCATACAGTAGTAAGCCCTTCCACATTATAGGTAGACCGCGAAATTGAGACCTCGCCTGCGGTACTAAGGGGTGCGGAGGGAGACGAGAGCGCGGTTAGTGAGCGGCGAGGGCGGGTGTTTCCGCGCCGCCCGCACCCCGCGCGCGACCCGCTATCGCCTCCTCCCACGCCCCTGTACCCCGCAGGCGAAGTGTCAATGAAGCGGTTTACCTATAGAGCGACGCGCTGCTGTCGCTCTAATGTGAAGGCGCACTAAGAGTTTAGCGGTAAAGCAGCGGTCCACACTTTTTCATTTGAAACGTATTCACTTATTACCCAAAATGAAAACCAGATACAAAGATTAAGTTATTAACTTTGCCTCAAACAGCCCGAAACCTGTAAAATCATTTCCATCACAAGTAAAACGGGATAACTCGGAATTCAAAAACGAAGTTTATTATTTTAATTGAGAGTTAAAGTCGTTACTGACATTCTTCGGAATTGCAGGCTACCCGGCTAATTTCCCGGCCTCCCTTCTACCCGGGATCCCCCTTTTTAACCCTTACAGCGACGAAATTGAGGACAGGTAAGACTGCAGAGTAGTTACAGTGATAGATGACTCTAATAAGCAGAAATAAATATGTGTATTGTTTAAAAAAACACTGTCATAATGAGGAATTGCATCTCACATCTAACGCATACCAGATTGATGCCTAAATTGGTAGCACCCTTTGAACGAGTGTGTTGGGGGTAATATATTTTGAAGTAATTGATTTGGAATACAAAAATAAATGGAACATAATTTATTAATGAATATATTTGACTAATGCTGATATAGTTTCGTATGCCGTTCATGGTGCATCGAATTCTCTACTACAATATAAGGTCACCTTGTTTTAAGTGATAATATTTAAAGGACCGATTCAATACAATAAATTAATATTTTTTTGTTAAATACAGTTTGGGTTTTTATCCGCTAGTTTTTGCAAAAAATTGAGACTAAGGTATATTTTTTTTTCAGATTTCATTTTTTTATTAATTCAGGCTAAGATTAGAGCAAAAGAAGGTTTAAGCATTGAATTGAATGAATGAATGAATGATATTTTTATTTGTCACACAAAAGGTTCTATTATTAAAAATAACAAGGACAATAACAAAAACAAAAGATATCAAAATAAACATGAAAAAAATATAAATTGGACGGAACAAAAACATAGAACCTCAAGGTGTGCCAAAAAGGTCTCCGCTCAGTATAAGTCGTGACAGCAGATGGTAAGCATGCCACGACACTGGTTTTCAGCGGGAACCTTGCTAGGTGCTGGGTGTAAACACACACTTGAGGGAATAAAATAATATAAACAATTAAAATTGACAATTAAATAGATGATAAATAATAATAATTCAGATTACAATTACAATTCAACAATATTAGATTTGAAATAAATAAAAAAAAAAGTTTAAATAATAAAATGTAAAAAAGAAAAAGAATTGACACAACGAGATGCGCTTGCAGCGCCCTCAGCTTGTCGGTCCGTACCGGTTGTGTATTCCCAACCCTATTCATCCGCCCGCCATGACTGTCAACGTCAAGTAGTCGATTCAATCCGCTCCGCAACCCGCAACCTAACCAAAAAAAGTGAGAATTGTTGAAAAAAGTTGCCACGTCGTATAACCACACCCCAAATTTCAAAAATCTAATCAGTTTTGACCTTTGGAACATTGTACCCGAGTGAAAAAGCACGGTTGAGCGAAGAAACAGGGGATCTAGCAGCCTGTTTGGTGCGTGGAATTAAGAGAGGCGAAGCCGATGACGTAGATAACTTTTAAAATTTTCAGGGTGCTGTTTTAAAACATGATATTGACAATGTTAAAGAAAATAATAAAAATTAAAATCTCGATTTTCCAAAAAATAATAATAGTGTCCTGTTTCTATGATGTATACAAAGCCACTGTTGCCACCAAAATATTATCACTTAAAATGATTTGACCTTACCTTATTTTACCACCTTAAAAGCCTCTTTTAGTTGAATTTGTCTGTAAACAAGGCGAACCTTTAAAAATACATTTCATAATTGCAAAGTCCATTAATTGCATGCATGCATGTATAATTAATATCGACTAATCTCATGTTTTTATGTACAAAGTGACGTAACTTATGTTTTAATTATTCAGACAATGTTAAATGAAGCAGACCTATTTAATTGTAGTTTAGAAATTGTAATTAATTTTAAACATGTGCGTGCTGAAATAGGCAGCGTAGTGGCTGTTAAGTCGTATGTAAACCTAAGTTAATTAGGTATAATTTGTGCTACTGAACTAATAATATTCTTGTAATTAAGAATAGCATTATTAGAGCCCTGAATTAGGAGTTTTTACCTGTAAAAAATAATGTACCAATTCTATTTGACTCCCGACGTAAAAGAGACGCAAAGTGTCATTAGTTTAACTCGTCAAGTATGTGTAAACGAGACACAATAAAAATTCCATTGTTATGCGACTCTCGGCATTCGTTTGATACCTGACTGATTAACGTATTTATCTGTGTATTTGTCTGTGATATCGTAGCTCCCAAACGAATGAACCGAAATTCGTTATTTTTTTGAGTCAAAGAGAATTTTATTCAAAGCCATGTTTCATGAAATTTTTTGTATTATTTACGACAAGGGTTTTTTTAAACTTAAATACTATTTATTATAGAGTTAAGGCGTGAATTTGCCAAATACACCACAGAAAGTATAAATATCGGAAAATCTTGCACTAAATATCTTATTTCATTTTTTTGGAAGGAGATTTTTTCAGGTTTTTATAAAGTATCTATATTAAAGTAAAAAAGCTTTCTAATGGAATCTAAAGTAACTTTATTTGCTATGCAATTACTGCATTATACTAGTTTTTTCTACGTTAACATAAGATCACTTAAGAAAATTCGTATTATAGTTTAGCATTGATCTAACCACAAAATCTTATTTACCTAAAAGTCATTTAATAGCCCCTTTGCATCAGATTTCTTATTTACGTCAGAACCCTTTCATCTTCGTCACAAAAGAAAACGAACCAGCAAAATGGAATTAAACAAATCCCATATCACTAGCAGTGAATAGAGCGGGCAAACATGTAGGTTGATTTTTTGGGCCGTGCGGTGTCTACAGTGGGCCCAGGGGAAATTCCCTGCCTAGTCTAATAGAGGTTAAGGTTTTGTTGTGAGAAGAAGCGGGTTTGTTAGACCTTATTATATTTAGGGCATTATTATAAAATTATCATCATCAATGAAATACTTTTTTTCGTTTTTGTTCGTGTTTTAGACACAAAAATTAAGAAACAATTGAGTTATCAGCTAGACGCTGATCATGTTCATATCAATATGTTGAATTATTTTAAGCGTGTTGTATTTTATTAATCAGTTGTGTAGTTCTAGTGGATTAGTAAGTTTGCTGTTATACGTTACATTTAATTTTATTTCATTTTTATTTATTTGTAAAACAATACAGGTTTCATTCAACATTGTAAACAATGGTTACATTCAAATTAATAATACAAAAGTGAAAATATTATTATTATTACTGGTACCTTAAAAGGCTTTTGTTTAAAATGTTTGCCCCTATTACAGGTTAAACCCTGATTTTTTTTTAATACTAGTGATCCCGGCGAACTTCCTTTCGCTACCCTCGGCGGCCCCGTCCCCGTTCCCTATGTTTTGACACCTTTTAAACCTTCCTTGGACTTCCATGAATATTTCAAGACCAAAATCAGCTAAATCGGTTCAGCCGTTCTCTAGTTTTAGCGAGACTAACATAAAAAGCAATTTATTTTTATTATATAGATTGCTGGCCACATCTAATTTAAGCTCAAAGGCTTATTAAAAACTTTTTTCACACACGCCTTACTGACCTCGAAGTAAGCAGCTAATACCTCTGTCACCTCACTTAACCGATCGTTTAAGGTGTATTATTAGACTGACCCCACACAATAAGGTCAACATGCACTGCAGTATACTTTGTTAAACTATAAACCGTCTTAAGTCGAAGAACAAGGGTCTAATATCCTCTGAGGAGTTAGCGCATCAATCAATTTTGACGTAGTGCAAGTCATGGTTCCGTTTAGTACCTTATTGGTTACTTATTTTAATAGAAAACGTGGAAGCGATTGTTTTCCAAATGAATGGATGGTTTAGGATGTCGGCGGAATTGTGAAGATTAGCAGGTTGACCTCATTTTAGAAGGTAACTATAGAGGTGCTCGTAGCGCAGCGGTAGCAACGCTTTGGTAGTGATTTATGAAGTAACTAGCGGTCCCAGCGAACTTTGTTTCGCCCCGGCCCCGTCCCGCCCCAGCCCCGGCCCCGTTGAACGGGATTAAAAGGATCCTACGTCCTTCTCCTGGTTCTAAGCTACCTCCCCACCGTTTCGCCCCGGCCTCATCCCACCCCAGCCCCGGCCCCGTCTAACGGGATATAAAGTATCCTATGTCCTTCTCCTGGCTCTAAACTACCTCCCTGCTAATTTTCAGCTAAATCGGTTCAGCTGTTCTTAAGTTATAAGTGGAGTAACTAACACGACTTTCTTTTATCTATATCTATACATATAATAAAATTGTAGAGGTCGAATTTCTGTACAATAAAAGAAAATGCTTAAAACCGAGTCAGGGGGATGTAAGAAGTGCAATAGCACTAATCTAGATTTTTTTCGAATTTCTTATTTCTCTGTTTGTCTGTCTGTTTGCTCGGGATAAACTCCGAAGCGGCTGGACCAATTTAAATGAAATTTTGAACAGTGGTAGCTCAAACCATCGAGCAACATTTAGGATACTTACAATGCCTGTAAATAAAAGTTGCCGTGCGATGTAAAAAAATATTAAAAACAAACTTCAGTAGAACGAAACGCGCCAAGTGTCACTTTTTCAACCATATACCATTGTACACAGATACAAATAACTGATGTCTAAAGTCATTGTCAAACAAATGTCAAGTCATTCAATCTATCAAAATAAAACAAAGTGAAACAAAGTATTAAATATTTAATATTCATCTGTGATTGAAAGCATGGAAATTATGGAAAATTGCCTGTGTAAATAATAGAAGGAGCAACAACGCCACATGTGAAGGATTAAGCCACAAGTGATAGTAGACACTGATGTGTTGCAATGGTCTCTCCAGTATCACCTGTTGTTGCTGACCATCACCTGTATAATGTAACACCAAAGTTTTATTAACGGTATGTAGATATCACTTTTACAATTTTACCCACCAGTATGTTACCTACTGCTTTTCCTATTCATCTAAACTTTAATCATCCAAAAATTCAACTGGTAGGATTGCAGAATAATTAATGAGAAGTGAAGCTCTTCTTCCAGAGAAAGAATTGAAGAGTTTCTTCCATTTGAATTTGGAAAATCTACTCTCATACAGTTCATATTCAGATAATTCAGAAATTGAGGCAGACAATAAACAATATTTCTTATCCAGATCATAACCTTAGCCTCACAGTCTTTAGAAATGCCACCAATACATAGCTATCACGACAAAAACTTTGTTTCAGAAAGCAAGGGGCAGCAATGATAACCAAAACCTGGCTGCTGATTGTCAACATGTAAGGAAGGTTGTTGCATACCCCGTGCCAAACCCGCTACAATTGAACAAGAAGATTAACCAATTTTTACCACCTTTCAAGTGTCACACACATCACATACCTCTCCAAGATGCAGGGGAGTACAGACAGGAATGTGACTGTGGCATCTTCTACATCGGTGAATCAACAATTAGTATAGGCATGCAGATTATAGAATATAAATAGCTGATTTATTTATATTTATTTATGTAGCAAAGAACCACTTCATAATTATGTTTAGACCAACCTAAGCAACATCTCATACTGCAAGATCTCAAGACACAATAAGCTTTTTCTGGGTGGTTAGGAACGTCAATAGATATTAATGATCGATGGTAGTTTCTTGGTCTACCTGTGACCACGGATGCTGATAATAATTAGAAACGTCAGGCCCTCTATTTCATTTTAAATAAATGTGTGGGAAATGAATGTGTAAAGTGTTTTAATTCAATGTACACTACACATTGAATTAAAACACTTCCTCCATATTGGTTTGTATAAATTAAATGAAATTTTGGTACTTTACTTTATGGTACTTGCCAAAATATAACAAAATATATATTTAGATCCATTTTTTTCACACAACAAAATAAAATGTTAGTAAAGTAGTAGTTTTTTTTTGTGGCAAAGTACTTAGTAGTTAAAAAGTAAAGTAACCATATAATCCTATCAGACAAAGGAACTCTTAATCAAAATACAAATTGTGAACGTCCAAATAATCGGTATGGTCATAATAATTGATCTTCTTTGATATACTACTTGCTTCTTATTGTTGTAATAATAAATATACTGATTTTGTTTCAAAATAAGTTTAATAAAGCTGACTAAGCATTCTATATCGCCCTTTAGTTTTAGTTAAGTAATACAGGGTGACTTGAAGATGGGTGCAAAGCCTGGAGGCGGAAGTAGTATAGTTGAGCCATGGTTGTCTTAGACGAAGTCTCACTATTTTTCTTAAATACTTCTTATGTTTTTTTATATAAAACCTAAACTTTTACAATTCATTGCTAACAATGGCCAATTTTAATGATAAGTGAGTTCTAAAATTTACTTTATTTACCATAAATAAATACTTTATATCTTGCGTACTTATAAGTACTTATTTGTAAAATCATAAGCCTAAATAATTAAAAATTCTACCGAAAGTCACTATTCCACGCGGACGAAGTCGCGGGCACAGCTAGTAAGTATATATAAGAAGTAACCTACGGCGTGGTCGAGTTTGGATGGGTGACCATTTCGGCCATATGAGTGTCGTATTTCACGAGCATCTCCGAACTTGGAAGGCACGTTAAGTCGTTGGTCTCAGCTAATATCGGTTGAGTCGCATAGAGCCTCCTACTAGGCTCAATGCGAGCCTAGTAGGATGCTTTATGCGTTACATAACATAACAGTAAGGTTCTTTCAAAACCCCTTTTCCACCGATCTCCACTGAGCCCGCGTGGTGGCCGTGGTTAAGTACAATAATTAATGGTTTAGAATATTTTTTAAACACTCACAGTGTCATATTTATATTCTTAAAGATGAAAATAAGAAACCAAAAATTGCGCACGGGCGGGATTCGAACCAGCATCTTTCTGGCTTAGATGAGATGATTAGAGATGCTTAGATGAAGATGCTGGTTCGAATCCCGCCCGTGCGCAATTTTTGGTTCCTTATTTTCATCTTTAAGTACAATAATTAAGTTATAAATTAATCAGCAAGCCTTCACATCACTTTTTTACAGAAACACACAAGTTTCAGTAAAAATCTTTGCAGGTTCCACGTAGTTAGCCCAATCCAATCATTAAGTAGACCCATTTAAAGACACCGAAATCCATCACATCAAAATCCGATTGTTAAAGCCAGAACCAACGCTATCTTATTTCAAGTCATTACGCTTTCGAGATAAAGATATATTCTTATTAAATCATTTTCAATAACAATGTCAATTTACATAATTTTTCCCGACGGAAGTCGAGATAAATGGGTATTTTGTTTCTCGTAGAATGGTGGGAGTGAGAATTGAGGTTGTACTAATATTAGGAATAATAATACAGCCCTAATTTGAATACGAACGAATATTTTCTTTGTTTTCTACAAAAAAGTTTTACAAACATGAAAGAAGTTTTTTTTTACAGTCGAGAATAACACTTGTATTTGGTAATCATTTTAAACTCAATTCGTCTTTGGTAGTCCAACATTGTAAACAATATTTTTGTAACTTTGAAAATTAATTTAATTTGTCGATATTACAAATAAAATGTATTTACTATTTTATTTAAGAAGATCTCAGTGTTGAACGATTAATAAGCTATGTGTGTTGTAAGTTTTATGTTTATCTTGTTTTAAAAGAAATATTTTCCAAAAAAGGAAAGTAAAACGGACTTTAAAAATATTTCCATGCCAAAATCTAAATTTTGTATGAAATAAGTGCTGTCAAAAGTATGAATTCTAGATCCTTCTCTATAAAAACAAGGAGGTTAAGGGCAAAGATAATTTGTATAACCATTTTTCACCTAATGCGAAGTCTGCATGCGGTTTGGTGAAAATCAAAATAGTTTGATAGGGCATTACCAAAATAATGCTTTATGCATATAACATGCAAGTCAGAGCTAAAAATTATTTATTGTTAAACTGTCTATTTCCTCCTCTAATCTAAAGAAGTTGCTCCAATTTCCAAAAACGCGAAAACCAACTTTTTCATTAAAAAAAGAGGATAAAATAGGTACAAACGGTTGGAAACTTCCCTCAGTATTCAACATTAGAATTTCTAGACACCAATAATTCGTCCGACATGTTTTTGACGCTGTCCGTTCTGTTTCGTCATTTTTATAGAAACTCGCTAACAAACTAAAACAACTATAGGAAAACAAGTTCTGAAAACATTTTTTCAACTCGTCCACAATAGTTGTTGTGGATGAATTATATGTCGAGAAGGATTTATGTAGAAATAATTAACTTAACTTTAACCTTAACTGCAATTTGACTTTACCGTAACTAATACTATAACACACTCAAATTCTCGTGTAATTTATTCTAAAGGTGGTGAACATTTTCACTGCACCCGTTGCCATGGCAAAGATGGCAACGGTTTGACTGGCAGAGAATGCTTTTAGCATTAAGTCCACCTTTGCACTCTTAATTTGTGCGATAAAGTCTTTAAATAAAAAAAAACATGACCTATACTCACCATCAAGAGATTCTCATGATCGAAGCTTAATTCAAATAATATGTAGAAACAAATAATTACTGAAAGCGTATTCACCTCATTCAACTTCAACATATATAAATAGAAATATCGATAATTTTCCCCTCCCTCGTACCTGCAAAGCGAAATAAGATTAGAGAGCATACTTATGTGTTTGCTATGGCGCATTGTTAGATGGGGCGCATTTACCTCTACGTTGGCGCGCTATGCAATTGTGTATTTCCTATAGTGCTGGGCTTTGGTTTGTCGATGTTTTTGTGTTCTGTGTGGTGTGATTGCTTACGTATTCTTAAATTGGGCTGATAAAACAAATAAAGTCATATGTTTAGTGTATCTTGATATTAAGGTTTTATTATTATTATACATGTACGGTCTACGTTTCTGCCACAATTCCACTTTCAAAACATCTTGCTTAAACAACAAACAGGCGTCATTTCACACAAAAGACGACACGAGGTGCAAGCGATTTTGGCTCTAAAGGTAGTAATGCGGCAGTGACCTCATAGTAGATAGGTGTAATTCTAACAAATGGCATCTTCGTTGAAATTTATTTGCAAATTTAATAACCAATATTAAATAATTTAAATACCATATGAAAGTTCAGCTAGTCTATTCCATTTACGACTAAAGCTCAACAATCTTTTGTGTTTGTCAAAAATCTGTTGTTCTAACAAAGCGTAACATGCCAGAGACTGGTAAAAGCCTCCAAATAAATATAGAATAAAAAAAAACAAAGCGTAAACTGTCCTCCGTCGTGTAGTGGCTAAACACGTCACCACTCCGAGGTTCTGGGTTGAATTTCAAATTCCGAATACAGGAATCAACATTATCTATATTGACTCGCGTCTGGGTGGTGTGGTACCAACGTTGTATCCGATTTCCATAACACAAGTGCATTAGCTACTTCGGGATCGAGGCATTGAAATATGTGATGTATTAAATACTTTATTGCACAAATCATGGTGTACAAAGATGAACTTAATGCTAAACGCATTCTCTGCCAGTCAAACCTTTAGGTCATGCATAGAGATGGCAACGGGTGGAGTGTCTAATATTTATGATTATTTATTATCGACACCGTCCCCTCTCTACGACGCGAGCTCGAGCGCACTCAGGCGGCCGCTATGTACGTTTCATTTGTCTCAGCGCCTCGCTGAATTGTCTCGCTAGGCCTACTCTACTAGGCTAGACTCAGACCTGTGTGTCAAGTAGCAGGAAGACTTGTTCGAAATTTGAATTCGTTCTTTTCGGAATTTCCTTCTTTTTTAACAGGACTTGGGGTAAAAAAGGTGCCAGTTCTTTGGTCGTGATTATCTGTACGTCAAAAATTTGGAAGACTTGTTCCATTGAAATCGTAATCGTACTTTTAAAACTAGACAGTAGCCATTCCTATAGCACGATGATTGTGTGTCAAGCAAGTAGTAAGGGATACTAAACTTGTTCGAAATTAGAATTCCTACGTCCGTTTGGGGATTACCTTCTGTTTGATACATATAATTAGTCTACTAAAAAATAAGTCGGGTTTTCTTTCCTGACGCTATAACTCCAGAACGCACGAACCGATTTCCACGGTTTTCCATTCGTTGGAAAGGTCTCGAAGAAAATTCCCATAAAACGGGGCCGGGGCGGGACGGGGCTGGAGGCGAAACGAAGTTCGCTGGGACCGCTAGTATTGTATAAAAATAATTCCTGTTTTCTAAACTCGATTGACAACCATCCCCTTGAATTTGACTCGTCCTTTTTTACACTTTACCTGTTTACTTAAATATTAATAATATTCCGAAATACATACACTATTTGTTTTTACCTGTTACATACAAGGCTCTATTTTCATTCTATTTTCACACTTCCGTAAACACATCACCTATGGAAAAGTTTCATGAATACATGCCTTGGGATCGATGGTAAATAAAACTAGTATTCTTCCATACGTTGTATATTCAGCCACCACAAACAAAGGGTTTAACATAGGTAGCACACACGCGTCTTCAGTGTATGGAGTCCCAGCGAGGTCTGTCCGTCACCCGAACGGCCCCGCCTGCGCCCGGCGTCTCTGCTGACACCGCGATTGCTAACACTGTGTTATCGATCATGGGATCGATGGTAAATAAAACTAGTATTCTTCCATACGTTGTATAATCAACCACCACAAATAAAGGGTTTTACATAGGTAGCACACACGCGTCTTCAGTGTTAGGAGTCCCAGCGAGGTCTGTCCGTCACCCGAACGAAAAGTCAGGCGGGGCCGCCTGCGCCCGGCGTCTCTGCTGACACCGCGATTGCTAACACGAAGTTTCTAAAGCACATTAGCTTTGATTTCGGCAAGTCATCACAGTTTATAACTATAGCCTTGACTGGACAATTAGAAGGCCATTAAAGAGAACCTTGGAGTAACAATTGTAATGGAAACAGTGATGTTGTTTATTTACTAAACGACCTTTGCTTAGTGTAAACTTGACCCGTGAAATATTTATTCGAGAGCTTTAGTAAAAACAAATCTATATACGTTAAGGTAGCAGCAAATAAGGCAAAAAATAAAGATTGCTTTATTTGTATTTTTAGGCATGATTGAATATTGCATGTACCTAGTAGTTTTCAAAAGTAAAAGTAGGAGTAAAAGTTAGGTGAGGTAAATGAATATAAATGAATATACCGCAAGACAACACACCAATTGTCTTGGTTTCAAACTACGGAAGTTTTCTTCCTTGTGCTACGAATACCAGACAACTATAATGACGGGACGTCTCCCATGAATACTTAAATACATATGGGTGAATATGAACATATAAACATCCACGACATGGGTTAAAATGTTCGTGCTCATCACATAAACTTTTGCCCCTTGCGGGAATGGAACCCGCGACCGCCAGCATAGTAGTCAGGAGCGCTAACCACTACACCAAACGCGTCGTCAAAACTCCACCAACAAAAGCCTAGCTCTTAAATTTGATGATGATGCTGAAAAGGTGGATACCTAAGTGAAGTGTAATCACATTGTCGAACTTCATAATGTAACAAACAAATGAGTTTTTGTTTTTATAGATAAAAATTGGTAAATTTGGTAAAATATAATTACGAAATGAAATAAAAAAAAAGTTAAGTTTAGCCTGTAAGCATCCCACTGCTGGGCAAAGGCCTTACCTCAAATGTGAGGTAGTATGAGCCATACTCCACCACGCGGGCTCAGTGCGGATTGGCGGAGGGGTGTTTGCAAGGCAAGCGACCAACCTTGCTGTCAGATTTTATCAAGCCGCCCATAGAGCCTCTGACCAGGCTTAACGACTAATACCAATCGATATTAGCCGGGACCAACGGTTTAACGTGCCTTCCGAAGCACGGAGATGCTCGTGATATACGTCACTTATATGGTCGGAATGGTCACCCATCCAAACACTGACCGCGCCGTAAGTTGCTTAACTTCGGTATCTACTACCAAAGCGCTGCCACCACAGCGCAGTGGTAGCGCGCGCATGAAATGAAATATATAGGTAAAATTAAATTTGGTAAATAAACTAATGGAGTTAAAGTAGCCATGCGTCTATTTTTCATGCTTTTAAAGAAAGTATAAGAAAATGGAATAACGGTATAATCACGATTGATAAATGGAATAACGGTGTAACTGTTGCTTATCAAACTTTCATGATGTCACTTAGGTACAGAAATAAACAAATGCAGTGAATTCTTCTTGCTATGATTCTAAGATCGCTCGAAAACGGAATATGACAGCCTGTTTCACAATGTCTTAATAAGTTCCCATATGCGTTATCTGTCCAGTAATTCATACGAAATAATGTAATATATTATGTAATACGAAATGACGTTCCATATCTGAATTATTCGTTGGTAAGTCCTTATTTGTCGATGGTGCCAGGCACTCAGTCATCTTTTCTTATAACATTTTCAGTCTTACTAAAGTAACACTTATTGTTAATTTTTGTTTTTATAGTGTTTTGTCACCACACAAACTTAATAATATAAATTGCACTTGTAAAAAGCAACTGTGAACCTGTGACAGACGAGGAATTGAACCCCGTGTCTTACGCAATCCGGGCGCAAGCCTTATACCACTCGGCCACCGTCACATAAACAAGCCTGTTGAATTTTGCTAGTGCTTTTTAACGCGCAAGTATTTAATGCGTAGGCTGCGTGACATCATCAATGTTGTGAGATTGCTCTCACAATATCCGAATGAAAATATTTACACTTATTATTAAAATTTGATCAGTCAAAAGTCACACATTATTGCGCTGGTATTATATATATTTTATAGATACAAAAACATATTTTTTTATTAACTAACGTTTTCCTGCGACAATTACAATATTTCTGCATGACTTTAAGGTATGACTATGAGAGAATGATTTTAGCACTATGTCGAAATTTTCATGTTACACACAATAAAGATTTAAACAAAATAAAAGAGAGTGAAGTACTTTACGAGCGATTCACAAATAGCACCCGTAACCTGCAATTTTCGTGTGATAGCGGATGGTCGTACTATTTAGTTTGTTTCTTCCATTTAAATTACTGCATTTAAAAATACTAGAGCTTTTTAACTTCGTGCTTACAAAGCAAGATTCAGTTAACAGATTTTAAGCCTTCAACTCGCAATTAAACTGGTACTTTATTAATTATTTTGTGTTATTTTTTTAGCTCAAACTTATCTACAGTGTTCATTGGTATGAAGAATGAAGTTGCTAGCTTTTTCTTAACCCTAGACGCGTTTCTCGAGGTGACATTCCGATTTTTGCATGTACTGTTTTCTGCAGAATGCCGTTTAGAAGTATACGCATTGCTAATATTCACACACCCGCAAAAACTGACATATGTTTAACACGTTCCGGGACAGTGCCCGCCTACAGGCGTGAAAACAATAAAACATCTATTGTGTCTGGAGTAGTGTCCCGGAACGTGTTAAACTAATCCAGTTTTGTTATCAATCAAGTATTATTTATTAGAAGTATGCACAAACACAACAACTACTATGGCAACTTTATCGGTAAGTGCAAACGAGATAGACATGACACTGACAGGAGTTGACAGACAGCCGTACCTGCAAAAATATGCGGGATACTGCCGTGTGAACATATAAGAGCTTTCTGCGTGATCCCGTAATGCCTTTGATTAAAGTAAAATAATGGTAGATACGGCATGTCATACTAATTGTCAGCTAAAAAATGGCACTACACATTCCTTACGTCACACGTCTTATAAATGTCACCCGCACACGCAATCCAATGGAAATTAGGCGACGGGGGCCTGATTTTAGCGGTCCACTTTCGAGTGGCGCGTCACCTATCTTCCGCTATTTTACTTTAATCAAAGGGTAATGCAGTAATCTCGCAAATCTGGACTGCCGTGGAAAGGTAGCCTAAGAGCGCTTTCACACTTAGGCGACTTCAGCAGTGCTGTCAATGTCATACATAAATGACAGCAGTAAGCTCTTTTTGTAAGTATATTTTGGCTACATATACTTACAAAAGCTATCAATAAGGATTATTAAACCATTGACTACTGCTGTACAAAAACAATTATTTTAGCCATTTATGAAACTTGTATCTGTTTCTACATGAACTGAATTTAAACTCTATATTATAGAGCTTTCATTTTCCAATTTTCTTTTAATATATTCAAATATACTTTTTTCCTCTTTTCTTACATAAACTCTGTTCAGAAAATCATCTCATGTCTGTATAAGAATAGGAGTATCCCAATTTATGGTAATACAACGATAAAAACTGTCAATATGCAAATAGAACCTTATCTTGTTAATTAAGAAGCTATCCGTGTGATGTAACCGATTCGATTCCAGCCCAGGACTCTACTCTCGAAGGCTGTATTTACGTAGAAAACTTGTGTAGAGAAAAGAAGCTTGATGATTTTACCTCATTCAGAATAAAGTGCCATTTGAAAAAAAACCTGTTGAGAGGCCCGATTTACCATTATTGGGGGCTATCCATTTATTTACTGACATATGTCTTTTTTTTTGGTTATTTTAGATTTAAGATTTTGTAAGTCATCCCCAGAGTTTTATCATCTCACTTTAATATGCTTCTATTTGATAAATTTTACAGGTTTCTGTTTTATATCATTTTCATCTCCTTACAATCTGGCCTTTCAGAATTGATAGCTGACACTCTAGCAACAAGTTTTAAAATGAATATTGCCTTAATTGTAAAGGCAACAAAGTGTACCCAATATTTCCTGAAATATCACTCACAATACCTTACTGTCCTGAGCGAAAGAGACAGCTGGATTCGAAAGCAGCCTCTAAAACTCGATGTTTCAGAGTGGGACCCCCTCGATAATAGCAGACGAAGCCGCGGGCGTAGCGATGCGACGCGAACGTGTCTCGAATTGGAGCCGATGACAGCTTATGTAACTTAGGGATGGCGGAAATAAGCAATAGTTACATCTTGTTGTGAATATGCTGCATTTTATGTGCCCGGAAAAAAACAAGTGACAGTTGGGGCGATAATAAGATTTGGGGTATGGAAAAGCACTTAGTAGCGACTTAGTCGCTCTCCTTTTAATCCATTAGCATGCTAGAAAGACTTTTTGCAGCTTTTTGCCTATAGAAGTATACGGGTATATAGTAGTATACGTAAATATCATAACTAACATAACATATATATATATATATCATAACTTGTCATTGTCATTTACTACAACATTGATTAAGGATCATAACTTTGTTTTTCCATATCTCTGAGTTAAAGCATTTCAGAACACTATGACCGGGTCAAGGTGACTGCGTATACTCTGTAAAATCATGGATTAAATTTTTTGCTCCCATTACAGCCCACACGCTGTTTACCCGGAAAAAAAACAAGTGACAGCCAGGTCTATAAAAAAAGATTTAAGGTGCTGGAAAGTACGTGGTATCGGCCGATTTGTGTGAGCTCATTTACACCTCTATTCAAGGAAGTTTATTTGCTATTCAAAACTAAGCAGCATTCAGTTCAAACGAGTTCTTAGCTCTAGTATTAATAAATTATACATAATAAAAACTAGTTTCTCTACGAAGTTGGTAACAATCACACAGCCGAAATAATTGCCAACTGTATTGTGTATTTGGTAATGCATGCTATCTAAAGGCAGTAATCTCGAGGACTGAGCCAGGACGATGCGACGTACGTGAGCCGCATCGGGAGCCGATGACGAGTTATGTAACTTAGGGTTGCCTCTGTCAACATAATGTTAGGGCCATACCATGATAAAGTCAGAAAATTTGGAAAACCAAGCCTTTATAAGATATTTCACCTGGTTCTTAGGTGATAACAAGCTGCTGTGTTAGGCAGAGCTATGATTTTGTGACAAAGGTTTAGTATACAAAAGTGTTTTCCAAATAAAAATAAAATAAAATAAATAAATCCGTTCAATTCCGAGGCAGTTCAATTCCCATTTAGTGTTAACTAATATTATCAATATAATAATATTATTGTAATACTACAATGGTATGAATATTATTTTTTTTTCTTTCTTTTTAAGAGCTTTGCTCTTGTCGGTGGAGTTTTTTCCATTTATCTCTATTCAGAGCCATCTCCTTGACCTCTTGGTACGACTCGACGTCCAACTTTTCCTTTATTTGGGTCATATACGCTCTTCTAGGTCTTCCTAATATTTATATTATAATTAATATTTATATTATAGATAATGCCTTAAGGCATTAAGTCCGCCAACTGTACTACTTACAGTGTGATTAAGTTAAAAGAAAATAAATAAAAAGAGTATGTATTATTATTGTCTGCTAGTATGTCTGGACAACCCTACTCGTTCGGATTTCCGTGTTAAAGGGGCGCAATAAAAACCGCCGTGGCTAATTTCAAGGAGGCTATTCCACGTTCTCGGTCGTGGATACAGCAATTTACAGCATACATGTAGCTACTGGATGTGGCATGCTATACTAGTATGGAACAGACACCACGAACTTTCTTGCGCCATGATTTGACGCCACTTGGAATCAACGCATACGAACGGTTTCAAATTCGACATTCAAATTTCAAGGAATCATCATCATCATTATAGGCCAAAGGACGTCCGCTACTGAACATAGGCCTTCCTCACGGTTTTCCACATCGACCCTTCACAAGGGGTCTGCATCCAATGTGATCCTGCAATCTTTACATGGTCGTCTGTCCATCATGTCGGTGGACGTCCTACGCTGCGCCTTTGTTCGAAGGCTCTCAATTTTATAGAATTTTTCTGCCCCAACGGCCATCAGTGGCAATGGGCAGGGCACATAGCGCGAAGAACAAATTTCAAGGAATACCCTTTAGGAATACGTCACAATCTTGTCATCGGGTTGTGACACATTGTTTGCTGGAACTGACATCACGATCAAATTTCTTGCGCCATGATTTGATGCCACTTGGCATTAACGCAAACAAGCGCTTACAAATTCTACATTCAAACCAGGAATACGTCACTCTCTTGTCATCAAATGGCATTGGCATAGCTTTTTATAGGTATAATATATATATATATATATAATATAATATAATACCAACTCATTGATTTGGATTTCCCTTTTTTTGGATTCGGTAAAATGAAGAAGACCCATTTTAATGTATTTTTCTGGTACAAAACTAGGTACTCATCTTGACTACGTATTCTCGAGAAGGCATCCCGTCACGGCTCTTAGCATTAGCCAGTGTATTGTACTTGCTTTTTGCACCGCTGTCGCTGGCGTTTTCTCACTCACTCACTTCCTGAACAAGTGAGATAGATACAGTAGAATCATCCAGTCACCTACTAAATGGTGTGTAGAAGATTTCTCTACTACTTCAACTCGTTAATCAAGTACCATTAAATAAACCATTAAGTACTTTATCAAAAAAACGAAACGTCGAGCAGTGAGTAATAGCAACTCATAAGTTTTTAATCGCGCTTAGACCCATATAGATTGAGGAAGTGGATCTACTGCAAATCATTATGTTATTCACACCACACCTGATGTCGCACTGAAAGTGTCTGTGACGAAATGTGATATTTTAAGAACCCCGGAAAATATCAGGTCTGATTTTATTTTGTTGGGGACGTGTGACACTTGCGCTCGGCCTAGGAAAAAAGTGAAACAACGCTAAGAGTATTTTTCATATTTTTAAGGGCTTATTTTTCGATGGTCTTACAAACTTATTAGACTGATAAATTATAAAGCGACAGATTTAAAAAAAATGCAGATACGTACGTATGATTGCTGACAATTATGTAACGTTTTCAAATTAGCCATATTCTATTTTGGTCGACGAATATTTCGTATCTGACTTTTGAAAAATCAGCCCCTAGAAAGTCGGTATGTTGATTTCTTGTTTCTTGGTTTGCTAGACCTACACTTATAACTCAAGAACGGATGGACCGATTTTCATGATTTTTACTTTGTTGGTAATTTCTTAGCTCGGAATAGGATACTTAACCATAAAATGGGACCGGGAAGAGACGGCCGGGAGAAAAACGAAGTTCGTTGGGACCGCTAGTTGAACATAAGTAAATTGTTTTTTATCAGTAGTATTATATAAATTTGTTGCTTTTTTGTGTTCTTTTACGCCGCCTCAATTGTTTCTGCCTCACTCAATGGTTGACTGGTAGAGATTGCTTTAAGGATCAAGTCCTCCATATGTACTCTTTTTTTGTCTGTGCCATAAAGAATAAAATAAATAAATTGATAAATATAACCAGTAGAAGTAAATTGTGTGAAAATTTCGTATCGTACAAAAAACCTTCTCACGTGTTTCTTCAAGAAAAATAAATCTTAAGATATTGTCTGAAACATTCATGAATGGGGATTCAATCCAAATAGATTTGGTCACTATTTGTGGTCTTTAGCAAAATGTCATGTTTATTTTTGTTTCTTTGTGTAATATTAAAGTATGTTCAAAGAAATGTTACACGTGTCCAGATATAGATAGGGCTCTTAAAGGTCATCTGTTTTTTCCACTGTACAACATAGGTTTTATACAAAACTAGTTTCCAGAAAAAATCGATTCGTCTAGTGTGGCAATGGACATTACATTTTGACTATGTTAATAATGTGCATTGTGGCAGTTTATAATCACAACTCCTTACTTCAATACTTCTGTGTCTATCATATAAGAAACCCAGAATCTCTTGATAATATTATTAGAGTACTTCTTCTTTATTTCTTTATTTATGTTAAACAATTTACATTAAAAATCATATTTCAATACCAACAAAAACCTATATAGATTTATACGTGGTAATGAGAGTCACTATACTACTCGTTACAATTTAAAGACAATATGTAGTTCTTAAGTATTTTTATACATTTAGCACTATTTTCTAAATTACTTATTTGTTCAATAATATTGCTAGGATATTCATTTAAAGTAGATGGCAGAAAATACTCCCACATTCTTTTACCATGAACATTGTTGCATGAAGGTATTATATATCTGGGTAGGTATGATAAGTTACGCAATCCGGTGCTTCTAGTTTTTACTTGTAATGATTTAATTTGATCTAGGTTTTCATACACAATTTGAATTTTTACTTTGTCATATATGTTTATTACTTTACAATATTTATATAGGTCCACATCATTTAGTATATATTTATTTTTTATTTTATTCGGTGTAATAGTTTTAAGTAAGCTTAGTTGTAATTTGTAGATATTTTACTTAATGTTGGATTAAGTAGCATTAAGGTTATATTCTCAGGCATTAAGTACCTAGTAGTAGTGCTGTTCAGTCCTGCGCAGTGTTTTTGCACCAATGACGGGAACTATAGGTAAACCGCTTCATTGAGACTTCGCCTGCGGGGTACAGATGCGTGGGGGGAGGCGATAGCGGGTCGTGCGAGGGATGCGGGCGGCGCGGAAACACCCGCCCGCGCCGCTCACTAACCTCGCTCTCGTCTCCCCCCGCACCCCTTTGCCACGCAGGCGAGGTCTCAATTTCACGGTCTACCTATAGTCTGAATCAGTAATTTATTAACTTATAAGTCGAAAATCGACAAAAAAATTACACACCATACTAAATATGTCACGTGACTCGTCTGATTTCTATAAAGAGTCGTTTTTTTATATATTTCGACCCAGTTTAGGAGAAAGTTGTTAAGTTACCTACTGATTCTGTAGCTGCCTTCATTCCTAACGGGTAGTTAATGTCTAATATCGTATCAGAACCATCTTTAAGTCAGAACAAAACTTTCTCAGTTCCAAATCTATTTGACTGTGACAAATTCATTGGCTCTACAAATTAAATTAAATATTCAGACTACCTTGGAACATCTCCTTTGAATTTGTTCGCGAAAAGATAAAAACTTGCGTCCCGCTTCGCTGATCACGTTTCCGTAAACTTTGAGAGAGGAATAAAAGTAGAAAGTCAGTTTATTTTTTTATTTCAGTTATATTTATTTGGATAAAAACTTTTTGCACTAATAATTGTGCGAGCAAGGTGGACATGATGCTAGTACAATGCAAGCATAAGCATCATCTGCCAATTCAAGGCTTGTCCATTTTGAAAGATGGAGTATGTTTTGCCTGACTAAAAAAGGAGGTTCTTAGTTTTACCTGTATGCTTGTAAGTATGTATGTTTGTCCGCGATTGTCTCGCGTTTGGCTGAACCAATTTTCATGTGATTTTCAGTAAAATATATGTTACATTTAGGAAAAGCTTTCAGTTACTATTTTAGTTCAATCACATGACTATAGGGTAGGTGTAACTAAAAGGTAATTTTTTATTAAAAATTCTAATCTTTTACTTTTAGATACTTCAATATTTATATAATTATTTTTAATAACTGTGTTTTAGAAGATTTCATTTTTTTTCAAGGCACTTATTTTTTTTAAGATCCAGTAGTATTGAAGTATCTAATAGTAGTAGGTTAGTTAGCCGTAAAAATACATTAGTAAATACGAAAACGAGGTTTATAGTAAACAAAATTAATACAAAACCTTCAATAACAAATAGCTTTCAACACAACTTAATTAATCCTGTAGGAAAAGAATCTCGTTTCTTTAGAAAACCGATAAATATTTATCCAGCGTCTAGCTCTAGCGACATAATTATTCATCGGGACGATAGAGCTAGTTAATGAGATTGTGTTTTAGCTCAGATTTCAATTCAATAATTTACTTTATAATCTAAGTCAATGACATCGATATTTAGGTACTTTTATATAAGTATATAAAAGTACCTAAATATCGATAGATAAATATGGCTAGATATCTCTAGATAAAGGTCTCTATCTAAGTAGATAGAGACCTTTATCTAGAGATATCTAGCCAGCCAGCCATCCAGCCATACCTAGTCTAGCTTGGCTTTGACTTTACTATATCTGTCTCTATACAGTGACCGCATTTCGTAAAAATAAACCTCGTAAGGATCGTTTTTTTCGAGCAATTTGAAACGAAAGGCGTTTAATTACGAATAAATTTGCGCGAAATCAATCCATATAGTGTTTTAATCAACGACTTTTATGTATACAATGTGTATTTTCGAAACTTAAACAAACGAAATGTGCGGATACAGACCCAAAATTATAGGTAGCAAAAATAATAGGAATGTTTTTTGGTCAGATAAAAAATGCAAAACAAAGCAATTTTGAAAGCATTTATTTTTGTTGTTTGTTAGTTATGGTTAAAAAAACTTATTTTTCTGGACGATATTTTCAGGTTTGGATACAGGCACATTTCGTTTGATCAAGTTTCGAAAATAAACATTGTATAATGGGTTTACTCTTGTCTCTGATAGAAGATGATGAAGCAAGCTCACCGAGTAAAAGCCTTCTTAATCTTTTGTGCCTTATGCCCAGCTTTCAGATATCTGCAGTCAAGATATTACAGATTCAATATTATATTAACACTTAATACGAGACAATCTATTAGAAAGCACCCACTTCCCATTGTCCAGTGACACTATACCCCAGCAATTTAAGCACGAAACTTTACCAAATTTAATCATGTAACTCCATTCAGCCGTTGGCCTAGATAGAAAGTTTACGCCGTAACGCTGGCTTTAGGATCTGATAGCAAATCTAGGTCATAGACTTATATGACTGCCTTCAATGTGATAACTAACACGAATGGGCAATGAGTGTTATAGTTGTAATGAAATTATTATCGAGTTTTGCGCGTTTTAGTTAGAAAAGTAAAAGAACAATGGTAGCTCTTAGGCCGATTGAGCTAGTTGTGTTTGCGTAAAAGTGGCTCGATACTGAGGACTTTTTATTTATTTAAAGAATTGATGGCACAAAAAAATGGTGTGCAAAGTGGACTTAATGCTGAAAGCATTCTCTGATAGTTGTTTTACGAATGAAAATAGCAAACTTATTATGAATTAAAATAACGGGTGAACCAATTTTCATGTATTTAACTTAGTTTGTTTCTTCTTTGCCCGGATTATGACAGGGGGATCAAAGTTCGCTGGGACCGCTAGTATTTCATATACCGACGGTTATAGCGCGTACCAATGGTATCCATATAGGTAATTTAGCGCGGTAGGACCGACAGTAAGAAAGAAAGAAAGAAAATGAGTTCATTAATTTAGGACATTACAAACACACACACATTTTATTTTTTTTGTAATAAGTATGTAATATATTGATTAAATAAATAATTCGAATTTTTTTAATTTTTAAAATAGTATTGTTATAATAACACATAATCACATGACGGTAGCTCAATTAGAAGAACGTTGGCCCGGTTAGCCAAAGGTTGCGGGTTCGAGTCCCGCCCGTGCGTAATTTTTGGTTTCTTATTTCAGGTTATAAGAATAAAAAAATAACACTGTAAGTGTTAAAAACATTCTAAACCAAATCAACTGTTGTTATTGACTTTGTTCATTGTAATCTGTCCCAGTTCTATTGATGAACACGAACGTACACACAAACTTCGGGACAAACAAACAACAAGAAATCTTATAAGTTTCGCTAACATTCGTCAGATTGTCTTGGGATGTTCCCAAGGATTAGTGTTAAGTACATCGAATTTCGGCAGACATACTATTAACTTACATCTTTTATTTGTCACTAACCCACTTATTACAACCAGGTTACCCGACCAATTTAAAAAGTATGCTTCCAATGTTGAATTCTCTCATTATGATATTATTTTCATTATAACTATTATTACTTCGCACTATTAATGTTATAAACAATAAGTCTGATCTGTTCTTTTGTACCCTGAGTGAATTTCACAGAGTTGCACTAGCGGTTATTTGCTATTATAGTTAATTTTGTAGTTAGTTAAGTAATACTTTGCGTTTAATTAAGCATATGGGCTGTACTGTCGCACTATGTAAATCCTGTAATGTTAGTTTAAATACAAATACAAAGGAGACGGTCGACCCGCTATACATTGCTTGCCCCAAAAGTAAAAATCAGGTCTTTCTAGATCACAGCGCCATCTGTGTCGAAAAACCGCCATCTAGACCACCAAAACTAAAACATAGAAAACTAAAACATAGTGAAAATTACGATGGCGCAAACAATAGCCAACGAAAAGAAGTTCCTTGTCACAGTTTTTTTTTTCAAGTTTTAGGAAGAGGTTGGTAGGTTTAAAGGTTAGTACCTATGGGAGGCAAACGTCATCTTCCTTCTTAAAATAGCGATTGCGAGCACTTACTTATTTAACTAACTGCCAGTTCTATGACACAATATGCCATTTCGTTAAGCGGTCGTCAGTTTGCTTACAAGTGCTCGAAACCGCTATTTTCTGCCAAACAAAACAATTGTTGGGGACAGGAAATTGTATTCAATCGTTGTCCTATTTTTTTTAAAGCAAAGTAAATTAACAATATTGTATTAAAAATTCAATATATTTTTTGCAAAATGATATAGTCAAGTCTCTTAATGCTTTTCTTTAATCAAACATAAAACGACTCTGGGGCACGGTACGACCGCCTCCTTTAATACCGATTTGTTAATACCTTACTATGGTTCTAAGTCTGGTTCTAATAGGTTTCCATCGACATGCTAAGAAGAAGAATTTTTTGGAATAAGGTAGTAATAATATAAAAAACACTTTTTTATTGCACAACTTACAGAAAAAATACACTTTCACATCTCTTTCATAGATTTTGATATATATCTCACTTGTGTACAAATGTGACATCTCCAAAATAAATTTAAAGGTGCTCTAGAAGTAGTTAGGCGTCAGCGACCTCGATAGTAAAATTCCTTAAAAAAGGTAGTAATAGTCTCTTGATGTTCGTGAATTTCCAGTATATTTTTACCGTAGTATTTTTGAGTAAATTACTAATAACAGAAGCATTTTATTAACTCTCTAAGCCTTAATGGTCACGTTTTAATAGTCAACTTAGAAACGCGAACATTAAATCCGATAAAAGCGATCTGAAAAGGTCGTTGTTAGTGATGTGAGTGAAGTAAACAGTCGATTGGATTTATCGATAAAACGTTGTTTCTATGAAAGTGGCTGATACTAGTTTGTCTAATTGTACAGACATTTTCTATGTAACATAATATGTACTATGTTATGATTCATCATGTGATTTAATTGTTAACCAATAATCTTTTGTTTACGCGGCCAGGTTTGGCTTTGTAGCTAAAGTATTAAAAAACATAAAGTGCCAAGTAATCACAATGCAGCATGGATTGAACTACTAAATGTTGGGTATAGATATAATATTTATAGTTCCTTTACCGCTCATTGTCTTTGGAATCATTAAATATTCTGATTTGGTTCAGTAAAAGCCAAAAGAACAGCCGCATAATTATAGCTGGCCAGTAACAGAATTTATGTCTCATTCACCGTTTGCCCAGGTTATTTATTATTCATCTTCAAATTTAGAATATCGAATGCGACTACAACTACAACTATGCCGAGGCGTTGCTGATCCGTTTACGTAACGTGCTTCCGATTAGTTGACACCTGGTTGGTGCTGTTCGCATTACAGGTGGATAAATGTGCTTTAACCTTTATCGTCAAGACAATCGATGGTTTCCCCACACTACTGCGTCACGCGACGCAAATTAGTGGATCAAACGCGTTAACTGTGTCACTCTAACCCAAATGTGTCAAAGTGGCCGTCAAAACGAACGCTATAGCGAGGGATTTATACTGATTAATTTAATACTAATCCTGACCGGAATTAAAGGTTTTTAGGGTTAATTCATTGTGTTGGATTTTAGGAGGGTTAAAATGATTTGACGAGGTTTCAATGTTTTGAACAGTTTATTTGCATTATTATTATTAGAGTGTATATTTACTGAAATTATTTGTTCTATTCATGAATACATACATGTGGGTCTCGGGGTTTGGATAGTAGAAATACAGGATTGTTTTAAACACTTGGATTTATTAAACGTCTTCTATAAAAATAATAAATACTTCGTCACGGTCTAAAACTCCGACTAAAATACTAACAGGACCGATTTGTTAGATAAATTTGTTAGATTCCGATATGGAATAAGATAATAACTATTAAAATTCCATGCCGAGGACGAAGCAAAGCTTGCTGGGACCGCTAGAATGTTTATTAAAAATGAACCACATAAAGGAAAAACCAAAGTCTATTTATATACAAAACGTTTTTTTCTAAGCCAAGCGTGCGACCCTTTTCAGTCAGCGAACCGAAAATTTCGATGACATTTTTTTCCAAATTTATCGACCCCACCGTTGGGTAGGATGTTTGTCTACCGAAACGTGGTAAGGTATCCCTTCATTTACACATAATCCCTTACACTAGACCTTATGGCAAAAGGACACGGTCGAATTTCAACCCACATGTGACTGTTGACACAGTAAGTTAACATAATCTTGTATGTATTATACGGCAGGTTTGAAATTTGCAAATTTTGAGCATGTGTTCTAGCAATACATTCGTAATATGTGCTCTTCGAACCAATTTACTGATTTTATGTTTTTAAATATTGAGTGTGTTCAAATAATAACAAAGACAATTTTATTCACATCATCATTATGATTATCAGCTTCATCAGACGTTTATTGCTCCTCCGTTGATTGGTAGCACGCTGGCTTTTAAGGCGTCGCTGCTCCGAGGTACCGGGTTCGATTTCCAGTCGGGTCAATGTATTCGTAGAAATCATAATTTTCTATATTGTCACGGGTGTGTTGTGGTACCGTTGTTTCTGATTTTCATAACACAATAGCTTAAGCTACTTACTTAGGGATTTGTGTCCAATGAGTAATCAGTCAGGTATCAAACGACTGCCGGGAGTCGCATAATAATGGAATTTCTATTGTGTCTCGTTCACACATACTTGACGAGTTAAGCAGTAAGCATTATTGCTGAACATAAGCCTCCCCTATATATTTTTTACATATCCGTACAAAAATACAATTGCACTTAAGTAAAATAAGGAGGAAAAATTATAAAACAAGTTTTGCTAGAGTTGTGTCTGTTGAAACACTTAAATTAAAGACGATATACTGTCCCATACAACTGCTATATGTTTAACTAACATTTACAACATCCTTTAAAGTACCACGTAAAAACTTTGTTGTTCTATAGTGAGATGAATAAGTACAATGATCCTGCAACCCATTGAATCCAAGCCCTAGGCTCTACTACACAGGAAATAAGCATATCCCTTCCACAATAAGCCGACTGGTAAACAACTAAATCCGGTGTTCAGTAATTAACCAACATCCTGATAATCAAAGGTTTGATGACATACGTTGTTAGGAAGGTTTAGTTAGCATGTCTAGGTATGAAATTAGGTTATCCGTACTAGTAAAATATACACGTAAACGAGGCCTATAAATTTGAATCTGTTAGATAAGATAAGATAAGATAATCATTTATTGTCTCAAAACTGTGTACAATAGTTGTTATAAAAATAAAATAATGTGTCAACAGTTTGCCCATTTCGGGCATACAATAATTATAAAGATACAGTCTAAATTGATAATATCATAATTAGTCAAGCAGGAAGCATTTAAATTATTAGTCAATTATTAGAAGTCATAGTTTATTTTTGTTTTTATAGTGTTTTGTCACCATACAAACTTAATAATATAAATTGCACTTGTAAAAAGACAACTGTGAACCTGTGACAGACGAGGAATTGAACCCCGTGTCTTACGCAATCTTGGCGTATGTCACAGGTTCACAGTTGTCTTTTTACAAGTGCAATTTATATTATTAGAAGTCAATTAAATTAAATGTTTTGGTTACTGTTTTAAATATAACTTGTTCTTTTGATATCCTTCCACTTTAGGAATATCTACAAAAGCACTTTTATTACGTACAAACTAGCTAAGTAATTAAACAAATTATGTTTAAAATAATTGATTGAAAAACATTGAAAGATGAAGGTTCGAAAGACGAGCACACTCCACATGTAAATCAAAAAGTAGCAGACGACCAATTCACTTATTTTAACCGTAAAAAAAAGTTAATAATCATTTTGCATTTTCAAAATTATGGTAACATTTTACGTATTATCTTTCTTTCTTTCCATTAATGCGACTATGTTCGCCTAATGAAAGCATTTACTGAGTAACATGAAATAGAACTGTCCTACTTATATTATAAACGCAAAAGTTTGTGAGAATGTATGTTTGTTACTCCTTCACGCAAAAACTACGCGATAGTTTTTGATTCAACTTTACAATAATATATCTCGAACATCAGAATAGCACATAGACAGTAATTCATAAAGATGATTTTAGAGATAAGACAACTACGCAGGTGAAACCACGGGAATCACTAGTTTATAATATTTCTTTTAATAATATTTATATTAAACATATAATATGACACTCTTGTACAAATACTAAAATTCATATAGGCTGTATAAAAGCAGTAGAAAGATCATGTTTGTACCGCCATCTCTTAGCTGTAGTCTGAACTATTTAACTTTTCCATACAGCTTAAAAGGGTTTGCGTTATTTTTTTCAGGAATTTGTACGCTGAAAATATGGTGCATAACATGTTTATGACTGTGGTGCAAGTCAATTGTTTTTTTATTGGTCTTAAACATGCATAAGTAAATTAAGTAAACTTATTATAACTCTACTAAATATCATCCTGCCAAATTAAAGATGATGCAAGAATATTGGAGGTATACTTTTCTAAAAAAATAAAACAATAATTGAACTCGGGTAACTTTATTTATTTATTTATCGATGCAGGACTTCAATTACTATTAATTTAGTCTTGGTGTAGACGCAATACTATCTTTTTGTAAATAGAATACGAGTATAAGGTCTTTGAATAAAAAAATGCTATCTTTAACCATGTACCTTCAACAGGCTAGCTTTTCCGAGAATATCATAATAAAGGTGCTATTTAACATTAAATATTTTTTTCCTGTTTGTAAGTGTGACCTATTTCTCTCATAAAATCAGCCAGTTTTTACAAAATGTGTATTAACTTTTGTGTTATCATCAATAAGTAAAAATAATACTAATCAGGCTAAATTCGCCAGCTGCTATTTAGCTGATTACAGTTGAGACGCCGTGGTATAAGGGCTGCTTAGTAAACATGCCGACGCCGCAGCGACAATCACGGTTAAGCTTGTGCACCACTGAAAGCCAAAGCTAATTTGAACACCAAAATATCCATAACTTGAGAACAGAGGGGTAATTTTGTAAAGCAATCGTATTCATTTGACAGTTCAAAACGTACGATATGATTTGTCAAACCTTTTGTTCTTTGCCGTTTCACAGATCATATCGTACGTTTTGAACTGTGAAATGAATACAATTACACAATTCCATACCAGATAAATTGATATCATTTCTTTTTTTTTAGTTTCCTCATTAGTAACTTTGTGCTAGGTTTTTAAGATATAAAGTACCAAATTTAAAATTAGAACTTTATCGCTAACCGGGCTTGAAGTTGCGGGTTTAAGCCCACCCGTGCGCCATTTTTGGTTTCTTATTCCATCTTATAAGAATACAAAAATTACAATAGAGTGTAAAACCACTCTAAACCAAATTCTAAACCATCCATATTTAAAGGTTTTTTTGTAACTATTACCTGTTACTTTCAGATGTCAGGAGATAATTTTGGCGTTCCATTTTTAAGACAAAACATTAACAGACTCATTAAATTCAAAAGTGTTATTATTCTAATGACTTTTCCAAGTACGTTTTTTAAATACCTCTTAGATATTTTTTTACGAAAAAAAAAACTTTTATATAAAACCTATAGCTTTCGTTTAGCTTTAACTGTGCTACTAGCATTCATTGAGCCTAGTCAACGCTGTGCCCTCAGTTTTCGATTGTCTTTCGTTTTACAGAGACACGAGACACATACAAATGCGATGTAAATCTATCTAGACCCCTGATTAACTGAGCCTATAGCACCCTTATAGACCCACCAAGTTATCTGAGGAACTAGCGGTCCCCCGCAACTGCTTCTATGTTTCAAGTTAACTCCCTCCCCTCACATCGCAGCGTAATATTTTATAGCCTTACCCAATTAAAAAGCTATTCAACACAAAAAGATTTTTTTAAATTAGTCCAGTAGTTCCAGAGATATGAGCGTTCATAAAAACAAACAAACCTTTCAGATTAATAATATTATTATTAACTAAAGGATGACAGAATGACGCCACTATCGAAAGGGGTTGCCGTTTTGTTTACGAAAAACTGGAAAGACTGGACACATTTGTTTGCAATACATTTCTGGTTCGATTTATTTTGTTTGTGATGATACAATCATCATTATCAGTCAAAGGACGCTCACTGCTGAACATAGGCCTCCCCCGCGGATTTTTACAGCGACCGGTTGTGAGCGGTCTGCATCCAGTGTGATCCTGCGATCTTACTCATTACATCTAACATCTTACCTATTACACTAAACGCTGAATATAATATAGAGTTTAATATAAGCCTAGTCTAGACAAAAACGTATGACAATCACTGCTGAGTATACGCATTATGTGGCTTACGTTGAAGTTATAAGGGAGTTATGGCAGATTATCCGATTGTTAGGGTTCCGTAGCCGAATAACAAAAAACGGAACCCTTATAGTTTCGTCAAGTCTATCTGTCTGTCTGTCCGTCCGTATGTCACAGCCACTTTATTTTAAAATTATTAGCATCACACTGCTGAAACTTGGTAGTTAGATGTATCTTATTCACCGCTTTCCGATTCAGACACAAAAAGTAAAATACATTTAACTCTCAGTGCGCGGGTCCGACACGCACTTAGCCGGTTTTTTATTTTAATCTGTGAATAAAATTGGGGATTCTTATTGAACTCGAGGCGTTGTCTAGATTGTGTATTATCCTACATTGTCATCGAAGACAAAAGTAATACATAAATAAGATTTTTGGACTGATATTGCTGGCGTTCTTCAGATAAACTTGGTGGGTTTATACTCACAGTGTAATAGAGACTTAAAAGTGACTAAGTCAATCCAAAGGACTTATGTGCTCCCTTAGCTACTACGTAGTCACCTTCCACTTAGCGTGGAGAAAGTATAATTTCATTAGAGTGTTGCCCTTCAGGGATCCAAAATATAGCCCTTATATGACATTAGGGCAGGTATTTCATTAGCCCCTCATTTTAGCCGGCCCTGGCCTAATATCAGACGCCATTTTGTCTTGGTATGCTATGAGGAAACTTTGCTAAAATATGAGTTGCTTGCTTGGTTAATGTGTAAAAGTAACTATGAAATTCGTCATAATATTACAGGAGTGGTTATTATAATGTTAAGTACCTACTCCATTATATGTATTAAAATTCAGTTGTATTTTTTTATTTATTTTTAAGTAAGGTTTTAAAATAAACATCTATACCTATATATAAAATAAATTCGCATAAGTAATAACTCAAGAACGGATGGAACGATTTTCATTATTTTTTCTTTATTGGATTCCACTCCAAATAGGATGTAGCTGATAGATAAACGAAGTTCGGCGGGACTAATAGTGCTTCATAATAATAAACAATAATTTTATTTAACAATAATAAGTTTTATTTTTATTTAGCAATATTTTTTATCAGTTTTTTTTTATAAAATATGGTCACACTAGCCCCGGGAAGTACCGTACAAAGACACTGAAACAATTTACTATGTGACTTCAAAATAGGATTTATTCAGCACACGTCTATCCTCAGACATAACAATACTTAAAGAAACCCAAAATTAGTACCCACCCACCGTACATCAATTACAAGTAACGGCGCGTATCGTAGCTATAAATCTGGGGTATACGGTATATACAATTGGTATAGGTATAGCTGTGTCAGGTATCCGTCACCGGATAAATATCTCAAGAGTGGCGGGCCCTGCGCGGTACGTGCCTGCTACGAGCTGCAGATGTAGGGTAACGTCCACAGGGAACGCTTTTTGAAAATGGAACGCGAGGTTTTATTTTGTGAATATTTTGTTTTATCAGCCAGGATTTTTTGAAGATTTTTTTATTTTTATTTTGTTTCGTGCCAGTTACTATTTTACATTATAATTAAATTATTATTTAAATAAATAAATATGCTCCAGGCATCGTGGTAAGGAATTTTCTTCTTTGTGTTACGAAGTACCAGACAACGATTATGACGGGGGCGTCTCCCATAAATACTTAAATACATATAACATCCATGACAAAGGTAACAAAGGTAAGGTAGGTTTGCCCCTTGCGGGATTCGAACCAGTGACGGCCGGCGTAATAGTCAGGAGCGTTAACAAATACACCTATCGCGTCGTCAAACTATTTTATCAGTCAGGTATCAAACGAATGCCGAGAGTCGCATAACAATGGAATTTTTATTGTGTCTCGTTTACACATACTTGACGAGTTAAATGTATTAATATTAAAATAAGTTTTTTTACTATAATATTTTAAAAAATACGCAAGTTATTTTAATCAGTCAGGTATCAAACGAATGCCGAGAGTCGCATAACAATGGAATTTTTATTGTGTCTCGTTTACGCATACTTGACGAGTTAATTGATATTTTTTATGTAAGGTAGGTAACCCAAATAAAGCCTATGTCCAAATAAGGCCTATTTTTTAAATTTACCGCTTCAAGATTTCGAATGGCCGCCAATTATTGTAGACGTGTGCGTATACATTAGCTAACGCACACAAGCCCAGATAGCGGCCCGTGTCGCGAGCGTATTGGAATCTACAGTCAAAAACAACCACGGCGCGGAGCGCACGCCTGTTTTTATGAAATTCTGATAGAGAAATCAGTAACAATTATCATTTTTATTAGTACACGCTGTGCTGTGTTTCGTATATTGGATATTTATTCGTTTAGCCATCTCATCGTATAAGTGAAATAAGTCTAATATCAGTGTATTTCATATGATTGCTATTTTGTTTACTCATGTGCTATGCCCTAATAAAGCCTGTAAAAAACTTGTATAGGCCTCATTAGGACAATGGTTTATGTCAGTTAGAAATGTATCACAGAAAAATAGTAAATCCTTGATTCTAGTAAAACCATGGAAAATTGATCACCAGATTCTATCACAGAGAAAAAAGGGCTCAAAGGGCTTCGAAACTTATCAAAAACTCTGTTAGAATGATAGAGAGGGGTACATTATCTACATGTATACTCTGCTGCAGCCAGATGCAATAACCCAAGAATAACAAAAGTCATAAAAGTTGATGATATGCGGAAATATATTACTTCTGACGTTTGGTATTATGATTTGTGTGTTGGACTCACACACACTGATAAAATATTTTACTGCTCACGAGATTGTTTAAAAGAAAAAATTAAAAGGGATGATTACATAGTATTTTTACATGATGTGAAACTCGTTAAGTCTGGTCTATAATGACCAAAAGTAATTAATAGGATCTCATTAAATTAATATAGGCATTGACAAAATTTTGTATTAATTAAGAAGTTGAATCCTTACTGGGTTTTATTAGGGCTTTATTAAGACATAGGGTGCCTAATAAGGCCCAAGGTGTCATTTTAGTTATTTGTTTGCACAGAAGTGAGATTTTTGTTTCTAAAGCACTTTAGTTTCCTTTATTATAAAGTTTAATAAATAAACATAAGTCTTTCAAATTACCCGAGCATTTTAACTATAAACCTGCTAGTTAGGTGGCAAAAAAATTAAGGTAGGCTTTATTTGGTGACCTTACCTTACAATTTGTTTATGGTAGTAAATAAGTTCACATGACTAAGGGCAGTACAAAATTAATCCCAACCTTTTTTTTATATCAGCCCTGTTTGTTTAAAGTAATAACAATCCGACAGCCTGACGGGAGTCGCATTTATTTCATGTAGGCACTAAAAAATTTATGCCTCTGGTCACAACGTATAAATATTGCTTCAGATTCGAGCACTGTTTTGGGAATAGTGTTACGTTGAAAAAGGTAGAAATGAATACTAAATTTTGACCAAAATGTATTCTGCTATAAGATATTTTTTTAAACATTTTAATTCATTTCCGTTTCACAATTTTATTATCTTTAAAATTGCAATGCCAGTAGCCGCGGCTTAACAATGTACGCATACGGCAGTGCCGACTGCGCATGCCCGAGCTTCACTCATTCCGGACTATTTGTTTTGTCGTTACACTATCAAAAAGCTTCGGATTGCTAGCAAAGCAGGATCTTCCTATCTAATTGCGGGTAACCGAACGCATTTGAAGTGCATTCGAACTGTTTCAACTATTGTTACGTGTATCCGATCAGATCAATCGCCGATCTGTCAAGTGTTCGCGCCAATAGTTGACGTTTCGCCGCGCGCGTTCGAAATTCGAAACTCAGCTAACGAGTACATTAGCAGGTGTTTAACGGAGTGCGAATTGGGTGTTTTACATCGCGCAGATTTATCTGCAATACGGTAGTACTGATCGTTCGGCCGTGGTGTGGACCTTGCGTGAGTGCTGACTTTAAAGAACTTAAATTCTGCAGTGACTGATTCCAAATTCGAATATCGAACTCGTTTTATCACCTGCCAGTGCGTGAAAAAGGTTGTTTTGAAGTCGTCAAGATGAATATAACGTCGACAACGGATGGTGAGTACCGAAAACTTAATAGATTATTTTATCTGCAGTGGAAAAGACCTAATTGCTTGCATTCCCCAGATGCGCACTGCTGTGTTTTCGTTACAACCACCAAATTGAGCTTTAGGCCTACCTCGGTGGAATGAAATTTCGTTAACAAGGTCTTCCATAACTGCAGTATTCGATTTTGAACTTTATTTCTGTTGTATTAGAGATGATTTTGATGTGTTTTATTTCCTGTGTGTGTGTTGGTATAAATGGAGACTTGTGCTTTGAAGGTGCTGGTATCTTTTTCCGCCTAAACGAATGTTAGCGTGACGTATGTGGTATCTTTTTGTTTGTTGCGTTAAGCGTAAGTTGGAAATTAGTTTAGTCAGGCAAATAAAGGTTTACTGATCAAATCCGGCGCGTTTACCTTGAAGGGCGGCAAAAATATATAGGGCGGAAGATTATCATGATTTATGTGGAATTTTCTGGGGTTTTATCGCGATGCAAAGCGCGCATTCACTTTGTACGGTCAGCAAATAAAATTAATGTTTATCTTTTATTTACCTTTGGTGGCAAACTTAAAGTTTTATTGATGATGATTGTCAACAGGTAAACATATTATTGACCAGTCGCCAGCACATACCCATTTTTGTTGCCCTTATTACACCTGCGTACGAGACCGCAGTGTTTACCTTGACATGCTGTTGTTACGTACCTAAAACAAACACATATTAGTATTCTAATTTGATTCTCACTAACAACCAGTTTACCTGACATTCAAGAATTTAAACTCTTTTAATTCTTTTAATTTGTCCCACATAATATAAAAATACCGCGGTTTGAGGAAATGACCCATATATAGCTTTAAAATGAATGTTTTATTTAAGGTCAGCATTAAAAAACATAAAGTTCTAACTACAGAATCACTGCTGCCAGAGTAACTATTTTGCTAACCCTACCATTTACCTTTATACTCTTCTAGTTTCCATATCTTGTCGATATGAGCTGCATTGCAGAGGCACCGGCGTAGCTTCAAACTTACATTTCTAAACCTCAAACATATTCAATACATTCATACCTATACCAAATAATTTAACTGCCTCCGTGGCGTAGCGGTTAGAGGGTCGCATTTTAAAGCGACAGCTTCGCCAGAGGTCCCAGGTTCGATTCCCGGGTCGGGCCAAAAATATGTACCTGGGTTTGTTCAGATATTCTCAGGGACGCTCGGAGTTTGGAAGTTGGCGGTGTTACACCCCCGTGCCTCGGAAAGCACGTAAAGCCGTTGGTCCTGCACCTGATCTCTCTCCGGTCGTGTCAGATTGCTGTCCCATCGGGTTATGAGAGTGAAAGGAATAGAGAGTGCACCTGTGTTTGCGCACACACTTGTACACTATAATATGTCTCGCGCAGTCGGTTAGTCGTTGTGACTGGCCACCGTAGTCGAAATCGTCTAGGGGGACTATTATTATTATTATAACATGTATTGTTAGCTTTGATGTCACATAACTACGTTAATTACGACGAAAAACGCTACGAGATAGGCTCGCAACTTCTTACGAAAATGATCTGCTACAAATGTTTCTAGACTTGCTACTAGCCCACACACAGCGTACCTAGGTACTTGGATTGAACATTGACAAAATACATACTAGCTGGTGGTTTCATCTAGCTATACTTTTCGTCAGACCTCTAGATGGCTAAGCAGCTAAGAGTTAGGCTCTTGTCGGGGAGTTTTTTCCTTCATCTTCATAAAAACTCCACATCATGGAAAATAATGTGGTGGTTTTCCTCTTACCTTCCACACCGGGGGTCTCTTGCCTCTTAATAACCAGTCAAAAGCCTTTCCCGATATACTATATCTTCATCCTTCTGCCAGTACTTATTTTGCTGCTACCCAACACCAGGATATCGCTTATTTGATTGCGGCGTTTACTCGCCATGGTACAGGATCGTCGCTGAACCAATACATTCTGGTAATCCTGCCGCTGTTAGGTTGATTCAATGGCGTACATATTTTATCGGTCGTAAATATAATATTTGTCCAAGCTGGATATATTGACCCTTGTCAGTGACGCAAGCGATTTTATGACTGAACTCGGTCGCGTAAACTACTTTATTGTGTTTGAGAGGTAGGCTCTGTGTGGTGTCAACCTTGGGGCGAAACTTGGTAAAGCCGTAAATAAAAAAATAAAACTACTGAGCTGAATGAACTAGATGAGTGATGCATATCTTTGGCCTCCACTGAACTACATAAATCACTAATTTCATAGTTGATTTTTGTTTTTATAGTGTTTTGTCACTATACAAACTTAATAATACAAATTGCATTTGTAAAAAGCAACCGTGACTCTGTGACAGACGAGGAATCGAACCCCGTGTCTTACGCTATCCGGGCGTATGCCTATTCACTCATTTCATTTCAGTGAACGATTTTGCGCATGTCAAGTACGAAACCCTTTGTGCGTGACTCTGATTTGCACTTGGCAGATTTTTTCCTGAATCATGGTCACCCTTATAACTGTTTTTGATCTTCCCCGATCCGCTAAGTCTTGTAAGTCTTTCCCAGATTTACTAAACTACGTGAGGATACCAACTTTGGAAAGGATTCGAAGTTTTAGCGAAGCCTTCGCTTTGATTTTAGTTACGATTGACTGATATAAATTAAAGATCGAGCTTTGTAAGTTTTGTATTGAGTTAAAAGCCTTGTAAAAAGCGGCCCGAAAACTTGTAAAGGAGGATGTTTAAATCTATAGTATAAAAGAAAGTCGTGTTAGCTACACTATTTATAACTCAAGAAGAGCTTAACCGATATGGCTTGTTGTGAAGGTAGCTTAGAACCAGAAGAAGGACAAAAGATACTTTTTATCCCGTTAGACGGGGCCGGGGCTGTGATGGGACGGGCCGGGGCAAAACGGTGAGGAAGTAGCTTAGAACCAGAAGAATGACAGGATACTTTTTATCCCGTTCGACGGGGCCGGGGCTAAAAGTTTCAGCCCCGTCAGTTTAGTATGTTTATGTTTCAGCCTGAAACATAAATATACTAAACTCGCGGACAAAGTTGTGAGCCTGTTTGACCATCGACAAATTAGCACGACACCAATGAATAATTCAAATATGAAACGTCATTTCGTATGAAGTATTGAACAGATAACGCTTACCAGAACTTATTAGGACATTTGAAACAGGGCGTTATTACGAGTAATAAACAAACTCATTCCAAAAAAATATATATACATAAATAGCGCCTCGACATAAGTCTTTGATAGGTATCGTAGCAACATTATTTTTGTGCCACGCTACGCTGCTGCTACGAATACTCGTAGCTTTTGATATGATACTACGGCAAACGCTACAGCGACTACGATTCGTAGCATTCATATAGTTTTAATAGCGGACCCAGCGAACTTTGTTTCGCCCCGGCCCCGTCCCACCCCAGCCCCGGCCACGTCTAAGGGGTATGAAAAATAGATATTGGCCGATTCTTAGACCTACTCATTATGCTCACAAAATTTCATTAGAATCGGTCAAGTCGTTTCGGAGGAGTATGGCAACGAAAACTGTGACACGAGGATTTTATATATTAGATTATAAAGTCGAATTTGAATAATCTTGTTTGTGTATTAAAACGTCACCTCTAAAGTCTTTTTATTTTTGTATTTCGATCGAGTATTGTTTACATTAAACAATATTTTATTACTTTTTAAATAATATCAGCGAATAAAATTAATTAACTATTTGATTTTAGAGGATCTCTGTTTTTAACGATGGTGATGGTTGTGAGTTTTGTGCTTATCATATTATATTTAAAATGAATTATTTCAAAAAGGAATGACAAGATCGTTTACAATATTCGACAAGCGAACAAAAACAGACTTTATTAAAAAAAAAACAAAGAAACACAACTTCAAAAGAACATTTCCTCAAACTACACAGATAAAGCCCACTAAAAACTACGAAAACATGTAGATCCAAAACAAGCTTGCATTAAGTTAAAAGTATTCCGGCGTCACGTCTGAGAAAATTACCCATTGACGTACCGCTTCTGGGCTTAACAATGTTGCCAACTAGAAACTACGTGACGGAGTTTGTTGGTAGTGATGGGAACAGTCGATTAAAATTACGATATAAATGCTGGTTGCCTCATCGCAGACGGCTCGCCGCCATCGCACCACTTAAACTAATAGTACAAGATTGTTTTTAGGGCGCCGTGTCGTGCCGGCTTAGAATTGCACCACCCCAACTCTCCCCGTGGGTGTCGTAAGAGGCGACTAAGGGAAAATACACCGGAGGGCGGGCAGCAGCGCCCCCTGCAGAACAATTTCATCACCAAACTGCGATCCCCAACCCGCATGCCCAGCGTGGGGATTATGGGCATTACCTCCCAATGAATAAAACAGCCAACAAATGGCCCCCAGTTCCCGGCCGCCTCGCTATTCCTGGCTATGGTAGCGGCCATGGTAACGGCGGGGCAGGGGGTGCTAGGAATCCCCGGGCTACGGTAGGCTACCATCCTTTACATAAAAAATTGACCCTGGCGACGTTTAACGGACGAACTCTGAGGCTTGACCATCATCTAGCGCAGTTGGAAGTAGAGTTAGAGAATATTAAGTGGCATGTTCTGGGGCTATGTGAAGTCCGTAGAGAAGGGGAGGACACCGTGACCCTAGACTCGGGCCATCTTTTCTACTTTCGCGAGGGTGACAAAATATCCCAGGGTGGCGTAGGTTTCCTCGTCAATAAGGCCCTTGCTAGCAACGTCCAAGAAATCTCCAGTGTGTCGAACAGGGTAGCATACCTGATCCTTCGGCTATCCAAGCGGTATAGCATGAAGGTAATTCAGGTCTACGCACCGACCTCGACACACTCGGATGATGAAGTGGAGGATATGTATGACGACATATCCAAAGCCTTACACAACACCACTAAGGCTCACTTCAACGTTGTTATGGGGGACTTCAATGGCAAGGTGGGAACCCGGACTGGCAACGAATCCCGAATAGGCCCGCATGGCTATGGAGTTAGAAATCACAGGGGGCAAATGCTTGTCAACTTCCTTGAGATGGAGGGGCTGTTCTTAATGAATTCCTTCTTTAAGAAACAGCCCCAAAGGAAGTGGACGTGGCGAAGCCCCGACACTGTGACTAAAAATGAGATCGACTTCATCATGACGGATAGTAAGCACATATTCAGAGATGTCTCAGTGATCAACAGGTTTAATACCGGATCTGATCACCGACTACTCCGAGGCTCCCTGAATATCAATTTAAGGCTTGAAAGAAACCGTCTGTTGAAGTCAACGCTCCGACCTAACTTCATGCAAATCATGGCGGGCACCGAGAAGTTCCAGCAGATACTCGGGAATAGATTCGCTGCCTTGGATCCCACTGATGACGTTGACGAGACTCTACACAATCTGGTTGAAACGTTGAGAGACGAGGGCACCAAATTCTGCCACAAACAGCGTACTGGAAAGAAATCCAAACTCTCGGATGGGACTCTCAAGCTAATGGCAAAAAGACGGGAAACCACCCAAGTGACTTCGTCAGACAGGTCAGACCTGAACAAGCGAATTGCGAAGATGGTACGGCGCGACCTTCGGAGCTCCAACACACGCCTCATAGAAGAGGCAATAGAGCGAAACCGAGGGTCCAAAGTATTCACTCAGCAGCTTGGTAGGAGCCACCTGACGAAGCTTAAAACGCACGACGGTAGGACCGCATTGTCAAAGCCGGAGATATTCGCCGAGATAGAAGATTTCTATGGCCGATTATACGCTGCACATGCCTCTAGTTCCCGACGAAACGACCACGACTCCAGAGCCACCCTGACACGCCACTATACCGACGAACTGCCAGACATCAGTCAAGACGAGATCGTGTTAGCTCTGAGGCAGCTTAAAAATGGAAAAGCCCCTGGTGAGGACGGCATAACATCAGAGCTTCTAAAAGCCGGAGGGACTCCTGTTATACAGGAACTACAGAACCTCTTCAATACTGTCCTTCAAAGTGGGAGAACTCCAAAGGCGTGGAGCAGGAGTTTGGTGGTGCTCTTTTTTAAGAAGGGAGATAAAACGCTCCTTAAAAACTACAGACCCATCTCACTCCTGAGCCACGTCTATAAGCTGTTCTCACGAGTGGTCACGAACCGTCTCGCAAGGAGACTCGACGAGTTTCAGCCACCGGAACAGGCCGGGTTTCGCGGAGGATATGGCACCATAGACCACATACACACAGTGAGGCAGATTATACAGAAGTCCGAAGAGTATAATCAGCCCTTGTGTCTAGCCTTCGTGGACTATGAGAAGGCCTTTGACTCTGTCGAAACCTGGGCCGTTCTGGAATCCTTACAGCGATGCCAAGTAGACTATCGTTATATCGAGGTGCTGAGATGTCTTTACGACGCCGCCACTATGAGTGTCCAAGTACAGGACCAGCAGTCCAAACCCATCCAACTGCGCAGAGGAGTGAGACAGGGGGATGTGATATCCCCGAAACTGTTCACGAGCGCGTTGGAAGATATGTTTAAAACGCTGGACTGGAAAGGCAAGGGCATCAACATAAACGGCGACTACATCTCACACCTGCGATTCGCTGATGACATAGTCTTAATGGCGGAGTCGTTGGAGGAGCTGAGCCGGATGCTGGACGACCTAGCTTCAGCCTCCCGACGCATCGGTCTCGGCATGAATTTGGATAAAACCAAAGTCATGATGAATGGCCTCATTGATCCGGGACCGGTTGTTGTACTAGGCCACCATCTCGAAATTGTTTCCGAGTACACTTACCTTGGGCAGATTCTGCAGTTAGGTAAAAACAATTTCGAGAGGGAGGCCAAGAGGAGGATCCAGCTGGGCTGGGCAGCGTTAGGAAAACTACGTCGAGTCTTCTCGTCATCCATACCGCAATGCTTGAAAACTAAAGTTTTCAATCAGTGCGTCCTACCCGTCATGACCTATGGAGCTGAGACGTGGACACTCACGATAGGACTGGTCCGCCAGTTCAAAGTCGCTCAGCGAGCTATGGAAAGAGCTATGCTCGGAGTCTCTCTGAAGGACAGGATTCGTAACGAATACATCCGACAGAGAACCAAAGTTGTCGACATAGCTCAAAGAATTAGCAAGCTAAAGTGGCAGTGGGCCGGTCATATCTCGCGAAGAACCGACAACCGCTGGGGTAAACGAGTTCTTGAGTGGAGACCGCGACTCGGCAAACGTAGTGTGGGACGCCCTCCGGCCAGATGGGATGACGATCTGCGGAAGACTGCAGGTAGATGCTGGATGCGCCAAGCCGAAGACAGGGCGCTATGGCGCTCATTGGGGGAGGCCTATGTCCAGCAGTGGACTAATATAGGCTGATGATGATGTTTTTAGGGTTCCGTAGCCAAATGGTGAAAAACGGAACCCTTATAGTTTCATCAAGTCTGTCTGTCTGTCCGTATGTCACAGCCACTTTATTCTAAAACTATTAGCATCACACAGCTGAAACTTGGTAGGTAGGTGTATCTTATTTACAGCTTTCCGATTTACATACAAAAAGTAAAAAAAAAAAACACTTTTTAGGGGAATGAAACTAAAAATTAAACCCATACATGAAACTATTTTTTTTTTACTTAAACCTATGCGTGTGGGGTGTCAGTGGATAAGTCTTTTAAAATGACATTGCAGTTTCAAAAAACATTTTTTTTAAAAGTCTAACGTTAGAAATATAGACGCTTCCAAAGTGTTTGTCTTTGTCTTTCAAACAAACACTATGAAATACAAAGAAGGCCCCAAAAAACCTTTGTCATTCGTCATGTCCCATGGTAGGCATGGTGGCCTTTTCTTAGTCTTGTTAGATTTCTAACAGTAACTCAACTCATAATAAAATCAACACTTTTAACCTATCATACACCCAATTGAAACCATCGATGTTTTTACCGACACCTTCACAACACTATTCGGTGGCTTAGGCAAGATGGAGCAGTTAAATATAATGTTGAAGTAGTAAGTAACTTGTTCCAGCTTTGTGAGCTGTTTGTTTTAGTAGTAGGTATGTTTACTTCTGCGCTTTGTTCCCTATTCTTTGGCATTGAACTCCGATGAAAATACAAAAAAATCCCGATAATACGATTCTATCGGGGTCCAGCCAAACTGCATTATAAGGGGGAATGGATTTAGCAGACGTACGTTTAAGTTTTTAATATAAATGAATAGGCTCAGGCTTCCAGGCTTTTTAATCACGCATGATCCAACCAATCCAATGTATATATATAATATTTTGGCGAAATTGTATTTATTTATTTATTTTACATTTTACTTAACCCAAATAGCACGGAAAAATTGTGCCTTAGAAACATAAGATCCTATGTACAAAATAGGAACAAAACTTGTTTGCTACAAATACTTATTACTTATCTAAATATATTTTTTTAAATTAAAATTAATTAAAAATAGGTTAATATGAGTATGAGGTACACAGAAAAGTATTTTTTTTTGCTAATTTGTATTTGAAATATATGTAAACTGACGAATAGTAAGTACTTGATAAAACTACATATCCTTTCTAATAACCTAAGTGTCGTTTATACACGCCAGTAGTATAATTTGGATTAAGAATTAGAAAACAAACAATATTTTTTAGTATTACCTACAGCCATATAAGAATTCTCACTTACAAATTGCTCATTTAAATTAAGTAACATCGAATGGATGTGAAAAGAACAGACATGTCTGGCTTATACAAAGTTTGGCCTGTAAAAGAACCAAAAATATTGATTAAAAATTTTGCTCCTATTGCAGGCCATATTTGTAAGTTATTTTTAAGAACACAACAAAAAAAATGAAACAAAATTTTGCTATCCATAATTAACTTAATGTAAGGAGACCCTTTGTAATCCCTTTGAGAATAATTTGTCTATTTCAATCAATGTGTGTGTTTACGGTGTCACCGACATTGTAAGGGTAATACCACACTTGCCTTTACTTTTTGTAGTTAGTTGGATGCCTCGTGAACATAATAGTAAAAGAAGCTAGCAAATGTGATCAATTTTTATTGTGACTTTCTAAAAAACGCATTCCAGATCTCTTGTTATACCCATACTCAAATGGATGAAACTTACACTGTACCCTAAGTCAGAATATACCTGATTGGCCTAAAAACAATCATCTCGCTACGACTTCTCGTTTTCAAGAAATCCATGGCCGAAAATACATACTAATATTGCACACGAGCTTGGAAGCCATAATAGATCAACATACTCAAATATTAACAAATTCCAACGATATTCACACACATATATGTCGAGATGATAACCCTCTATTTTTGAAGTCTTTAAAAATAATAAATCTTATCACCTAATGAGATGATGAATTATGTTTTATTCAAAGTATTTGAAAAAAGACTATTCAAACTCATTGATTCCGTTGTTGAATGAACCCAATAATAAATTAGTCAGATGAAATATTAATCTGTACCTATATATGGTGAAGGTATTTTTTTTTTGTATTTATTTTCATTGTATTTTAATCTCATCAAAACCGTTGTAGTGTGGTTTCAGCCTAATATCTTATAGGGTCAGGTAGTAACGTTGACTTATCGAAGTTCGCGTAGAAACGAGCAGTGAAATATTATCGATATTTCGTGAGAAACTATCGATATTTTGCAGGTCATATGTCAGTGTCAATTTGGTGATAGCTTTTGTTTGAATCTGTTTTTTTGTACCTACATAATTTAGTGCCTATTTAGCGTTTTTATTACGTAAATTTAAAAAAAATATGCTTTCATATTTACTTGTTTTTTTACTTTTTGTTATTAAGTTGGTTCTGAACTTCGATCAATTATTGGTCGATGATTCTGAAGCTATATTTATTTTATAAAAAAATTGACATAACTTTCACATCACCATGATAGTATTGTTTGAATTGAGGCCTTTCTTTACCTTTCAACTTCAAAAACGAAAGATAAAACATGTCGGATTGATAACCTCCCTTTTTAAAGTTGGCCAAAAACAACGTAAAACTGTAACAACACTAGAATCGGAACCATTTTCAGGTAAAGTCACACATGTGAATTGCCATCGATCACACAGAAAAGCCGTATGTGTACGACGAAACATGTACTTAAAGGTACGTGACATACATACATTTGTATGTGTATGTAATGTGTAGCAGAGTTCTCTGATTCGTTTTCTGTGTTTCCAAATTAGCGAGAGATAGCGCCATAAGTATTTGTCAAGACGAATTCAAGAAGTGTAACCCTGTAATCTTTTTTTAAATGAACGTTAAGTCTCGTTTCCCACGCAAACAACCCGTATTTTGTATGTACTGCTGCAGGATGATGTTAAGTAGCATAAGTACGCGTTTCAATGCTAACATTCACACGGACACCCCGTTTGCGGTGACCCGCAAAATTCCACTTAAACTTAACGGACAACCGTACCTGCAAAAAAACTGCCTTGTGAACACACCAAAGTTTTCTACGGGATTTAGTAATGCATTCATCCCGCCAGTTTTTTTATTGAAAGCAGGGAACCCTAATAAATACCCAAGGAACTCCGAAAACACCATATAATGTAGAAGTTTGTAAAGTCGCGACCGTGAATCGAACTTAAATTTATTTTATTGCGAACAAAGTCGATGGAAAAACGTAGAAAGAGGAAGTTTTTCTAAAGAAAATCTTACTTTGAAAGAAGTTATTCGTCCTTATTTTCGACACGGTACATCTTTTTATGAAATTATGAAATGAAATTATGAAATGATATTTATTGCGTATTGAAACAAGGTTGTACAAAGTTGTTTTAACTTACAAATGTTTGAATTCCGTGTGACACAAACATAATTAAAAATACGGAACCCGCCTAGGTGTAAGGTTCCAAATCATTGTCTGTCATTGGAGTTGAACTTAGGACTACTGTTGGTTAAAAGTAGTTACCATTGCTTACGTTTGTGCGTGCTTAATACAAAAAAAAACGTAATCAATTGACAAAATGGCTATTCTATTGACCATTTTGTTATGTCGTTTTCTTTTAATTTTGATCAAAGCATACACAATCGTAATTATGCAACTAATGGTAACGAATTTACACTATTAGTTGAGTTACCTATCGATCACTAAACCGATCCTAAGTACCGAACTTTTAGCTACTATTTCATTACTTACGGAATTGACTTAAAGTTTCTACGATTTTTTCTTTCCCCGGAAGCCATTACAGTGCCATGCCCATAAACATTTAATCCCTCGGAGATCTTAACTGTCAAACATACTTAACGATCGAGAACAACATCAAATATTAAGCCCCAGACAAGTATACTTCCAAGTTGAGAACATTTTTTGGGATTAACTATGAAATGGTTACCGACACCTGAGGTTTTGACTGAATTAAGTATGCTTTTAATTTTTCTCTTATATAAACATCGTCATTCTAACGGCCTGTTTCACAATGTCTGAATAAGTCATCATTAGCGTTATCTGTCCACTACATCATACGAAAGGATGTTCCAAATTTGAATTATTCGATGGTAAATGCTCATTTTAAAGATTTTTTTTAAACTAGCGCATAGCGGTCCCAGCTGACTTTGTTTCGCCCTGGCCCCGTTTTATAGTTTTTATTCCATTCGGGGCCAAGACAAATCCAACAAAGTAAAAGTGATGAAAATTGCTCCGTCAGTTTTCGAACTAACACGACTTTCCTTTATGTATATAAAAATAAAGATTAATAACCTACCAAGGTATACTTTTAAAATATATTTTTATTTTTTTAACTACTTATAAACCTATTCATATTGTGTAGGTACAAACTGTACCTACCCTAAATCGTGGTATTCATTTAATTTCGCAACACGACCCCCAAAAATGTAATTTCCGAACGAAACTAAAACAAGGCAAGTTCAGAAACATCTGTTTCTTTGTTCTGACTAGTTCAAAAGCTGAACTAAATGAATGTTTTATGCGCGCTCTAGTGAGAGGCTAGCTTTATGTGTGTTTTAAGTTAACTGTCCATGTACTAGTGTGCTATAAAGGACACCATTTTATGTTTACGGGAATTTAAAATTATTTTACCGTACAATGAAAACTTTTGGATTTGGATAAAATATATTGAAAACATGAGGAGATTAACTACCAACTACGGCCCAGTTGCGTTTTCGATAGTTAACTCGACTAACGACATTTAAACAGTCGTTGAGATAATAATCGGTCAAGGCCTTGCCCGTCAAACATTTTTATTAGTGAACTTATAATGGTCACTTTAGGGATGCGTCTTACGGCTGACTATTGTGGTGATAAAATATAATTTTAACATTAAATTCTAAATTTAAAAAAACCTAGTCGCTAACAAAAATACGGTTGTACAGATTTTAATGAAACATGGCTAAGAACACTTGAGATAAAATATCTATGACACAATAAATGCTCAACGAAAATCTGTTTATCCGTTTAGGAGCTACGGTACTACAGAAAAATGCACAATAGACCCTTTCTTGCGTCGGGGGCTAAAAATAAATGTCACTATCTCAAACCAAAAATGCTAATCATTGCTACCGGTATATGTTTTATATTCCGAGCCAGCCGCCTACCAAGATTAATTAGTTTATTACTGCAATAATTACCTACAAGAGGCAAGTAGTTTGGCAAGGAACTTAACTCCTCCGAAGCCATAGGGAAACGACGATATTACTCACATAATAATTACCTAGTTAACAATATTTGACTTTGAATCTCACGTTACCGACATACTTGATCAGGTAAAATAATATCATTGTGTATTATGTCGAATAGTGGAAATTGATATCGTTAAAGTGTTCCGGTAAGGTACATAGAGGTCTTCTCAAAATACACGAGATTGCAGGGGGTATTTATTAATTTAGCACGTACATAAATTCTAACCTTTAACACTACTCTTTTCAAAATTTGACGCCTAGTTAGGAAGAGCTCTAATTTTGATTAATTGTTTCATTTCTATTAGACAGTTATTTTTCTTATTTCCGTAGTCGAATTGCAAAAAACGGAACTTCTAAAGATATGTCAAGACTGTTATTCTACATACAAACGCTATGAAAAACAAAGTTATTTTTGCTGTCAACAAAATATTGTGGTATTTTGGCTAAGTGGAAGTAAGTAAAAACCCCTTATTCCGTTAATATTGGCACGGAATAGTCAGTTCGTGAGTCTGATTAGCACTTCGTCGGTTTTACTGCAAGTACTAAAGTAAATATAATCTTTAATTAATTTTAAGTGTGAGTGACAGTGGTCAACAGCCCTTACACAATTATTTAATGTGGCCCCCAGTTGGAATGTCCGTTGGTTGCGTCCACTTGTTAAGTAAACATTTGATCAAACTTTACTTTTGACGTTATCAGTGTGTAGGTACACAATGCCGAAACAAACTTTGTTATCAGTGGAGCAACACACGAGTGGTCTGAGTGTAGGACTATCGGAAGTCCTAGGTAAGTAACTATTTATTAATTTATTATCCTAATGTTTCTAGGGTTGAGCTGTAGGCTCCAGGCTACAAGCGGGGTCAGAGGAGCGATTGTGTAAAGCAATCGTATTCATTTGACAGTTCATAACGTATAGTATGATCTGTCAAACGTTTTGTTCTATGCCGTAAGATAGATCATAACGTACGTTTTGAACTGACAAATGAATACGATTGCTTTACACAATTCAATGGCAGAGGTGGCGGATAGTGAATATGTTGAATAAGCAGTCCCCGACAAAACAGCGGCAGGATTACCAGAATGTAGTGGAGAGTCTAGTGGGATGAGCATCTTTATCAAAAGCTACAATATTCAGTGTCTATCCTGTGCCATGGCGAGTAGACGCCACCATCAAACAAGCGTTCCCCTGGTGTTGGGTAGCAGCAACATCAGTACTGGCAGAAGGCTGAAGATACAGTATATCAGGAAAGGCTTTTGACTGGGTATTAGGAGGCGGGAAACCCCCGCTTTTTAAACTGCGGTGTGAAAGGCTAGAGGGAAACCACCACACTATATTAAATTTTTTTTTTTGGAAAAAACTTCACCGAAAAGAGCCAAGCTCTTGATAATGATGGTAGTGTTTTAATTTTGGCACACAAGCGTTACTTGACAGATGGTTGCAAGCCAAAAGTAAAGAATTAGACAGGTTTGTTGGCTTTTTGAAGTCTTACATCAGTTAAAAACAAAAAAAAGTCTGCGACTTACTTGAAACACATAGAACTTACCAAATTCAGCGAAGCTGTTTTTTGTCTGGAAAAATACTTACTGGTGAAAAAACCTAAAAACAGAAGTAAGTACCAATAAGAGTTCAAAATCTAAGTCAAAGCCTTTAAGATTATTCTAAAATATTCACGCCACCGTTATCGCAGAGTGATGTTTTAATCTGTTTCTTTTATTTCTATTTGCGAAATAAAATGTGAGGCCCTTATCCATACCAAGGCGCGTTCACATTGGGATGGCGCGTGCGCGAAGACAGCGTCACAAACTGTTTGGACTTTGAAATGACAAATGGCTCAGTCATAACGTCAAGTAATTAAACCAAAGTGTGATGAATTATTGCACTGAAGTGTCGATTTTTATTTCAAATAAAATATAATGCAAATTTACGTAAATTTTGCACTAAAATTGCTACCACCGCTGTCTTCGATTTGGGCTCCCCCTCCTTCTTCTTCAAAGAAAATCTAAAACTCTATAAGTGTTTATACAATTAGTATAGCTGCGCTAATTTAGGTAAAACCATCGTTAGTATTATGTCTTATTACTCGTAACTTTTAAAATTCAATTTCTAAAGCAGAATCCGTCTTCACATTTTTTATTAATTTATCTTTTTAAATGTCACAATGAAACACGCCCTTATATTAATGGCAAAGAATCTTTAAAGAGAAGCCTGGGATTTGTTATATAAAGAAAATACTTTGAGATGCAAATAATATGCGAAAAAAAAAACAAAGTCGGCGAAGGTCTTGGTTTGTTTTACTAATCAAATAAAAAATATTTTTGCAGTCTGAGCATGATTGATTGGGCGACACAGACAATTATTTGGTTTCTTATTTTATAAATAATAACAATAATAAATATGTGCTAGACAACACACTTATTGTCTGGTCTTAAAGTAAGGCCTTTTCTTTCTTGTGTTCCGAAGTACCAGACAACGTTAATGACGGGGGCGTCTTCCATAAATACTTCCAATGACTTAGGTACTCAAATATTCGTGCTTGTCATACAAACATTTGTACCTTGCGGGATTCGATCCCGCGACCACTGGTTCAGTAGTCAGGAGGTGCTAACCACTGCACCAAACGTGACGTCATTATAGTTCAATGTCCATGACCACTGTCCAACGCAACTGTAAAAATATATAGTTTATGAAGTTCCTTTACAATATTTGATTGAAAATTTTTAACTGAAAACTCGGAAGTTAGTTACCTAAAAGACGAGGGTCTATTTTAAGGCCAGGGACGTCTGCCGATATACTTAGTACATCTTGGTATCTCCTCACTCTTATTACAAGGGAATAAGATCGTAAAACTGTCAAAAGCATTATTTTATAGTACCCACATCCATAATCCGAATCTTGTATTAATGAATTCCGCTCGGGCCTCATCGGGTCTAAAATATTCAGTCAACGGTGGATTGTCAACTTTGCAATTAGGTGGGTCCACAAACAACGAGCAAAGGGAACAGCCAGAACACTTAATTTTGTTCAGTACCGTTACCATGAGTTTACGACGGTTTTACTCGCTAGCGACTACGTTAAAAAAGTCTATGGAAAATTGCACAGCGCCCCTAGCGGTCACTTGCAGAACTAAAATTTTCCATACAAAAAGTTACGTCGTCGCTAGCGAGTAAAACAGACATAAAGTCATGATAACGGTACAGACCGACTACCGAATACTTATCGACTGTCATGTTGGTGTAGCGGTTAGTTCGCTGGTCTCTACCCAAGAGGTCCCGGGTTCGAATCCCGGGTCAAGCCGAAAGGACACGGTCGTAAAGTGCCCCAGAGTCGTTTTATGTTTGATTAAAGAAAAGCATTAAGAGACTTGACTATATCATTTTGCAAAAAATATATTGAATTTTTAATACAATATTGTTAATTTACTTTGCTTTTATCTAGCGGCATATAAATCTACAGAAAAAATAGGACAACGATTGAACACAATTTCCTGTCCCCAACAATTGTTGTGTTTGGCAGAAAATAGCGGTTTCGAGCACTTATAAGCAAACTGGCGACCGCTTAACGAAATGGCATATTGTGTCATACAGTGTCATATAACTGGCAGTTAGCTAAATAAGTAAGCGCTCGCAATCGCTATTTTAAGAAGGAAGATGACGTTTGCCTCCCTTATGTACTAACCTTTAAACCAACCAACCTCTTCCTAAAACTTGAAAAAAAAACTGTGACAAGGAACTTCTTTTCGTTGGCTATTGTTTGCGTCATCGTAATTTTCACGCGTTACGCACCCTAGCGGGGCAGTTTTCTATGTTTTAGTTTTGGTGGCCTAGATGACGGTTTTTCGACACAGATGGCGCTATGATCTAGAAAGACCTGTTCTAGATAGTGTGCAAGAGATTGACCCCACACATTTTATTTCGTTTTATGTGAAAACCCCGCTATTTACAGCTTATATTACTTTATATTATTTTAAAAGGCGAAGAAACGAACCCATAAAATTAGTTTTGGTCGTGACGTATGGATTTTTACTTTTGGGGCAAGCAATGTATGGCGGGTCGACCGTGTCCTTTGTTTCTGGGTTTTTCTGTCTTAAAAATTCTTGGAAACCGCTTGGAGTCAGGAAGTTGGTGGTGATGACACCCCCGTGCCTCAGAAAGCACATTATGCCGTTGGCACTGCGCCTTATATCTCAAAATATGTCGGAGTTGGTCTCGTTTAAAAAATATAATAAAATGTGGTTTGGCTGTTTTTTTATTTGATAGAACAGCTTTGCCACTTTACAAGCCGCCCTATATCTACTTAACCATAGATTAAGTGAATCAATATTTAAAGTTTCTGCCTACTTCATAAACATTTAAGTAGGCATTCATATTCATTGCAATGAACAGCATTTTAGATTTACTTTCCTTGTGTTTGCTTTAATGTTCTAAGTGTGTAATAAAAGTACTTAAAAAGTTATATAATTTCGGTTACGAATTCGTTTAAAGAAAATTTAACCTTTAGGCAGTCTTATTGCAATAAGCGATCTCTTTTAGACAACCTTTGAGTATAGTAATAAATTAAAACCATTTAGAATTGATTACTTGTTACTTATAAATATATATTTTTCCTTTAAACAAATTTGTAAATTCACTAATGTTGTGTGCAATAAAGAGTTATCTATCTATCTATATTTTAAAATTTTGCTCCTTTTATAGACCACACCCTGTATAAGAGATTTTTAAACACCCTTGCAGTAAATAAAGCTGTATCACTATAATTCTAGTTATTACTGACTGACTCACCCACAAATGTAGGTAAGTCAGTAAGTCAATCCAGTTACCTCATATTGGAGTTTATACTGAAGTGTTCTGCTTGCTGTAGTATGTCGATTAGTTAATTAACCCTTTGATGCCAAACGTCGTTACTGGCAAGATGGCATTACATAGTGCACGTCTTGTACTAAAATATCACTCACATAAAATTGATGATGATGGGAAACAAAATCAAACGCAGAACTCTTCAGTCGTACAGTTTTAGGCTGTCGAGGAAGTCATGTCTTGTCAAACTAAGAGATGCAATAAAAAAAAGAAGACCTACCTTTCAAAAACGAAGCCATTTCCTTGTGGCAAGGAGGCTATGATGCTGGCTGCATTGCCGCGTAGGATATCTTTTACTTTGATTTACAGGATGTTTAGATATGAATCTAGTTCTAGACAGGATGTTCAGTTCAGAATCTAGTTTAGAATGGTTTTAACACTCACAGTGTCATATTTATTATTCGTGTACAATTTTTGGTTTCTTATTTCATAGTTAGTAGTTCTGCCATTTTGTGTATACATATTTATTTATGTACCTACGTTCGTTTTCACGCTAAAACGGCGGAACTGATTGAAATAAACTTTAATATTGAGATATGTGGCGGTTCTGACGTACAAACGTTAGCTTTTTATCTCAAAAATAATTGTTTATAGTTGTAATACTCTACGTGTAATGTATTGAAATGTATTTGAAGGTTTAACAGCTAATATAACTACCGTGCCAATGCCAAGCCATCAATAGAAACTGCAATTAACATTCTTCGCTTTACGACCCCTCATCTTATTCAGAGCGATGAAAGACAGCAGGTACAGGCGTCCCCAAAAATACATATACGAACTTGAACCTTATCCGTTTGCGTTTAGATAGTTTTCAAACATACGTAATTCATATCAAGAGTTGTATCCGGTTTTTGTTTTATGGCAGACCCTGCCGAAGTCCCGACCTTTTCAGGGATCAGTCATCTATCGCGCCATCAAATCTAGGGGTGAAACTATAGGCCCTTCTGATTGCGTGCTAGGGTTGGCACAGAAGTTTGTGGTCACGGTTTAATCAACGTTTTTCGCTGATTAAGTTTGGTGTGAAGAGATAGGCAAGCATTTTGGTTGATGTGATAAAAGTCAGACTATAAAGAATGTCAGTTTATAAAGTATTGAAACTCCTAAATCTAATCTGTTTTACAATAAATATTTTTTTTATATCAAATATTAAAATAAAATAGAAACAGATATATCCTGATCATATATTTTGAATGTTTGATCGTTTGTTTGATTGATACACAGAGGTTTATTTCTTGTATATTCAACTAGTTAAAAACTTACTAACTGTAAAGAAAAATGTAATTGATTTGTAGCAGCCCTAAACTAAAGCAATGCTGGCCCCACAATCCAACATTCAGTAGGTATAGGTGGTTTTCAGAATAATTGGATAAAACAGAAAATAATCCTTTTTTAACGCTCCTTCAAAATGCGCAGTCCGAATAGTGATCGTTGCGGTCAAATTTCATACCTTTCCCCTAATTTTATCAAACACAAATACTAAGTAAAAATTTTTTTCGGAAGCAAAGGCAACACGTTGACTTTCACCAACCTGAAATTTGTAGCCGAAATTCATTCATTCATTCATTCTCAATCAAATACGAGTATATACTTATCTCGTCAGAATAATTAATCAAATTATTCTGACGGATTGTATCACATACAAGGTGGACTAGGCTTCGGTTGTCTTAATCGATGCTATTATTGAAGTTTTTATTAAGGAAAATTGGAGTAGTGTCTACTTAAAACACTTTTTGCGGTTATGCTTTATTTTGAACGATGCCGATGCTTCCATTTTTGATGTTATATGCTTTTTTTTATGTTACTTACAGTTTATTTACTGGTTTAAATCATTGAAGCCTAGCTTTTGGATTTACAAAATTATAGTAAAATCAATATTTGTTTTTAGGTTGGAATGACTCATGAATACGTATTGTTATGTACGCCAAATATTTAGGCTGACAAAACATTTCATGCATTTCAATTGAATGGTTGAAATATTTTGTTTGTTATACGAATCAATATGGAATGTAGACCTAATACAATATGAAGGATACAATATGCATATTTTCAAATAAAATAATGAAAAAATCAAGCATCAATTATAATGATGATAACCTAAGTACTAATTTTTTTTAATAAAAATCCTTATGTCAAAAAAGAAAGCATCAGAATTTAAACAAGACTAAGGTTACCCGACAAACTGTATGCCCCTATTATTGAATAATTAAATTGGTCGGTTTATAAACCTTAGTTCGGTACTAAGCATAGTATTAAGTTTTGGAATAAGTGTAAGTAATTAATAAAAGTACTTTTTTTTCTTTTCAGGTATGTACCAGTGAAACTGCATTAGAAAAAGCATATTTTTAATGAACGAGTGAGTACATTAGAATACATTGTCCGAATATTTGAAATACATCAATTTAATAATATTATTAAAATGCTTTCAGTATTAAATATCATGATACCAATATTTCTATATTGTTGTTTCTAATCTAATCTATGGAAATAGTATAAAGGAGTATTGTGCTGATGACTGTACCGTATACATGCTATACAGTTATTAGCAATACGGCCTATTTCACAATGTCCTTATAGGTTCCAGCTGTCTTCTGTCCAATACATACCTACGTATGACGTTCCGTTTTTGAATTTTGAATTATTCGTTGGATAGTGCTTATTTGTCGTTGGTGAAACAGGGCGGTAAACTTATACTTAAGCCCAGAAAATATTGCTATCTTTTGATCAGAGATCAAATAACACGACATCAATGACATTCAGTAACACAAACTTACAAACTCAAATAATAAAAGAACAATAAGATGCTAAGAAAAATAACTTGTTTGCAACTGATATTACTTTTGCATCGAGTTCGCGAGTTTTGTTTTATTTTGTTGTTTTTTGGAAATTGTAAACAACAGATGTCTTACTGAGTATTAAAAATATTTCAATTTCTGAGGCTGTTCTTATTTTCTGGCTAAATCCAACCAGAGCACCTAACTAAACCAATCAAATACTTGCATATACATATATAAAGTAATTATATTGACTATATAATAGTACGCTAAAGAAATGTGGATTATTTCGGTCCACATTTTTAGGGTTCCGTAGCCGAATGGCAAAAAACGGAACCCTTATAGTTTCGTCAAGTCTGTCTGTCTGTCTGTCTGTCCGTCCGTATGTCACGGCCACTTTATTCTGAAACCATAAGCATCAGATAGCTGAAACTTGGTAGGTAGGTGTATTTTGTTTACCGCTTTCCGATTCAGATACAAAAAGTAAGAAAAAATAATATTTAAGGGGGGCTCCCATACATGAAAGTAAAACCTAATTTTTTTTTACTTAAACCTATCCGTGTGGGGTGTCTATGGATAGGTCTTTTAAAATGATGTTGAGGTTTCTAAAACCATTTTTTCTAAAAATGTAAGGTTTGAGATATAGACGCTTCCAAAGTGGTAAAATGGGCGTCCCCCCCCATCTAACTTTTGAACTAAGAAAGTAAAAATTTTCAAAAAAATATATGATGTAGATCTCAACAAAAACTTGCAACGAAAATTGGTTTGAAGGAGATCGAACCAGTAGTTTTTGAGATATTGCACATTTTTATCAACCGCAAATATAACTTTGTCTTTCATACAAACACTATGAAAAACAAAGTTATTTTTGCCGTCGCAATATATTGTGATGTTTTCGTTAAGTGAAAGTAAGTGGACCCTGAATTTAGTTAAGGGTGGCACGGAACCCTCAGTGCGCGGGTCCGACACGCACTTAACGGTTTTTTTTTGCGTACGGCTACAGAGTGGATGGTATTCGCTGCGCCGGCAGACGTGTTCCCTGGCAACTACAATTTGGACGTTTTCAAGAAGAGAGTGAATAGGCTGTTACTAGGCAGACATGGTCCATTTTAGACATTGTCACCTAACATCAGGTGTGATCGTGGCCAAAAACCTGGTTATATATTTTTTTTTAAAATTACATGTAAATAAAAAATGTACATTACTACAATTATGCTTCAAAAATTTTCTTGACCATTACCCATGAAGATTACTATTTATATCAAAATAAATAATGAACAAATAAAAGTTACGGCTAGGGATCAAAAATACTATTGATGAACACAGATCAAATTTTACATTGATCCATGTTTTATAAAATTGTAAAAAAAATTGGGTCAGGCAATGTTAGTGGTGTAGGCAAACTCCTTTGGAAATAAAACACTATAAAAACAAAAATAAACTTATCGTTCCAAGTCTCTAGTCTAGTCTCCTATGCATGCAAAACGCATTCCTAGGTATCGATCCCAAGACTTCTATAGAGGTCTTTTTCCCTAAGCAACACACCATGAGTAATTATAAAACATACGAAGTGCACGCTAAAAATAAAATTACCGGTGAAAAACATGTTTCTGAGGTGGCACGCTAATTATACCCTTAGCAAAGCCATTTTTTATCGCAAACTTTCTCAGAAACAATGAGCCTTGGCTTAGTAATCGATTCCTGTTAAAAATCATTTCGATTGTCACGTAAAACTAACATTGAAACGATGCTATCTCGATTGGAAAACCGATCAATTGTAGTGTTCCACTTCTGTTGGGGCGACCTTTGTCACAGCAGAGGGAAATCAGCCTGTTCGTGAGTAAATGTCAAAACTGTCATTTGTTGGTTATCATCATCATCATTATCGTCCAATGGACATCCACTGCTGAATATAGGTCCCCCTATAGCTTTCCACAGCGACTGATCACTAGCGGTCTACATCCAGTTTGATCCTGCGATCTTTACAAGATCGTCTATTCATCTTGTCGGTGGACGTCCTACGCTGCGGTTTTGCTATCAGTTCTTCGCACTATGTGCCCTGCCCATTGCCACTTGAGCTTACTAATTCTCAGGGCTATGTCCGTTTACATTTGTTGGTGGTCGTCGAATATTTCCAGGACATTTTAACATGTAGGGAGGTTCTGTCATTACATATTTATAACTGTCATTTGGCATTTCATTACATATAAAAATCATTCGCTTTTAGCGATAAGACCGCCTAAATTGAACATTTCCTTTAAACGAATTTGTAATTAACTAGTATAGAATTATCTATCTATCTATCTATACTTAGTTAATAACATTTCATGAAGCAGGGACAAAATTACCGCCCTTGTAGCCCACTGAAAAAATCCTAATAAAAAATCACGTATAAGCAAAAACTAGCAACGAACGGTTTACATTAAAATTCTTGAATATTCGTTACCATAAACATGTAGTTTTATCGAACAATACCTATTTTTTTCCAGGTTTTTGTTTACGGCACACTATAATTCTATCGTATCTTATAATTAAAATATGTAGTTAACACAATGCCAGTTTGTTTTGTTGCAAAGTGGCCTTGCTTTTCTATTTTCACTGTATTTCTATTTATTGTTGCACGTGTAAGTTTAATATAGGTGATGAAAGACTTTAAAGGGGAATAATAAAGGTGAATCATGTCTTCAGGTAATAAAATGGAGTGCCAAGTGTGTGTAAACCCTTATCGCGTTAAGAGGGTAAGAGGTTTGAGTTCTGGTTTCAATGTCTGAAAGGTAAGAGGCTGGTTGGGTCGGCCGGTGGTGGCAAGAAATAAGCTTATCTCACTGTCTACCCTAAATTGTAAAAAATGTGGTGAGAATTAAAGGCGATGTCTCCGCTAGTTTCTCTTTTTAATTAGAATAACCTTACCAAAAATAGAGAAAGGCTCTCGTCCTTAAAAAAAATATCAGCTGTGAAAATTGCTATCAATTAATTAGAGAGAAAGGTAGCTACGGTACACGATATCCCAATTAATATTAGTAAGGAAGTTAGTGAGGATGGATGTGTGACGAAAATTTACAATAATATAGCTTAAACATTGGAATAATAAGGCTATATTTTGCAATGATATTTTGTGTGATACTATATTTTGTCAGTTGTGTATCACTAAACGGTTTCCTGCACAAACCATAAATAAATAAAATAATATTACTTACATTGGAAGAGAAAAGTTCTAGATTGGAAACCCTTTGGCCAAGGACACATCGTAGGACGTCCACCGACAAGATGGACAAATGATCTTGAAAAGATCGTAGGATCAAACTGGATGCAGACCGCTTGTGTTCGGTCGCTGTGGAAAGCCGTAGGGGAGGCCTTAGTTCAGCAGTGGACGTCCTTTAGCTGATAATGATGATGATGATGATTTCTTCCATTTTGTAACTCCCATATGTATATTATAAAATACTTTAAAACAAAAATAAAATTACTTACTTATCCGTTTTATTTCCCACAAAATCTTAAAAAGATCCGCAAAACCTCCGCAAGTTATTTCAACCTCAACATTTAGCACGTAAGTGTGAAAAATAAAATCGCAAAAATAAGGTTTACCGTAAATGATGGTCGGTTGCGATCTTTTTAATAAAAAGATCGCATAAAAAGTTTTTATTTTATTCGTCTTGGCTTTAGCCTTTTTTTAAGCGATTCTCCGCAGATGTCGATTTATTGGGCACGGGCGAGATCGATGCCTTGGTAAGGCTGTACGCAAATGGTGTTCTAGGTGGTACTGTGCGACTAGATAATGTTGTTATAAAAATATTGTTTGTTTGTTTGTGGAGTCAGACAGATATTACGATACATTTTAAAAACTTATTTATTTATATATTTAGCAAGTAAAAAGGATAAAAAAGCAAAACTAAACATGAATCACTTAATACACTTTGTTCAGATCTCGATCGAAATTCAAAAATATGTATTGTCTTATTGACTCAAAATTTCGCTATCCCAAGAGCAAAATAATTGGTGGCGCCGCGCCGCGCAAGCAGCTCGAGTTTGATATTAAAAATAATCGCATCAAGAATACTTAAAAACGTATTGATATAATGCACACAGAAAATATTTTTTACGAAATTTTAATAGTCCCTACAAGATCTTAGAGAAACGTAGAGTAATGACTAGCAGTGAATGGCACATTGCGTTCATACTATTTTATAAAGTTGAAATAAAAATAGAGACACAAAAGTCGGCGTGTCTATAAAAGACGACGTATTATTAAAAGTCGTTGTGCACAAAAGTCGCGCGACTAAGTCGCTCGTGTGTTGCCAGCCTTTCTGATTAGCATGCTCCGCGGCGCGCGGCAGACGAACGAGTAGATATTTCGCGGATAGCCTGATTTATTGCCTCTAACACCCGGTTAATAGGGAAAAATCTGACGCTGACGGCTCCCGTAATTTGGGGAGTGCGGGAGGTTGCAGCGGGGAGGGAAATTGTAGGTGCTCAATGTTTACCAATTGCATTGTGAGGTATTGGATGAGGTGGATGAGTTTTAGTTTTTCGTTAGCTCTAGTTGTGTGTTCTGTTTTAAATACTATTTTTGGCTTAAGAACATCTTTTATTTAGCTTAAGCTTGTTCCATTGATTTTTATTGCACAATAAAAACAGTGTACAAAAGGTGGACTTAATGCTAAAAGTATTTTCTTCCAGTCATCTTGCTATACCATACTGGTCATACCGTTGGTAGTCCCTTAGAGCGCTTCCACACTTAGGCGACTTTAGCAGCACGACGGTCGTGCGACAGTTGCGCTGCTGATAATTTCATACATAAATGACAGCAGTAGGTAAGCCTTCACAGCAGCGCTGTCGCTCTAATGTTAAGGCGCACTTAAACCTAGTGTCATGAATAAGATTTTAAACTTTCGCGTTGCATTGCAATAAGTATTAGACCACGCAAATAAAAACTTTCTATTACTCACTGTTCGACGTTGTGGCTGTATTGCAGTCATGAAATGAGTAATACCATTACTCCTAAGTTTTTATTGCGCTTCAACCCGTCATGTCTAATACGAAATATAATGATAACGTATAAATATTTTTTGTAGCAACATCAACCTACACAATATGTCATAATGCAAATCAAACGATTTCTTAGGGCAAGAATGAAACCAACTCCGTTATCCTGGTGTGTACCTAAATTATCGGTCACGCAGACATTTACTTCCATTTTCAAATACAACTTTTTTTCACCATAACTTCAGCGCTAAAAGGGTTAACCACTACTATTTCTTCACTTACAATTTCTTAGTCAGCTACAGCGCTGAAAGGGTTAACCACTACCATTTCTTAACGGCCATTTTTTTCGGGACTGAAAAGTTTAAACGAACAAATCCTCCTGCATGACGACCACCGTAGTGGCGCACGCTGGCTTTCAAGGCGTCACCACTTCGAGGTCCCGGGTTCGATTCCTGGTTGGGTCAGTGGAGAAACCATAATTTTCTACAATGTCTCGGGTCTTGGTGTTGTGGTTCCGCCATAACACAAGTTCATTACCTACTTAAGATCAGAGCAATGTATTTGATTTGTGTCCAATCTTCTAAATACGCCGTCGCTGTTTGCGGTCGTGTTTGGATGGGTGACCATTCCGACCATATAAGCGGCGTATATCACGAGCATCTCCGTGCTTCGGAAGGCACGTTAAGCCGTTGGTCCCGGCTAATATCGGTTAATATTAGTCGTTAAGCCTTGTCAGAAGCCTTAAAGGTGGCTTGATAAAATCTGACAGCAAGGTTAGTCGCTTTACTTGCAAACACGGCTCAGTGCGGATTTGTGCAGGGGTCCACTGAGCCCGCGTGGTGGAGTATGGCTCAAACTACCTCATAGATGAGGTAAGGCCTTTGCCCAGCAGTGAGACGTTACAGGCTAACTATACTTTTACTTTTACTTCTAAATACATAAAAGAAAGTCGTGTTAGTTACACCACTCATAAAACATCACGCTTCGATGGGAGCAAACTCAAAACGCGCAGATGCATTCGCAGGGTACTGCTAGTATATTAATAAATACAGAGGTTAAATACCTCGGTAGCGTCTACAGATGGTCGCATTTTAAAAAAAGCGACAGCAGCACCCGAGGTCCCGGGTTCGATCCCCGGGTCGGGGCAAAAATATGTACCTGGGTTTTGCTGTTCAGAAATTCTCTGAGTCGCCCGGAGTTTGGAAGTTGGCGGTGTTTCACCCCCCTGCATCGGAGAACACGCAAAGCCGTTGGTCCTGCGCCTGATCTCTCTCCGGCCGTGTCAGATTGCTGTCCCATCGGGCTATGAGAGAGAGTGAAAGGAATAGAGCCCGCATCTGTGTTTGCGCACACACTTGTGCACTATAATATGTCCCGCGCAGTCGGTTAGTCATTGTGGCAGATCATCATAGTTGAAAATCGTCTGGAGGACTATTATTAAATACAGAGGCGAGTTATCCGTGAGTTCCGAGAGTAAGGACTCGCTCTCACTGCAGGTGTTATTTATTGAAAGTCATGAATACAAAGTGTAAGAACTCGTTCTTTTTACTCGCCTCCGAGGTTATTTTGTTTGTTTGTTTATGTCTTCGAGCTTAGCATTTGTTCTGTACTGGTTTCTAGTGATAAAGTTTGGAGAGTGTTAGAAATAATTGAGTGTGATCTTGGAGAATCTGTTACAACTTTACTTGACAGACATTTATACTAATAGTATAAAGCTGAAGAGTTTGTTTATTTGTTAAAACTCAGAAACTTCTTCTTCTGAAACTTATGAGCTTCGCTCTTGTCGGTGGAGTAATTGCCATTATTTTTTTCGTCTTCTTCTTAACCTCCTGATACGACATGAAATTTACTTTTTCCTTTAATTGGTCGAAATAACTTCTATGTCTTCCTCTTCCTCTCGTTCCTTCCGCTTTTCCTTCCATAATATTCTCTAAAAACCTGTCATGTCGCATCAGGTGTCCTATCATGTGGCCTCGTCTATTTTCTATTATTGTCAAGATATTTCTTTTCTCATCTACAATCTTCAACACTTCTTCATTTGTTTTTTTCTCTTTCCAACTGATTATTTCCATTCTCCTCTCTGTCCAACTGAATATTTCCACTCTTCACTCACATTCTCAGAAGCTACTAGACCGATTTAAAAAATAAAAAGTCAGGAGCGCTAACCACTCCATTAAATATGTCGTCGAATATAAACAGCGATTTTTCAAATAACTTACAAAATTGGCAAGTACAAGAGTAGCTTTGAACATCAAAATATTATTAGGTTAATATTATTACCACCAAAAAAGGGAAAATGTATTCTTGGAAGCCACAGAATTACCTTTTCATTCCTTATTTTCAAAATGGCTACTTTTATATCGGCGCTACCGAAAATAAGTGCGAAAATGAAAGTAGCGATGTAATTTATGTGTTATCGAAACAGAGTTAGATTTAAGCAGTATTGAGTCTTAGAAAAAAAAATGCTCAAGCCGTTTCTGGAGAAAAAAACGAGATAACAGTAAAACATCAGAGCAGGGCCGCACTAAGGGAACATTTAAAATACCTCTATGTTTATTGCTAACTAGCGATCCCGGCGAACTTCGTTTCGCTGCCCTTGACGGCCCCATCCCCGTTCCCTATGTTTTGAAACAGTTTAAACCTTCCTTGGACTTCCATGAATATTTCATGACCAAAATCAGCCAAATCGGTTCAGCCGTTCTCGAGTTTTAGCGAGACGAACAAAAATAGCAATTCATTTTTATTATATAAATATAATAAAAATGAATTGCTGGCATAATTTAAATGTTTATACTGTTCCATATTTCACTTTTCTAAATTAAAGGGTCTTGTTTTTCATGCAGCTTAAATTTCGACAAGTTTACGTCATCCGTTAATATTATAATACTATTGATGACTATCAAATTGGTGACCGAGTTATGGCCAGGTTTCCAATAGTAGAATCTCTCCGCTCACTATGTTCAACATCACAACCATCAGTTCGTTACCACACAAAATCTTAAAACTCAATCCAACCTAAAAGGCACCTACTAAACCAATAGAAAGGTCCATTCAATGTATTTCCGCGTTTTCAAAAGACCCCTTGTCCTTAGTCCAACCCTGTTCGTTCCTCCCCGAGCCATTGCCTGCTGATTTATTTCACCCCCCTTAGAAGTTAGAGCTGCCTGTCTGTATTATATCGATAGGTAGGGCAAAAGTATCGATACAGGATTTCACTAGGATATTTTTTGTCAAAGTCAACGTAAATTAATGTCTTAACATTTAGATAACTATTTATTATTCCCTACATATAGTAAATGATACGCTATTTTAAACATTGTTACCTGTTGTACTATTGAGGCAATCTTATTGCTTTGAGATTGAATAAGTATTAAGATAAGATAATTTAACGTATTAACCAAGAAAAATTATAGGTAAAGTAAAAAAAAAGAAATGTTAGCCTGCAAGCATCCCACTGCTGGACAAATGCCTTACCTCAAGTATGTACCTCATATAAGCCATAGTCCATCACGCGGGCTCAGTGAATAAGTAAAGTAAAAGTAAAAATTAATGTTAAAGTCCTGGCAGTAATAATAGAGGGCTAGATGTTTGGTGATCCTTTCATATAATAATTTACCGATTTTCTTTGATTTCCATGGCTGAATCATCTCGCTTGAGTATTTTAGTTCCACATTCTATCGATAAAAGTTATCGATAATTTTCCTAAACTAATGGATCCAATAAACAGGTCTCCAGTTCTTTTTATCGGAACTACCTGAAATCTTGAAAACAACCTAACGAACTAAGGCAGGACATGTTGCGTCACCTACCAGTTCAGATAAAACGGTATTAGCTTTTGTTATTTAGGGGCGGCTGGGGAAAAGCGGGCACTAAATATCACTAAGTGCCTTTTCTTAGTCAGATCATTTTGAAAGCTATCTTGAAGGTAAGATTCGGCAAACTTACATTATTGATTGTTAAAAAAAAATTGTAGCAAATAAAAAACGGCTACACAGATTTTCGTGAGACATGTTTATCAATTCATTAAAAACTTTCCTCTCCTCATCACAATCGGCAAATCAAAACAAACAATAGATTTATCAATACATTCAAGGCTTTTCACATTAGTACTATTTTTATGCGTTAGTGAAACTAGAAAACATTCTGTTTAACCGAGTTCTGGTACCTTTGATTCGGACCTGAGTTCCTATATAATTAAATAGGTTTCAAATTATTTTTTGTGTCGTCATAATACACTCAATATCCATTACGCAATATACAGCGTGTAAAAAAAGTACGAGCCAAATTCAAGGGGGTCGTTAAGAGTCGCGTTTAGAAAACAGGAAAATTTAAAAAAAATGATTTTTTTTATAAAATTTTCTTGTATTTTTTTTATTTTTTATTTTTCCTGTATTCTATTCTCGATTGCCAACAACCCCCTTGAATTTAGCTCGTACCTTTTTACACCCTGTATGTGTCATAAGCTTAAAAAAAACCTAAGACAAGTTTTCACATGACACAGATTTTCCGGAAAATTCTATTCTACCCACGTTCGGAGTTACGGGCGATAATTTCGTCGCCATCTTAGTTCCTCTAACAAATTAGTCCGAGACCTCCTCCACCCTATTCAAATAACATCTAGAATATGCTGTAAGTTGCGAACTTCCGTTTTTGTCAATCTTGTAATCAGAGGCAGTTATTAAACTAAGAACTTTTGGGGGTAATTGTTTTTGGGGTTTCGTGTCCTGGTTGATAAGTTTAGTAGAATAGTGACGGTTCATTACTAATTTTGATAAATAAATATGACGGTTACTTTACTTGTCAACGGGACTTAAAAATTAACTCTTTTGTATGCCTACCTACTAGGTACCTACAAGCTTTTAGGTACCTACCAGCTTTTAGTGGATTTTAGCAGCTATTCGACGTGAAATATAGTTTAATTCATAGACAAAGCAAACTCGCTTCGCTTTTATCCGTACCTACATTCTATGGTTTGTTCATTTAATTTGTATAACTATTTAATTTGAATTTTTATAATATTTTTTTTTGTTTTTTTTTTTTAATTTGTATAATTTCCCTAACAATATTAATTTGCGGTGCCCCTACGGGGTGTCATGTGTGCAATGTACTTTTAATTGTAATAACACCTGTAATTTACCATGTGACAAGCAAATAAATAAATTCTAAATTCTAAATGGATAAATCAAGGTGAGACTATGTGACACCAAAATAAAAATTCCAATTACGAAAATATAAATAACATTAAACGATTTCACATTTAGAAGACAATTTTTCACATCGAGACTGAGCTTAGGCATGGTTACACGCGAGTTGGTTAGTACTAGAAATCATTCCCAAGCTGATACTGTTGATATACTAATCCTATTCCCTTTTATAAAACAATCAACCATTGAACTACTATTACTAGCGTATGGAACTGACACCACGAACAAATTTCGTGCGCCATGAATTGACGCCACTTGTCTTCAACTCATACAAACGTTCATATTTCATATTCCAAATTACAAGGAATACGTCACAATCTTGCCGTCGTATTTGCGACACTTTTTGTGCGTAGCATAGACTTCTCTATAGGTAGTAATAACAACTCGCTACAATCAACCATTTTATTTTACTACATCGCCGCTCATTTCCCAAATAATTCGGCCTCGCCTAACCGATACGGTGAAAATAAAAACTGAAATGGCCTACCAATCTAGTAAGTACCGATAAAGTAGTATTCGTACAATGGATGCTTTTACTCTGATGATTCGACCATTTCAATACGTATTTGTAGGGAGAGGATAATAGGTTGAGGTCTTAGCGCGCCTTCACATTAGAGCGACAGCAGCGCTACAGCAGCGCGTCGCTTATGTATGAAATTGACAGCAGCACGACTATCGCGCTGTTAAAGTCGCCTAAGTGTGAAAGCGCTCTTAAGGTTTCTTTACGGTAGCATTACAATAACCGTGCTAAGAACGTGTCAGCCAAAAATTTTTTCCCACTAAACCGTTCCGTCAACGACCAACACCTACGGCAACTTCGCGTGTCATGCACTGAGCATGTCAGCACCGGCAACATACGCTCTCGCTTACGGTTAGACAGAACGCTGTAGATCCGTTCAGTGGGCATAGTAGCGTATCGTTGTTTTTCGTGGCTGACACGGTTATGATATGGTACGGTGTAGTGGGCTCAGACCTTTAGGCGAAAACGTACAGTCGGTCGAGGAAACTTGTAATAGTTTACTAAGACATTCTGTAGCATTTTAATAATAATAATAATGTTTTTTTTTCGGACAGAATCCATAATTGGCTTAAAACATGTTAGTATTTTTTTTTGTTTTAACATTATTAAAAAAAACATTTATGAGCTGCGAGTCAGGGCAGCTGAGGAATAATGAGTAACAACCGTGTGTCTCAAGATAATTTTAACCGATTTCGAAAAAAAAATTCTCAGTTTGACCTGTTTGACCGTTATAATTATCTCGCATATAACGAACCGATGTTGATGAGGTTTTCAGAAAAGTGTTTGTTACGTTTAGGAAAAGGTTTAGTTACTATTTTGGTTCAATCAGGTTTATCATAACTTAGTCAATAACAGAAAACTACGAAGAAAAATAATTGTAAAAAAAATTAACCGCCTTCAAAAAACCTACTCAAAGGACTAAAATAACGCTACAGAAGAAAAAAATCATTTAAAGTCGGTGCATGATGTGCGTGCACAGACTGTTACTGTTCATTTAGACGATATTATTTAAATCTCTCCTGATCTCTCTCCGGTCGTGTCAGATTGCTGTCCCATCGGGCTATGAGAGTGAAAGGAATAGAGAGTGCACCTGTGTTTGCGCACACACTTGTGCACTATAATATGTCCCGCGCAGTCGGTTAGTCGTTGTGACTGGCCACCGTAGTCGAAATCGGCTAGGGGGACTATTATTACTATTATTTAAACAACTTTTTAGTAAATAATGTAAGTATATTAAAACTTGCATGTGCTACGTTGTGATGCAAAAATCTTAAACCTCCTACTTATTTGCGTCGCTCGCTTTTATATGAGTTCGACTGTACCATTCACGCTCAAAAGGCGGAAAAGTCCCATAACATTTATAGAGGTGTATCTGCAAATGCGACGCTAAAACAATACTAAAATGCTACTCAATTTTCCGTATTAACACGTTCCGGGACAGTGAACGCCTACAGGCGTGAAAACAATAAAACATCTATTGTGTCTGGAGTAGTGTCCCAGAACATGTTAAGCCATTTTAATAAATAACAAACTCGTAGGTAGGGATGAAGTTTTACCCAACTGTTTAATACAGGAAAACTACAAAAATGAACAAAAATATTATTATGGGATGAATTTCGTGAGATCCGTTCTACTAAAAATATACCACATCATTACATTTCAGTCATTTTATTAAATTCTAAAACAATATAATAATTTATATTTTAAAGTACTTAGGGTCATAAAACAGTTTAACCTCTAGTATACGTGTGCAAAACGGCTAAGCCGTACATTGATTTGTGTTTCTTTTTTTGTGTAGGTACAGCTTCCACTATAATGAATGTTAGCCTACTGAAATGCATAATTATTACATAATACATGGTGCTGGTTAAATTAAAAGTATTTTAGATTGTTATCCTAAATAAAGTATACGAAAATCTGCACTATTCCAACAATAAAAACACTGAAAAAGATACAGAATAATTTCGTTACAACTCCAACTACTCGCAACATCGCAGTAGAAAGTAAGATATACCTGGAACTAACTGAATCTAGAGAAAAGTAGAGCAAATAAGAATGAATAAATGCTGGGAAACTGTAGCTATGATTTCAAAGTTTGGAGCAATGAAATTCTCGCTCTAGTTTAAAAGTTAAACATTAATTCATTCTGCTAATACAACTCTATCTATTATTTGGTCCGCAACTGAAGTGGAATCGTGAATGCTTCTTTGGAATGGAAGATAATTTATTCGTTGAATTGACTTTTCGTCTGTTTTCTGTTTATTATTATTAGTTTCCCTTTAAAAGAAATCGATATTTAGAAGCAGTACAGTAATAAACACGAGTTACTTTATAACACAACATTATAATAATACTTAAAAGTAGTATTAGGCACATTATAAGTACTGCTCGTACTCTATGGTTTACGGAAGACTTATTAAAAAAGTTATTTTTTTTTCAATAAAAAGGCTAAAAAGAATAGCAAATCTATACTTAATATTATAAAGCTGAAGAGTTTGTTTGTTTGTTCGTTTGTTTGTTTGTTTGAACGCGCTAATCTCCGAAACTACTGGCTCTAATTGAATAATTATTTTTGTGTTGGATAGTCCAGTTATGGAGGAAGGCTATAGGCTATATAACATCACGCTACGACCAATAGGAGCAAAGATATAGTGATAAATATGTAAAAAACGGGAGAAAGAAGTCACTATTCCACGCGGACGAAGTCGCGGGCAAAAGCTAGTACCTTTTAAATTGCTTGTAAGAGTGCCTATACCACTCGGCCACCGACACATGGGCAAGCCTGTTGAATTTTGCAAGTGAAGCAGGCTTGCTTATGGCGATGGACGAGTGGTACAGGCATGCGACCAGATAGCGTAAGACACAGGGTTCGATTCCTTGTCTGACACAGTAACTTTTTACAAGTTCAATTTATATCATTAAGTTTCTATAGTGACAAAACACCATTAACACGTTCCGGGACACTGTTCTAGACAAAATAAATGTTTTATTGTTTTCACGCCTGTAGGCGTTTACTGTCTCGGAATGTATTAAAACAAAAATAAAATTAGCAAGTACTTTCTCCAGTATGCCTCTTATTATTGAAGCTAGCGAAATCGACACACTGCAGTCATCATCATTTTCGAATTTAGGCATCCTTGTCGCTCATACCGGTATAATATTGCGACCGAAAGAGATTACCAATCCATATCCGGTAATACAGAAAAAATACACAAATTAAAGCCCCTCAAATCGAATGGAACTTGAAACTTTTGCGCTCGCAATCCGAATAAGCACCTTTTATGTGAAGGGTCCTTTACGAACATAAACACGTATTGGTGTGAAATATTCACGTTGTTGATGAAAAAAAATAAAAAAGAACTAGTGGTTGCCCGTGACTTACCCGCGTAAATGCTCGATCTAAATATTATCACTATGCATTAAAACCTCCTTAAATGTTATTTTGATGCATGAGCGATATTATTGTAAAGTTTCATCAAAATCCATCTAGTAGTTTTTGCGTGAATGAGTAACAAACAACATCCATATATATAAACATCCTCACACACTTTTGCGTTCATATCATGAGTAGGATTATCATATAGGATTGATAACTGCAATAAAAGAGGCAAAACGTATCGAAGATTGAAATGATAATCAAAGCATATCCATTATTAGCAGTTTTGTCCCATCAAAAATAAAAAGGCGATTTCCATTTAAAATAACATTTATTTATTTTTGAGCTCGACAAAATGAATATGTACCTAAAATATGTACCTGAGTTTTTCTTTTTAGAAATTATCAGGGTAGCTTGGAGTTTGGAAGTTGGCGGTGTTTCACTCCCGTGCCTCGGAAAGCACGTAAAGCCGTAGGTCCTGCGCCTGATTTTTCTCCGGTCGTGTCAGATTGCTGTCCCATCGGGCTATGAGAGTAAAAGGAATTGAGAGTGCACCTGTGTTTGTGCACGCACTTGTGCACTATAAATGTCCCGCGCAGTCGGTTAGTCGTTTGTGACAAGCCACCGTAATCGAAAATCGGCTAAGGGGACTATTATTATTATTACGTAAACAAAAATAAAAGCAATGATTTTTATTTATCAACGAAAACTAAGCATTTAATACAGTTTCGTGTGGCTACAATGTCAAAGCCCGCACCTTATCTCGAACGATCGTAATAGCATGATGTTGTAAAACCATGCACATGGCCCGGTTTTAACGAAGAAAATTATAGTTATATGGTTCGAGATCGTTAAAACTTAACGATTTTGTAATAATAGTGGTTAAACGAGTTGTTTTAAGGCTTATTTAGATTAACTAAGTAAATAAATGAATAATAAATAGCACCAAACAACACACCAATTGTCTAATTTTGAAGTAAGGAATCGTCTTCCTTATGTTATGAAGTATGAGGCAACGATTTTGACGGGGGCGTCTCCCATAAATATTTAAATACATATAAGACCCTTGACTGAGGTACAAATGTTTATTAACAAACCAAATATAGCAATTTCCAGTGTATGATCTATATTATTGTAAAGTTTCATCAAAATCTATTTAGTGGTTTTTGCGTGACGGAGTAACAAACATCCATACTCACAAATTTCGTAATTTATATTATGGTAATACAAATAAGTGTAACAACTATGCGAATACGGGTACCAGACATGAATACCTACTTTTGCCCTATAATATGGAGATGAAACTTCATTGCCTGTCTGGGTACCTAATAATAATTCTAAAAACATAAAACTCAACCGAACTGAATTGTAATGGCCACAAGAACCGTGAAAAATAACTTCAGCTGTCAAATCTCACAATTTACTAAAATATGCAAAGCAAATCACAGCGGGCTCTTTCCGAGAAAATCTTAGTAATTTCAGTTAATATGATTTAATGTTTTCTTTTAGAAGTATCTCACAAAATTCCCTCGACTTGAGAACGAATAAGAGGATGATTTGCTTTTACCCGAGTGCTCCAGAAGGAGGGTTATTTATTTATTTATTTTAAACTGCATGCACAAACTATACATATAACGGCCTTAATGTTAAAAGCATACTCTACCAGTCAACCATGAGGTCTCATTAACAGAGAAAATACGTGTGACAGTTATGTTTTTTTTACTTACTCTGTCTAAAACGTGCGTTTCGGGTCTTCATAATCTTCTTTATTTATTTACTTTACTGCGCTACCAAATTTTATACAAACGGTGGCCTTAACTCCACGTGGCATTCTCTACTAGTCATACCTTTAAGTAAGGAGGAATGATTGTGCTATAAAGAAAGCCTTTTAAGGTTTAATTAGTTCTACAGATGTAAGTATTATTTTATAAAACAAGACAAAATTTAATACCTTATTTTTTGTCATTTTACATATGTTCAACACTGAAAAACATGTCTAAAAATACATATGAGCTGTTATGTTACACTGCGAATGAAATACGGTAGTGAATTAGATATATTTTGCCTTTTTTAGAAAATATTATATTTATTGACCAAGATTCTTGACCTTTAAAAAATTTCTCCAAAACTTAACCCTTACAATTTGAATTGCAAATTCTCCAAGGTTTGTTATTGTTTTGTACCTTTGAGAAGTTCACGTAGTTCTTGGGAACAAAGGGTTGATTAACATATTAAGTTTCGGTGTTAATTGCGTAAACTGTTTGTATGCCCGTTAAGTGGCGTGGAAGTTATTCACCTGACTACTGTTGATTTAGCTTTGGCAATTTCTAGTTGTACAATTTGACAACCTCCTGTTCCCTAGACTTTGTTGAGCAGTGTATTATTATGGGATGAATATCGTGAGATCCGTTCTACTAAAAATATACCACATAACATTTTATTAAATTATAACAAAATAATATATATGATAAAGTAATTAGGGTCATAAACGGCTAAGCCGTACATTGATTTGTGTTTCTTTTTTTGTGTAGGTACAGCTTCCACTATAATGAACGTTAGCCTACTCAAATGCACAATTATTACATGATACATGTTGCTGGTTACATTATAAGTATTTTTAGATTGTTCTCCTAAATAAAGTATACCAAAATCTGCACTATTCCAACAATAAAAACACTGAAAAAGATACAGAATAATTTCGTTACAACTCCAACTGCTCGCAACATCGCAGTAGAAAGTAAGAAACACCTGGAACTAACTGAATCTAGAGAAAAGTGGAGCAAATAAGAATGAATAAATGCTGGAAAACTGTAGCTATGATTCCAAAGTTTGGAGCAATGAAATTCTCGCTCTAGTTTAAAAGTTAAACATTAATTCATTCTGCTAATACAACAACTCTATCTATTATTTGGTTCGGAACTGAAGTGGAATCGTGAATGCTTCTTTGGAATGGAAGATAATTTATTCGTTGAATTGACTTTTTGTCTGTTTTCAGTTTAGTATTATTAGTTTTTCTTTAAAGACAATCAATGTATACATTACATGAAATAAACTGATTGCAGTTAAGTAATAAACAGGAGTTAACTTTACCATAACATTAATATTAGGCATATTATAAGTACTGCTCTTGGACGTGTTAAAAAATATAAATTTTTTAATTAAAAAAGTCTAAAACGAATAGCAAATACCTTATAAATTGCTTGTAAGAGTGTCTATCTATACCACTCTGCCGCCGACACATTGGCAAGCCTGTTGAATTTTGCAAGTGAAACAGGCTTGCCTAATGGCGGTGGACGAGTGGTACAGGCATACGCCCAGATAGCGTAAGACACAGGGTTCGATTCCTTGTCTGACACAGTAACTTTTTACAAGTTCAATTTATATCATGAAGTTTCTATAGTGACAAAACACCATTAACACGTTCCGGGACACTGTTCTATACAAAATAGATGTTTTATTGTTTTCACGCCTGTAGGCGTTTACTGCCTCGGAACGTATTAAAACAAAAATAAAATTAGCAAGTACTTTCTCCAGTATGCCTCTAATTATTGAAACTAGCGAAATCGACACACTGTAGTCATCATCATTTTCGAATTTAGGCATCCTTGTCGCTCATACCGGTATAATATTGCGACTGAAAGAGATTACCAATCCATATCCGGTAATACGGAAAAAATACACAAATTAAAGCCCCTCAAATCGAATGGAACTCGAAACTTTTGCGCTCGCAATCCGAATAAGCACCTTTCATGTCCAAGGGTCCTTTACGAACGTAAACACGTGTTAGTGTGAAATATTAACGCGGCTGACAAAAAATATAAAAAGAACTAGCGATTGCCCGTGGATTACTCGTGTCAATGCCCGATCTCGAAAAATATAACTATGAATTTAGCCCGTATGTTATTACTTCTGCTAAAATTAAAACCTTACTAAAGACATTTAGTTGTAAGTTAAAATTTGTAGCATCAAAGTAAAATTTGAGCACTTAAGAACTGAGGGCTCATCATCTTATTGGATTTTCTTTATTTGCAATAACTAGGCAGAGCTCTTATTTTCGTATGTTGCCCTATAAATATTACCACTCTTCAAAATCATCTTATTTGGTCAGTTTCAGTAATTTGGTGTTTGGCACAGTTCATCTGAGGGCCCACATTCTGCGAATAATAGCGGACAACTTACAACAGCTATACATTTATCATTCCGGCTATAATTGTTTTAGAGGCTCTGCTAAATCTTTATGTATACGAAACCTGTTTCCACAGCGGGCTCTCGAAGGGCACGCACGTGACAGACTTGACGAAACTATAAGGGTTCCGTTTTTGCCATTCGGCTACGGAACCCTAAAAAAGTTTTGGTTATTTAGTATTATTGCTTATTTAATTGAGATCATGAATAGTTATAGTACTATCACTCAATAATTTCATAATTAAATCTATTTAATTAAATGATTTATAAGTAAAAATGCATGTAATAAGACTTTTCCTATCGGTGAAGCTCCTTTCCCCCGCGCTGAAACGCTACATACCAGTGCCGCGCGCCGCTTGCTCCGAAATGAGTCTTATAAAATAACATTTATTTATCTTTGAACTCGAAGCAATAGACACGTCACAAAATAGACCCTACCTCTGCCTTTAGAAAGAAGCATCAGTGTTGCCAGACAAAAACATTAAAAAAAAATTATAATCAACAAAAACATGCATTTCATAAACACTTTCCTGTGGCTACAATGTCAAAGCCCGCACCTTATCTCGAACGATCGTAATAGCATGATGTTGTAAAACCATGCACATGACCCGGTTTTAACGAAGAATATTATAGTTATATGATTCGAAGAAAATTATAATAATTATAGTTAGATGATGATTATAGTTGATGATGTTAAAAATAATGATATTTTTGTAATTATAGTGGTTAAACGAGTTGTATTAAGGCTTATTTAGATAAACTAAGTATATAAATGAATAATAAATAGCGTCACACATCACAAAAATTGTCTAAATTCGAAGTAAGGGATTGCCTTCCTTGAGTTACGAAGTACAAGACTACGAGACGCCCCCGTTAATAACGGGGGCGTCTCCCATAAATATTTAAATAGGTGTAAGACCCATGACTGAGGTACAAATGTTTATTAACAAATCAAATATTGCAATTTCCAATGTATGATCTATATTATTGTAAACTTTCATCACAATCTATTCAGTAGTTTTTGCGTGACGGAGTAACAAACATCCATACTCACAAATTTTGTCATTTATAATTGGTAATACAAATTAGTGCAACATCTATGCGAACACGGGTACCAGGCAGACAAATCTTCTTTTGCCCTATAATAATATGGAGATGAAACTTCATTGCCTGTCTGGGTACCTAATAATAATTCTAAAAACATAAAACTCAACCGAACTGAATTTTAATGGACACAAGAACCGTGAAAAATAACTTCAGCTGTCAAATCTCACAATTTACTAAAATATGCAAAGCAAATCACAGCGGGCTCTTTCCGAGAAAATCTTAGTAATTTCAGTTAATATGATTTAATGTTTTCTTTTAGAAGTATCTCACAAACTTCCCTCGACTTAAGAACGAATAAGGGGATGATTTGCTTTTTACCCGACTGCTCCAGAAGGAGGTTTATTTATTTATTTATTTTAAACTGCATGCACAAATTATACATATAACGGCCTTAATGTTAAAAGCATACTCTACCAGTCAACCATGAGGTCTCATTAACAGAAAAAATACGTGTGACAGTTGTTTTTTTTTTCTTACTCTGTCTAAAACGTGCGTTTCGGGTCTTCATAATCTTCTTTATTTATTTACTTTACTGCGCTACTAAATTTTGTACAAAAGGTGGCCTTAACGCCACATGGCATTCTCTACTAGTCATACCTTTAAGTACGGAGGAATGATTGTGCTATAAAGAAAGCCTTAAAAGGCTTAATTAGTTTTACAGGTGTAAGATGAGTATTATTTTATAAACAAGGAAATTTTAATTTAATGCCTTATTTTTTGTCATTTTACCTATGTTCAACACTGAAAAACATGTCTAAAAATACATATGAGCTGTTATTTTACACTGCGAATGAAATATGGTAGTGAATTAGATGTATTTTGCCTTTTTTAGAAAATATTATATTTATTGACCAAGATTCTTGACCTTTAAAAAATTTCTCCAAAACTTAACCCTTACAATTTGAATTGCAAATTCTCCAAGGTTTGTTATTGTTTTGTACCTTTAAGAAGTTTACGTAGTTCTTGGGAACAAAGGGTTAATTAACATATTAAGTTTCGGTGTTAATTGCGTAAACTGTTTGTGTGTTTGTCTGTGTGGAAGTAATTCACCTGACTACTGTTGATTTAGCTTTAGCAATTTCTAGTTGTACAATTTGACGGTCACCACAAATTGCCAGACGGTTTTCAGTTGTATATCTAGGGGAATAGGGTTAATTTTCAATTGATGTTTAGAACGTCAAGTTGTCTTTATAATGGTAGCACCACTAAGCCCGACGGCATAAGCCGTCCACAAAGCCACCATAAGATTAAGGCCCAGTTGCGTGATCGATAAGATCGTGAAGATAAAATACCTTAACCAATGTCATTCAAATAACCATTTATTCATTTATTTATATTCGATATACAGACAGGATACATCTGTCGTCGCCATCTGACCGTTAGGGATTTTTGTATAAAACACGCAGAATTGTAAATATTAAACCACTGGAGATTCAAACATTAATTGAGTTATCTATCGATCACGCCATAGAACTAGAACGATAACTATAGAACTACATTAGATTACCTAGACATTATAGTATCATCGCTATCATCGTGCGCTATAATGTCAATAGAGATAGGAATATGCAGCGCGCCGCTTTATCGGTAAGTGCAAGCGATATAGACATGACAATGACAGGACTCAGATGACGACACGCTGACTTTACCAACTTGAATGTTTTTATAAAGACTGGTATTTTATTTAATTTTAGTTTCTGCTTTTAGATCCGAATTCAAATCCTTTGTTAATCCTTAAGGTTGTGTGAAATTAACTGCCACAATCATTTTTAACTAAATTACTTATTTACCGCAAAACAAAATCATTCCTGCTTGAAAAGACATCAATATCTCCCGACTCCCCAAAAGGGGTAATTCATTAACAGAGCAGATTCGATTGGAAGATAAATAAATTTCTCCCCTTAAAGGATTGGTGCCATTCGGGGACTTGATACACTTAGTGGCTAATTACACGAATTTACTAGAAAAGGAGCTATATAAACATAGACACATTTTAGCGGTCAATCTACATAGACAAGTTTAGTTTAGTATTTTTTTACTTATTTATAATTTAGTTTTTTAAACTAATAGTAAACTAAGTAATTGTCCTGCGAACAGAAATGTCAATTTTATTACATTTCGCCCCGATATAAGATCCCCGATCTTTTTAAGCAAAATTCAAAAATTCTTCTCAATCAATAAGTACACGAAAACACCAATTTCGACTCGGCGTATTTCGAGCGCCACCTGTACCTCAATTACGAAAAACTATCGACTGCGTAAGCGTATCGAGAAATGACAAAATCCATATTAAATAATTGCTAGGGGCGCTAGTCCAATTTCCATTTGAATTGACATTTCTCGATACGCTTACGCAGTCGATAGTTTTTCGTGATTGGGGTACTGGTTGTTCGACAAGGAAACTATGTCGAGACTTCCGACACAGCATGTTATGCAATAAACAGCAACTACAACAGTCTACAACCTACCTACAACAGTCGTAAGAAACTAAAACAGCTTAAGACCAGCAAAGCTAGCTCCACCAACCTGAAGTAACGGATTGGCGAACGTCCCGGGTTCGATACTCGTAAATCCGAAACTTGTAAGAGCAGTTACATGGTTCTAGTCAGGAAGTATTTTTATGTCCGCCGTAAAATATCTGCTCAGGTCTGCGAGAGAGAAAGATTTTTTGCTTTTGTTCTAGCTGTAAATTCAGTTTTAGTGACCAATTTTAACAGCAAGATTCTTTACTCACTTATTTTATTAACTTGGTACCAGGCTCAGAACCACACTAAGGCCTAATTTCTTCATCCAGCGGTTGAATGTTTACGATTGTGTGTGTTTTGAAGAAAAACTACTATAACCAAATGTCAGAATGGCTATTTTAATGACCATTGGTTAAGGCATTTGTCTCTTCAAAACACACACAATCGTAAATATTCAACCGCTGGTAACAACATTTTACCATTACTATGGATCACGCAATTGGACCTAAGGCCCAGTTACGTGATAGATAGTTAACTCAACAAATGGTTAAATGTCGTTATCAGCGATTGAATGTTTACGATTGCACTTGCACGCGTTTTGTGACATTTGGTGTCATTTATATCATGGCCGTTTTAATGATCATTGGTGGTAAAGGTATGCGTCCGGATAGAGTAAGAAACAGGGTTCGATTATCTGAAACAGTTGCTATTTTTATTTATTTTTAACACCTATTGTACACTTAATGGCAATAAACGAATTTGAATTTGAATTTACAAGTGCAATTTATATTTTTATTACATAAGAATGGCCATACAAACCAACAACACCATACTACGTGACTCCTAAACCTCTTTATTTGTATCCAGGCCGAGATTTACGCGAATAGTCGGCCGTGCACATTGGTGCAACGAGCGATTTAATTTTTAAATATATTTAGCACGGATAAACTGTGTGGGAGCAGGGCATAAGGATCATACTTAGAATGATTGCGTGGTGGTATTTAAACTCTTAATCAGTCAGGTATCAAACGACTGCCGGGAGTCGCATAATAATGGAATTTCTATTGTGTCTCGTTCACACATACTTAATACGAACTTCATATCTGACTGTAGTCTATGCTAACTTTAAAAGTCATCGAATCAACCAGACCTTGCTAGAAATAATTATTTAAAGATTTTTATAGACAAATCCCTGATTATTTAAACAATTGTTTTCACACATAATTAAGGATTGTCTGGCGTAGGAACATGGTAAGATATAATACGTCTGTTTTGTTTTTAATTAAATAAATAACCAGACTTTTAGCCCCAGTAACGACTTATGATAGTTTTCGATGCGGCTGAGCTGTGATGTTTGAAAACTCGCCTGGCCTATTCACTCGTCCAAAAAATGGTCATATTTTGAAACCGTTTATACCAAATAAAATATTTTTCTTTCTTTCTTTCTATACCTGGATGAGATTTTATTCAGTGTGTCCTCGCCCTAAGTAGGCGACAGTAACTCAGCAGCTTCGGGATGAGGCGCTGCTAATGCGAGTACTTACCACTTGGTAAAGGCGAGTCCTCACTAACAGCGATTGAAAAAACACACAGATAAATTAAAGTAATTTAAATCAGTCGCAGGACTTTCGCTGCTGTAAGTAAGCGTCTTTCTATAGACGGAAAAGCGATCGGTTATGTTCAACCATGCCATGAAATATCTACCTCAGCGTATGGATTATTCATGGTGGACCGATTTTCATGATTTTTACTTGAAAACAGGGCCGGGGCGGGACGGGACCGGGGGCGAAACGAAGTTCGCACGAACCGCTAGTTACCCTTTCAAGGACGGTTATATTACTCGGACGGTATTATAGCAAACATAACAGCCACTCTCTCTTTCTCTTTACCTATTTCTATAGAGGTATATTATCTTGATTTTACTTAGATACTTTTTGTCAGGATCTTTTTAGGCTGTGACTGAAATCTACATAGTGTGTCCATGCCCCAATGTAAACAGTTCAAGGCCCTAGTTTGCTATTGCTCTATTTATTAATGTTTATAATATGTCAGGCTAATGAGTTCTCGGAAACGTTAGTTAAAGACTGCAATGTTGCAATCCAGATATTATGTGACGTAACTGCTAGTTATTTATGAAAAAGAACTAAGTTCCGAATGCGTTCAAGAATTTCAGAGAATTATATTAATTTCAACAGAGAAGATGGTTGGAAAATTCCGCCAGCATGGTTCTATCGAAGACCCAAGCCAGACCACTCACTGCAAGATCTTAAGACACGGTTCTCTTTCTGCGTGGATAGGAACGTGAATTAATTATGAGTATGATGGTAGTTTAATTATTTTTTTTTCAAAACTATGTAAATGACAAATAACATCTTAGTCTACTCTACCCCGTGACCACGAGCGCTGTTAAGTGTTCGAAACGTCGGGATGAAAAATCTAATAAATTATCGCGAAATTATCCGTAAATTGTGTTTTATTAAATTAATTATATCGGTATAAAATATGTAAATACTAGTTTTCCATTTCCATTTATCAGTTTCATGTACAGTCGCCAGCGCATCAGGTTACCCACTTTTGTTGCAAACTAGCCCTTATTACAACTGCATAAGATGCCGCAATGTTTACCTTGACCTGTTGTCCGTACATTGAACTGATATTGAACAAAATTTTGAACACAGTCTACGCAAAAAAAAACTAAACTACCGCGTAAAACCCTTGTTTATTTCTATTTACTTTACCTTTTTGACTTGAACTTCAGTCAAACCCTTTAGTTGACCTACATCTTCCAAACTGGAAATTTAATCTGACCTTTCACTATCTTTACCGTTTTAAACTAGAAACCGGTTTTTATTGCGATACAGTTCTATAATTCATAACATATTTTAAACCCTCCCCTATTCTGACGTATCAGATGAAAACTGGCGGGCGCCCAAAACGAATATTATCAAACCGCACGAAAAGCAATATATGAGCATTCGTAATTTTTCTACAGAACATCTAAGCCATATATTTCACATTTAGGCGAGTCGCGCAACGGCCGCGCTGCTTTTAATTCCATACATTAATGACAGCAGTAATGCGTTAGTATTTGATTTGGTGAGTATCTCAATACAAGTATAGCAGTGCTATAGAGAGCTGCTGTCAAATATACAATCCATTTATTCATAAATAATATCTGTGATCAATCACCCTTTAAACAAATTAACTAATCACTTTGACTAATGCACCTTTCAGGTACTTCTTTCTCGGCTGAGCAGATATTTGAACTCGATCGTACCTGATGTCAGGTGTGGATAATTGTGGCGCATATTTTCTGCTTAGTAGCAACCATTCTCATGCCTAAAAGAGACAGGTCATATTCCCGAGGGAAAATTTCAGTAGGCAACAAGTTCCATTCCCTAGCTGCACGCATTAGGCTTACGATAAAATATTCATCAGATAAATTGGAGCTAGTTTTCTAGATTATCTATTCATAAGAACTCATTCCACGCAAAGTCTCATTTATCAATAGAAAAAAACAATTTTCAAAAATTTTCTTTTTCTTACTATATTATTGTAACTCAACGTAACAGAGCCGAATAAATCAATCAGCATATAATTAAGTTAGCACAAAACTCCAAATGTTTTTACTTGAATTGAACCCTAATCCTTATTATTAAAGGTTTTTGGCGACCTCCGTGGTGTAGTGGCTAAACACGCTGGTTTAAAGGCGCGCGCTCCGTGGTCCCGGGCTCGATTCCCGGTCGGGTCAATGTAGAAATATTTTTTTATGTTATCTCAGGTTTGAGTGTTGTGGTACCACCGTTGTTTCTGATTTCCATTACACAAGTGCATTAGCTAATTACTTTGGGATCAGAGCAATGTGTGTGATTGGTATCCAATATATATAAAAATAACCAGCCAAGTGCGAGACGGCCTCGCGCATTGAGGGTTCCGTGCCAACTTTAACTGAATTGGGGGTCGACTTACTTCTACTTAGCCAGAATACCACAGTATTTTATTAAAGGCTAAAATCGCTTTGTTTTTCATAGTGTTTGTATAAAGGACAAAGTTATATTTGCGGTTGTTGAAAATGTGCTATATCTCAAAAACTACTATTTTGGTCTCGTTTAAATGAATTTTCGTTAAAAGTTTTTGTAAAGATGTAGATCGAGTATTTTTTTCAAAAAAATCACTTGCTTAGTTCAAAAGTTAGTGGGACGACGACAAATACAGCAAAACTTTAAGGGTTCTGTTTTTCGTCTTTCGGCTATGGAACCCTAAAAAAGTGAAAGTTGTTTGAAAAATTCATTTGTGGATAGTTTTATGCTGCTATCTGTACATGACCTAGCCCACTACCCTAGCTCAACACTTCACAATGGCGCGCTCATCAAATATGCATGGATTCTTAACTTCTAATGCGATTTGAAAAACTCTCCGATGTTCTTCTGTTTTTTCTCTCCGCAAAAAAGGTTGTATCATACACTGAAAAGGTACTTAGCTGAACAACGCAACGCCCGGATTACTTGACCTAGAAGTATTTTTAGCGGCAGGCAGGTGACTTTTTTATATATTTTCAAAGGTCAGAACTTTTCTGGGAAAGTAGCTATCTGATACTTACACAAGACTGTTAAAATAACACATACTTACTTTCGCCAAAAACCTTGCAACATGTTTTCCGTTCATGCTTATCCCCTAAAAGAATGCTTAATTTTTGGTGGGACTTGGCAGATCCTGGGGGTGTATTACGATCCTACTTAATCCGTTCAATTCCGAGGCAGTTCAATTCCCACTCAGTGTAAACGAATATTCTCAATATAATAATATTATAATAATACTACAATGGTATGAATATTAATATTTATATTTGACAGTAAAGCAGAGCTGTTTAACTGTCAATACTGCATCGCAATACGCACCCTGATTCCTAGTGCCATGATAAATTTTAAACAAAGATTTGATTGGTGCTCATATTTGCAACAGTCGCTATTTTGACTTAATTTACCACGCTTACTTAGACTATCTATACAATACCCCTTTGGAAATACGGACTGAAAATCTTTCGTTGCTTATTCCCAGTACTATCCATACAAAAACTGAATAATACTGTCGATCCGATTGCGTATGGCGTATCAACTAAGCCATTGCAATGACCTAAATAGAACACGCAAGCCTTTTTAAATTGGCCCCGGCGCCATTGGCGGTGGCCCAACCAAACCTGACCTGGTCTAACGGGGTCGCTTGTGTAGCCAGGGCCGGAGTCAGGGCCTATAGGGCCCCGAAAGAGGGGCCCCAAACGTTTTTTTTTTACAAAAAAAATATGTAAGGGGTTATTTGTGTGATGTATATTGAAAAGGTTTGCTGTAATTTTTCATTATGCAAATTGTTTCATCTGAAGATAGAATTCGGTAAATCATAACAGATCAAGCCAATAAAAACGTTTGTGTGTTATGTTTTTTTGCTTTACCGATTCTTTAAAAGAGCGTAAAGCCTGAAGCTTGCCATTTCGGCTTGTGCAAAAATCCTTTATTAGAATTATAAATCTTAATTTTATTTTTCCTTCCTAATTTTAAAAATCCGGATGTCTTATTTTCTCCATGAGTCTCATCTCATGAGTCTCATCAAATTCTCTTAAGCCACTTGAGCAAGTCAGAATTAAGTAATAGTTCTGTGTCTAACTAGGTATTTCTTTGATGTTGACAGCGACAGAACGATGTTTCAATCGAGTGCTCGGCTAAACAAACATGCGCAAGCCGGCCTTCTTTGTAAATAAATAAGTTACAAAAGTACTTAAGTACTAAAGGTTATAAAATTATAATTAAGTATGAAAATTTGCGCTCTCCACAGATACGTAGTTACCCGTATTTGGACCTCCAAATACGGGCCCCGGGGCCCTAAATACGGCCCCAGCCCTCTAGTTACGTCCCTAGGTTTAGCTATCAAATGCAAAACGGCCGTCTTGGATTTATTCCAAGCGGTTATTGTTGCAATAGCTGACACGGATCGCTGTTTGGGTGTTAGGATTTACGTAGAATATTTTGTTGGCTTCTGCGTAGCCAAGCCAAGAGGTATTTTTAAGCTTTTTTGGTAAAACATCTTGTGTTTCTTTGAGTGAGGGGCTAAACAAATATAGATTGCGTAGGATCACAAAATACTGCTTTTAAGTGAGATAAAGATTTAACAACGATGATCAAATATATTAAATTTAAGACCTAGGCTCTTGCCGTTGGAGGTTTTTCCTCCAAATTAGGGAACATAGGGTTCACTCTGGCAATGTTTGAACCGGGGGTTTTCCACACAGTTTTCCATCTCTTAATTCCCAGTCAAAAGCCTTTCTTCTAAAGCTATATCTTCAGCCTTCTGCCAGTACTACTACTAAATTGAAATAAAGATTTTGAATTTTGTTTTTTTTTTACTGATGTTGCTGCTACATATCACGAGTGGAACGCATATTTAATGGCAGCGTTTACTCGCCATGTCACAGGATCGTCACTAAATATTGAAGCTTTTATTAAAGAAGCCCATCGCACTAGACTTCCCACTATTTGGTCGGGAACTGCTTATTCAACATATTCGCAGCTAACCAGCATATCTAGTGTCCATTCACTATCCACCACCTGTGACTCCGCTGTTAGCCTACAGCTCAGCCTTAACAACTAGACTGAACTGAAATTAAAAATTATCTGCATCAAAGAATTAATGATGACCTCTCCTGCATACATTTGAAACATTCCATATTTGAACTAATCGTTGGTTAGTGCATATTTTGTCGTTGTTGTTTGTTGTTGATACAGTTATCAACATCAAACAACCATCAGAATAACCCAGGTACATATTTTTGGCCTGACCCGGGAAACGAACCCGTGACCTCCGGCGCAGCCGTCGCTTTAAAATGCGACCCTCTAACCGCTGCGCCACTGAACTGCTTCAGTGGCGCAGCGGTTAGAGGCAGTTCAGTTTATTTTGTCGTTGTTGTTTGTTGTTGATACAGTTATCATCATCAAACAACAACGACAAAATATGCACTAACCAACGATTAGTTCAAACCTCTAACCGCTGCGCCACTTAGGCAGTTCAGTGGCGCAGCGGTTAGAGGGTCGCATTTTAAAGCGACGGCTGCGCCAGAGGTCCCGGGTTAGTTTCCCGGGTCGGGCCAAAAATATGAACCTGGGTTTTTCTGTTCAGAAATTCTCAGGGAAGCCCAGAGTTTGGAAGTGGGCGGTGTTTCACCCCCTTGCCTCGGAAAGAACGAAAAGCCGTTGGTCCTACGCATGATCGTGTCAGACCGGTCGTGTGAGATTGCTGTCCCATCGGGCTATGAGAGTGAAAGGAATAGAAAGTGCACCTGTGTTTGCGCAAACACATGTGCACTATAATATGTCCCGCTCAGTTGGGTAGTCGTTGTAACTGGCCACCGTAGTCGAAATCGGCTAGGGGGACTGTTATTATTGTTTATTATTTTGTCGGTGGTAAAACAAGCTCTTACTATACTAAGTGTGTTAACATCTCAACAACCACAAACACTGAAGTCAGATTTAATTGTATGACCAAAGTAATAGTTAAGCCATTTGGAACTTGCCTAAACTTACACTTAATGTTAGTTCCAGTTCTCTAGTTGTTGTAACAAACATTGTGCAAACACTACTTGGTGCCTATGAACTTAGTAACAGTTTTGTTGAAGGGCTCTGCGCTAAATCTTTGAGCTGCTTTGATATTATTTGGTTAATTTTGAACGATGTTGTTGCTATTAAAAAGTTTGAATACACAATGGTATGTTATGAGTAGAGTCGTAAAGAGACCAACGTAGTTACTTATTTCATTGACTGTTTTTGATTGTTTAAGGTGCATGTTTTACGTAATCCCTCACATCCTTATCATCATCATCTCGACGTCAATCCCAGTGGCGTCCGATCAGCGATGACGCCCGGGGTCCGACTTCGTCCTCTGTTAACAGTTGATTAGCACGCATATCATCTTTCACGGCGTCAAGCCAGCACTTTTTGGGTGTACTGCCAGCGAAGACAGCATGGCTAGACATTTGTTACCACATAGCTCGCCGGTTACCTCACTTCCTGAGTTACCAACTATCTTGTCTTCGTGGCCAGAATCGGCTGACAGAGGTGGTAGACGGTTACAATTAATTTGATGCTGTAGTGAGTTGACTAAGTTGCATAGCTTATGGTGAAATCAATGTCATTTTTTCAGTAGGTTCGAAAGATCCACTGTATCTTTAGCTTACTTTGTCATAATATGTACCTCATAAAGATAAACCTTAACACGATCCGGGACAGTGCCCGCCTACAGGCGTGAAAACAATAAAACATCTATTGTGTCTGGAGTAGTGTCCCGGAACGTGTTAAGCGAGTTTAAAAAGGTTATTGGAACTTTTATTAACTTTACTGCAAACTTAATTGATAAAAACGTCATATTCAAAATTTTTCGTAAAATCAGTTGTTTTTGTCCCATCTTCGCTCTCAATTTCATTAAAATCTTGCAAGAATTCCAAGTAACTGACAAAATTAACCGTCTCAATGGTAATAAAGCCTCATGAACAGTGACTTATAACCCTAAAACAATCTCGTCCACTTCGGCACGTAGCGAAAACGCTCTTACTGATGCCCTAGAATGCCCTAGATCGCTGACAAGTGGCCTGAATGCCATTTAGGGACGTTAATACTATTTGAGTATTTCAGGGTTTGTAGATTTTCGGAGGTACCTATGCGAAGGGATTAAGACCCTTTGCACACTGCGCTACTTATAGCATCAATACAGTCGCGATGCTAACGCGCGTTAGTATCGATGCAGTCGCGATGCAGAAGGACATTGACAAATTATGTTCTGTATATTGGCGACTGCATCGATACTAACGAATGAGCGCAACTGCATCGATGCCAAATTAAATCTGCTCATTGCGTGTCGCGATGCTGTCGCGCGATTTCAAAACGCGCTTTAGTATCGATGCTAAGAGTCGCAGTGTGTTAGGTCTAAAAGCTTGGCCTTTTGCTTGAGTTTGAGGTCAATTTCACTGTTGTCCCTGTCAACATTCAGATCAGATCAGAAACAGCAGGATGCTGCTTTAAAAGTCGCTTTACCATCGACACGCTAATAAAGAGAAGTGCAATCCTACGGTATTAACAAGGTAACAACCTTATTGGTAAGGTATTGGGATAACTACAAATGAATGACATAAATGTCCGTTCATATAGTTCAAAAAAAGTTATTTTTATACATTAGCTACATAATACAGTATACCCGTGGTGGTGTTGAACTCTTTAAAAGGATCCTCTTTTGACATTATTTAAACTGTTTGCATTATGGATGAATATACCACATTTTAACTTTTCAGAATACACTGTTGCTAGCCTTAAACTGTTGTTGATTAAACTAATTCAGTCTACTAGCTCAAATTCTAGGAAGTTCGGTCCACTCTATATACGCGTCCGACATACACAAGATTAGCTAAATATTAAAATAATACAGGGTGTAAATGCTAATATTGGTCAAATATTAACAAAACTGTTTTGTCAAAATAGTTAAAACCATTAGCCGTAAAATCAGTGTTTAATAAAATATCATTGATTAATGCTGAGGAGGATGGAGAGAATTAGCTGGACGGAGAAAAAAACTAATGAAGAAGTCTTGAACTTGGTAAAGGAAAAGAGAAAACTAATAGAAAAAAATGAGATTAGAAGAGGGAGAATGCTGGGACACTTGATACGACACGACAGTTTCATCAGAACGATAATAGAGGAAAGAATAGAAGGAAAAAGGAACGGAAGAGCGGGTTTAAAAAAACTTGGCCGACAGTTGGTAGACCATTTTTTGGCACGAGAAAAGTTTATTTAGCGTATAACAAAAGTAAAGATTTAGATTTGTTTTTTTTTGTCATAAGGAAAGGCATAAAGTTGAAGACGATATCAAACTCTTTGTTTACTCACTCACTCCTCTCAACCTATCAAGGGGGTGCCAAATTTTTGGAGGTGAATGAAACCATCAATATGAACAACATTTACTATGGGGACACGGTCGAAATCTTAAATAAAATTTCGGGTGCCACATTTAAAATCAGCCAGCTACATTCTTCTTCTTCTTCTCGAATCAATGGCAGTTTAACTTTCTGCACCCAAAAAGTGGCAACATCAATGGCCTTCTGGTTGGCTTTGTAAAGGTCCTCTGTCGTGCAGGTGGCAGGAGAGGTAGGGCACGACATTTATTTATTTTATTTATTTATACTTTTTTTTTAAGTAAAACTTTATTGCATTAAATAAAATATCACATAAATACATGTCGAATAAACTTACATATTAATTCAATTATTATTACAATAAAATTACCTTAAAAATATGTTAAACAGAGTCAAAAAATTTAATTCAGCAACAAGCATTGTCAAACAAAACAAAAAAAAAACAAAATTTATACTTTACTGCACAACCACAGTTTGTACAAAAGGTGGACTTAACGCCATATGGCATTCTCTACCAGTCATACCTTTGGGCTAAGCAGAAATGATTGTGGGCGGTGCGACAAAAAAATGAAATTAATTATTAATAAGTATTATTAAGACATTAAGTGTGGCATAGATTGTAAGGCGCCACACTCGCACGTGTCGTCACATTGACAGCTATATTCACGATAATGTTTAAAGAGGCAGAAAAAAATAAGTTTTTGAACGATGGGCCCATAGTAAAAGTTATTCATATTGAAGGTCTCATTTACCTCCTAAAATTTGGCACCCCCTTGCAAAGTCACCCTGTATAGCTTGTACTTAGGTATAGTAGACTCGTATAATACCCTCATACGGCTTCTCGTAACAACTTGAGTTTATAAGCCACAACTTTGGTCGGTACATCGCTAACTTGCGTGCAGCTTAAAGCTTTAAACTTGAAATTATTTTAAGAAAGCACAAAACACCAGTTTCGCGGAGAAAACTTTCCTCCCGAGGGAACAGATAAAATAATAGTTCCAAGTTAAGAATTGTGGAGCTTGCGTTGAAAGAAAACGATAGAGTTAAAAGCTCAACACGAGAATACACTACAAGTATCTATAATATTTAAATTTTAAAACACTTTCCTTCACAGAAACAAAGATATAGCCTGATGTGCTGAAAACTGTACTGTATTACGATGCAGTTTTGACAGATAAACAGCTCTATTGCTATTTCGCATTATATTGATAAAATTACTATTTTATAACAATATAAATATTATTTTTCATCCCATTGTAGTATTATTATATCGATAATATTCGTTTACACTGAATGGGAATTGAACTGCCTCGGAATTGAACGGATTAAGTTGGATCGCAATACGCCCCTAGCTCTACGTATTCCAAGCATGGATCAAAATAATTCTGAATAATTAAACAGTAAAGCATCTTTAAATAAGGGAAAAAGTCTTCATCGCATAAATCTATGTACCAACTAGACCAGCAAAGTACGTGTTCAATACAAACTAATAAAATAATGAACAAAATTAAACAATGCAGTAAAACTCATACGAAACATTATTACTCACCCCTCATTGTGACTGTAAGGTCTTTGACACTAGATTTAGGCTAGATATGAATCAATAAATCATTTAGTCACCTCATAAATAATAATAGGGTTAGACGTGGCGATAATAAAAGCATCAAATTAAAGGTTGATGACTCAAAAGTTTCGTCTGGATCGATACTTCTAGAAGTTGTTACAAAAAAAGTGTGAATATAAATTATTATCCTTGAGAATATTTTAACACAGAATTCAGTCTCATAATTTTACAAAAGGAAACAAAATAGTTTAAATACAATAACAATAAACCAACATAAAAATCTGTTGAATAGCGTTATTTTTGTTTGCGCACAAATTACACTTGCGGTCACAGAAACGGTGCACAGAACATGATATTGGTTTTAAAATGTTTTGTCGTTGCCAATTCGTTTTATGTTTTCAGTCTGGTCAGGTTATGTGTGAACCAATAACATGACTGTTATTATATTATACTGTTGCGTTGGTTCTGGCTAGACAAGTTCCAGACACTCGTTGGAAAAACGATTCTGGGTTTAGAAAAAAAAGTTGTAACGCCGTAGTTTTAAAACCAACAGGCTTGATCAGTTCTTGTATTAAAAGATCTAGAACTCTAGAATGTGGTAAATGATTTATTGAGATACCTTTATTGAACGACTATGAACATTACGGTGGCAGTATAAAAACGTTGTTGTGAAAAGCTTTTTGTGATTTCATAGAAATGATTTCAGCATTTACATAATATACTTATGTATTGTGAATGAGTATAAAAATAAAATAATTATGCGCCCTGCAACATACCAATAGTCCACCAGGACTATTGGTATGTTGCAGGGGTAGAAACCATTCTACCTAAGGAATTTTGATGACAACGATGGGGGGTCTCCTATTAAAACTTACTCCTTTGATATTCTGCAGTATGAGTTTTGATATATTTCAATCATGATTATCAGGCCTCATTTGAATTTATTATCAGATATGTTATTATGACGCCCCTCTGAAACGCCCACGTTGACCAGTTGCAAGCCTGTGACCTTTTTTGGTTTGCGTGTTGATATAACATGTCCTTGCTCCTTGATCAATGATAGAAAAACAACAAAATTAAACAGGCTGCTCATTCATTTAATTGAGTCTATGAATGTGCTTTCGAACATTGAAAAAAAATTTAGGTACTTCTGACAATTTATTTAAACATGCTGTTTTTGTTTATTAACCACTGCCCACCACTGCTTAGTTGGAACAGTCAAAATAATTTTAGGAAGGCTCGTTATAACTAATTGATTAAAACACACTTAACGTTATAACCCTTAACTCTCTAAATAAATATACAAACTAGTAAAAAAATTAGGCCCGTTCTTGTTTGCGGTTTATTTCACATCAGCAGATTTTTTATCATACTACGTAATAAAATGGTGGAACTTATAATATAAGCGGGATGATTCCTTCTTTAAAGCGGAGCTGAAGATTATTTTAGGCATGAATTATCTTTTCTTTGTGACCTGTGGTGCTGCTGGCAATAACAATCGACATTGTACCGACCCTAAGTATTGAGAGCCGACGTCACGGCATCGTGCGTGACTTTACCTTTTTTATTTTTGAAAACAAAAATTTTCTTTGTGCCTACCACAAAGGCTGTATTACCACAACCTTAAGACCCATTATCGAATACCACTTCCCACATTAGAACCGCAATGCGGTACCTATTACTTCGCGGTATGAAGTATGACTTTAATGCTTAAGAACGTATACAAAAAATTAAAAGAAAATGTTTACAGTGAGTAGCAACGAAACTGTAAATTCCTTGAGTAACACTGGTTTGGTTGTTTGTGAATGGCAAAAATGCTTCATGTAATCATTTAATTGTTCATGCATGATTCTTTGAATTAAAAATTTACATATCGTTAGTACAAAAGTAATTTAGGAAGCTGCATACATTTCTTGTTTCTGAAGTTCAGAAAATACAATCAATATAATACAATATTAAGTACAATCTTCACTACACGCACAGCAAAAGAGTAGAACTCTCTACCCGCATCTGTGTATCTATCGGTCTATAACCCTGATATTTTCAAAAAAATGGTGAACAGGCTTCTTCTGGGTGAGCTACCTTCATCTTCGTTGCTGTCTATGCCTTTGGTATAGTCTAGAGACAAGAGCAAACCCATATCATATAAAAAAGCTAGGTGCTGTTACCGTGATGGATAAAGATTCAGTTCAGTTTTTATCTTAAGTTGGGACAGTAACTTAAGATAAAAACTTCACTTAATCTTTATTCAACTATTTATCCACAAATTTGAAGCAACTCCATTTCTGACTTAAATTGGACGATCAAAAGCCACGGCAAAATCAATTGGAATATCAAATCCGCCATTGGAGTAGTGTCGCTCAGAGGTCGATTTTTAAATTGATAACATATTTTATAACAAAGGGCGGCAAGACAGTTAAAGCCTTTTACAGACATAATTACACTGCTTAGACATTACTTACAAAACAAATATCATAAGTGTTAGATAAGCTGCATTATCACAAATATTGATGCAGCTTATTTAATTTTTCAAATAGCATTTTTGAACAAGAGTAATACTTAGATATACGTGTTATAATAATTTGACATGACAGGTCAAAATGCGAAAAAACCTTTTTAGGTATTATATTTAGGTGAGTAATAACCTATCATGACCCGCCATGCCTAATATAACAAAGTAACGCAAAAGTTTTAATTCTTATATGCACTTGTTCTGCCAAGGAAACTTTATCGTTTTGCTTTCTTGATATTGATATACGATAATCGTGCAAGCGACATCACTACACTGGATTTCAACGAAGTTTTAACGACGCGGCGAGTCACTCGCGGCCAATTTATGTTCTATGCATTTTTAAATAGTCACCGATTAAGTTTGGCCAGCAGTGTAATGGTGTGCGTTATTAAATTAATATACTGAACACTCCGGTAGTTTAAAGGGTTTATAAATCACAAATTAATTATTTCAATCTTAAAAATTTTACGAGTATTAAATAATAAACCAATAGTTGAAAAGGTTAAAGAACACAGACATGTGAAAATTGAAGTATACTTGAAAGGTCTGCTTTTTTTACTTTTACTTCTTCTTTTTTTTATTTATATTTATAAAAAAATTGGTACATCAACGCCACAATGTACACAGTATTAAGTAACTAATATTATTACATAGTATTGTTCTTGTATATCACACTTATTTTAGATATACACAGCATTTAAAAAAAAAAAGTAAAATTTAACAAAAATATAGTCCTCCTAGCCGATTTCGACTACGTTGGCCAGTCACAACGACTAACCGACTGCGCGGGACATATTAAAGTGCACAACTTGTGTGTGCGCTTTAATATTCATTTATTCCTTTCACTCTCATAGCGCGATGGGACAGCAATCTGACACTACTGGAGAGAGACCAGGCTCAGGACCAACGGCATAACGTGCTTTCCGAGGCACAGGGCTGATACACCGCCAATTTCCAAACTCTGTGATACCCTGAGAATTTCTGAACAGAAAAATCCAGGTATATATTTTAGGCCTGACCCGGGAAACGAACCCAAGACCTCCGGCGCAGCCGTCGCTTTTAAATGCGACAATCTCACCGCTGCGCCACCAAGGCAGTTCAGTTCAGTTTAACAAATACAAAGTTTTTGAATAGCGAAATTCACGCACAATCAAAGCCATTTCCTATCGTTTTATTGGTACGATGTAACCAGTCACCAAAAATGACTAGAATCTATACCTAGGTAGACCGCGAAATTGAGACCTCACCTGCGGGGCACAGGGGTGCGGGGGAGACGAAAGCGCGGTTAGTTAGCGGCGCGGGCGGGTGATTCCGCGCCGCCCGCATCTCTCGCACGACCCGCTATCGCCTCCCCCCGCGCCCCTGTGCCCCGGAAGCAAAGTCTCAATGAAGCGGTTTAGCTAATAGATTATAGATTATTACTTCTTCCTTTCCTATTCCCATCAGCTGTAGTCGAGTAATCATTAATGTAGGTACTCGAATTTTAAAAAAAATACAATTTGAAACCCGAACAATGTAACGGTAAAAATAAAAATCCCAAGTCAAAAGTGAATGCATTTTCGCAGCAAACCCGTGCATTTTTATCCGTCTTTGAGGAAAATATATTATTTAGTTCCGAGTTAAACTCGGTTGGGACTTCGTCCAATTTAAGAATTCCATTTTATGCATCCTGGTTTAGGTAATGTTAGCAACATATTTTTCTAGGTGTCGCTTTTGAGTCTGTGGCTCATAGATCACATTGGGAACCTTAACAAATACTTTCAAAGAAAATTAATTTGAACTTTCTTAGATCCATGTATGCCGCCCCCTCAAATGTCATCATTTAAATTATTTGTATGGCAATTGTAAAGTGGTAAACAGGATACCAAGTTTCAACTGTGTAATGCTAATAATTTTAGAATAAAGTGGCTGTGGCAGACAAACTTGACGAAACTATAAGGGTTCCGTTATTTGCCATTGGGCTACGGAACCCTAAAAAAACGTTTCTGCCCCAATAAGTATGAGTAATGTTTCGTAAAAACCCATTGGAGGAAGGTTAAGGAACTTTTTTCACTTACCATCCCCGGCTTTAGCTTTGCAAAGTATCAAAAATTAATTAAAAATGTCCATTATCACCTTCCCGAAAGCGCAGGGTTCCAAATTGGCTATAAAAATGGCCATTGCCTTTTACAAAATGGGCCCACAAATTATTGACCTTTGCTTGAGCCAATAGCCTGAGAGCAAAGGTAGAGTAAGGATACATAACTGGAAGCACCTACTGTTTTTTTGGCGGTACTATGACATTATTATAATAAATAATTTGGACGCAATTAAAAGAAAGAAAGGAAGGAAAACATTTATTCAGTACCAATACCGATAAAAAATTGGAATTCGAATCTTTCCGCTCCACACGTGACACATTGATATTAAAATTTTGCCATACCTGTAACGTTACCATGATTTTACGCTGGTTTTACTCGCTAACAACGACGTAACTTTTTATTTTTTATATGAAACATTTTAGTTCTGCAAGTCACCGCTAGGGGCGCTGTGCAATTTTCCACATATTTTTTTTACGTAGTCGCTAGCGAGTAAAACCGTCGTAAACTCAAGGTAACGGTACGTCTCTAACGGGTTAGTGAAAAAGACACCTACGAGTGTTTTGAAGTCACGTTAGTCTGAAGCAGTATCTATTATTTGAAATTTCACCTCACTAAGTTTATTCAGTTTATTAAAACTCAATATTCAGATTTTCTGCGCTATCAATCATCTTTTTAACGTATGTAGGTAGAAATATCTTTAATCAATCAAAATAGACATTCGTTTTTTCTATAATGAAAATCTAAATCAATCAAACACAAATTTTGTTTTGGTTTTGAGCGCCATCTGTTGTTCAACAGGTAAAACTGGTCCATACTACCTCGCCAGGTTATTGTACGGATATCTCACTATTTTCCTTAACATATCCAGTCTTTCTTAATCCGAGTACCTATTTAAACGCGAAATTATGTCTAAAAACAATTAATTAACCATCTGCTTTCCGTTAATTTGATTAGGTCTCCACTTAACCTTCAACGAAACGACATTGTTAGACCTTTTACTTCAAATTCATTCTAGAAAATAGTTCGTGATTCTTCATCAGGAATGCTTAAAGGCTTACTTACTTTAAGCCCGACTTGTGTGCTAGCGAAATATGCCAGATGTTTACTCCATCTAACTTGATGATCCTTGTTGCATCACCTTCATAGCATAGACAAGAAGGTGGAATAGAAGACTCGCACAGATTATGAGGTGTTATGAATGAGCCAATGTTTATCCACCAAGTAGGCTCAGTGCGTTATTGGATATGAGTATTTTCCAGACAAGCGACGTAACTTGCTGTCCATTATAATCCCCATCTAACTTTTGAACTAAGAAAGTGAACATTTTGAAAAAAAATATGATGAAGATCTTAACAAAAACTTGCAACGAAAATTAGTTTGAATGATATTGAACCAGTATTTTTTGAGATATTGCACATTTTCATCAACCGCAAATATAACTTTGTCTTTCATACAAACACTATGAAAAACAAAGTAATTGTTGCTGTCAAAAAATATTGTGATATTTTCGCTAGGTGGAAGTAAGTTGACCCCGAATTCAGTTTAAGGGTGGTACGTACGTAACCCTCAATGCGTGGGTCCGACTCGCACTTGACTTGAAGCTGATTTCTGTTTTGCTTTCTAAAATATTATTCATTGTAACGTTCGTATTTTATGTACCGTTTTTTTCTGTGCCCGGTGCTCCTTCTATTCGTGTGTTGTATTGAGTGACTATTTTGTGGCATAATAAACTGCTCGCGTTATTATGACAAAGACTGTGTCCTTCATTTTTACTAACGGACTGAATAAATTACATACACTATCACACATCTTCAACCACAACCCATTGAAATACAATGACACCGTAGGTGCGTAACTTGCTGGTAAACGCAACCTCCAAGCTTATAAAGGCTGAAAATATCAAAAGTTACGCGGCATCTGTTGCACCAATTTATCTGTAGTCGGACAATCCTACGTTCGCAAGTTCCACGAATAGTTCTTGAATAAATTAATTTAAAAGCGTCTCTTTTTGAAGTGGCAAGTTTTCAAGATGATGTTTTTCTGCTTGTGATTTTATAGCATTTAATCTCGAGCTTTCAAGTGTTTTTGTGACAAAAGAAGTAATATAAGTAAGTAAGTAAGTAAGTAGTATAAGCAATGAGGTCGTGTTTGTAGAGTTCTTGGCAATCTAAGGTATTATTTCTAGTGCAGTTAGCGACCAATTTTTTGTAGAGAAATGTATACCGTTTTTATGAACTGAATGTTATGGCCTGTGCGTCCATTATCTTGTCCTGTACCTGTACGTTGTAGTGAGATAATTTTCTAAAATTACTTTGGTTTTTTAATTAATTAGTCAGGTATCAAACGAATGCCGGGAGTCGCATAACAATGGAATTTTTATTGTGTCTCGTTTACACATACTTGACGAGTTAAAGTACCTTAATTTTTTACCTTACCTTTTTGATACACAATCATGTTTTTTATATTATTAAGTTTATTATGTCTGTATTGTTGTGTGTCAAATAAATGTTTCTTTCTTTCTTTCTAATTTTAGAAATTTTGGTAGACTTAAATTTAGCAAATTTTGGTAGACATTAATTTTAGAAAATTTTGGTAGATATTAATTTTAGAAATTGTTGGTGCAACGTACCCAGTCAGGTGATCGCTCAAGGCCGAGATTAACCCTAACCCCGTCAATTGGTGCGTTAAAGTCCACCAAAACCCAGATTTCCGCGCCCTTTGTCGATTCGTAAACAAAACTCGGCACTAATGAACCGTCAAAACTCGCCTTCCCCTTTAGGTGAGGGCTTAGTGAGGGCGGGAGCGGGCGCGGACAATCAAATCGATATTTCCACAGTTTTGTAAGCGTTTGCGTCAACTTCACATGAATATTATTGAATTTGATATGAAACACCGTTAATAAGCGCATTATTTATAAACCGTTAAAATTTGGATTTCAATAGCCATGATGAAGAGTATAACTTTATCATCAAACTAAATAGTACGAGACAACTAAAAATTGTACGAGAATGAGAGACTGTTGCACAGACACTTGTACTGGCTGTATATTATCACTTGTGTTTATATCTGTCAGACTTATTTATTTAAACTTCATGCACAAAACATCATATTGTATATATGACAGACTTAATGCCAAAAGTATTCCAAAAAATAATTGTGTTCTACTGATTCCCAAATTCGACTGTAGTATTTAAATCGCTCTCGCTCTCGCTACCGCTTATCACTGTACAAGTGACCCATAACTCGCTCTTTACATATGCATGGGACTGAAATTGGAATCCAATTGAGTCAGCACACACGGTTCCCTCGTTCAGCATTTGTCATTTTGTTTTCTGCTGCCTTCGCGTTTTCCTGAATAAATGGCTCATTTTAAATAAATTACCGGCCATGATTATTGATAACGCTTCCTTTGAGACGTTTGGAGATGGGTAAGTAAAAAGGGCTTGTTTGAAAATGGGTGCGAGTAAAAGTGGCCTGTCGTGTAATAAATCGATCTAACCAGGCGCGGAAGTTTCGACATAGTTCCCTGCAAAACCACCAGGTGGCGCTCGAAAAATGCTGAGACAAAATTGGTATTTTCGTGTATTTATTGAATCAGAAGAATGTTTGCATCAATTTAAAAAAGCTTAAGGGCATAGTTCAAGTTTCATATCACTCATCCAGTAGTTTTTTTGAGTTATGAGTAATAACTAAAAAAACACGAAATGTAAAATATTTTGAAAGCTTAAAATAACCTATGTCAGTTTAATCAACCCTAATTATACAGGGTGTGGCCTGTAATAGGAGCAACAATTTAAAATTTACGACCCTTTAGTAGCCAGTAATCAATTCTAAATCGTTAATTAATTATTAAAATGAATAATATCTTTATTTTCTAACAAAATAAATCGAACCAGAAATGTATAGCAAACAAATGTGTCCAGTCATAAAACTTGACATTGCTATTTACTAAAACGAGTGACCAATTTTGATATCATTAAATAAATAAATAAATATGCGCCAGACAGCACACCAATTGTCTGGTTTCGTGGTAAGGAATTTTCTTCCTTGTGTTACGAAGTACCAGACAACGATTATGACGGGGGCGTCTCCCATAAATACTTAAATACATATAACATCCATGACTTTGGTACAAATGTTCGTGCTCATCACACAATCATTTGCCCCTTGCGGGATTCGAACCCGCGACGGCCGGCGTAATAGTCAGGAGCACTAACCACTACACCAAACATTGATTAGAGATTATATAACTTTGGATTACTATATTTCAAAATCAAAGCATTTTACCAGAGGGGTAATTGTGTCAAGCAATCGTATTCATTTGACAGTTCAAAACGTACGATATGATTAGTCAAACCTTTTGCTCTTTGCCGTTTGACCAGATCATATCGTACGTTTTGAGCTGTCAAATGAATACGATTGCTTCACACAATTCCATACCAGGTCAGGGTAACTACGTATAGAGTAGAATCATTGATTTTTTTTACTTCTATTACAGATTACACAATACTCGCTGTATAATGAGCTACACACCTAATATACTACCTGTGTAAAGCGTATGTGCGCGGTTTGACAGACAGGGCAATTGAAACCCAATTGGGTCACCTCGCACCGCGTCCCTGTTTCCGTAATTATTTGTTTCACTTGCCCTCTGGTTTTGGCGTTTGTGGTAAAAGAGGTTCTATGCCCGAAGGTTTGGTATAAATCCTGTGATTCTTGGGTAAGTAAAAGGTATTATAATAGAAAAATCTTTAGATCAATATTTTTTATAGACGAGCGCCTATTTTTATAGGCGCTTTGGTTGTGATCATTAATAATATTTTTATTCACTTTTAACATGACGATTACAAACGTTAATTCTTAGAAGCAGACCGAAGTTAAGCAACTTACGGCGTGGTCATGTTTGGGTGGGTGACCATTCCGACCATGTAAGTGACGTATATCACGAGCAACGCCCGGTCGCTGTGGAAAACCGTGGACGCTTATCTTCAGCAGTGGAAAATTTGGCTGATAATGAACATGAATGATTAATCAATAAGTCTTATTCAGTCTAATCTAAAATATTTTAAGAAAACAAAACGTCTTAATCTTAGCACATTTAACCCCCAAAACGTCCGTAGGTATTATATGCACTAATACCAAAAGCAAAAGGAAAAATATCGCAAAGCGATCTTTGATGCCTCAATGGGCTGAGGCTGTTATCGATTTTTCATTCCTGAACATTCCGTAAAATGGACGAAAACAACGGCTTAATTCATTGGGGATTTAAAGCGAGCTTTAAAGGAAAATTCAGGATGAAAAAATGAGAGTCCACGTTCGGGTTAAGTAGGTTATCGAACAAATTCTTTATGAACAAAAATCATTAATAGGTCGGATAAACTCATTGTATCGCTCAAACTAATATTGAGGTTTTTCTAATCGTAAACACAGCTCATTTGCTTTCTTAGTATAAAACGATTTGGGACATTTTATTTCATTAATTAATAAAAGTGGGTTTCAATTTGACCAAGTCCGATATAAAGAATCTAATTGTTGTAAAATTTTAGGAGGTGAATGAGACCAACAATATCTGCAACTTATACCATGGCGACATCATTGTATTCTTTCAAAAATCCAAGTCCCAATATACCTATAGATGATGAGGATGACTGATTTGTATAGCACATCTGAAACGTTTTTAAAGCTTTCGACCATGACCCCAGTTATATGTATTGACGGTCTCATTCACCTACAAAAATTTGGCAACACCTTGCATAGTCACCCTGTATTCATATACTACCGGTTGCCCGCGACCGCGTGTTTTGAGTTTTTGCCCTCCCTGTCCGTCGCAGTGCGATGTCTTATAGCCTAAAATCTTCCCTGCTAAATAAGCTATACAACACAAAAATATTTTTTGAAATCGGTCCAGTATATCCTAGGATTAGCGCGTTCAAACTAGCAAACAAACTGTTCAGCTTTATAATATAAATAAAGATAGTAAAATCCCTATGTCTTTATCTAATCAATAGACCGAGCTTGCCAACAAGAAGCCTACATGAGTCAAAATCATATTCCATATTATACAATCCCCATAACAAATATTCATGTACGCGTCCCTCGAATCAGACAAACGCAACGAACTGGACAGCGCAAACATTCCACCTGTCCATTGTCAACATGGAGTAACCTCGGCGGTGTTTATTAGTGTGTACGAATAAATTGTTCAATGTTTGCGTTTTAAAATAAACGGCAACTGCGTAGGGGTTAACTAAAAATTAAGGCGCGGTAGAACCATCTTATTTGTTTTTAACAGCAATTTGTCATAGTTTATTTAATAGTCCTCTAGCCGATTTCGACTACGGTGGCCAGTCACAACGACTAACCGACTGCGCGGGACATATTATAGTGCACAAGTGTGTGCGCAAACACAGGTGCACTCTCTATTCCTTTCACTCTCATAGCCCGATGGGACAGCAATCTGACACGACCGGAGAGAGATCAGGCGCAGGACCAACGGCTTACGTGCTTTCCGAGGCACGGGGGTGAAACACCGCCAACTTTCAAACTCTGGGCTACCCTGAGAAATTCTGAACAGAAAAATCCAGGTACATATTTTTGGCTCGACCCAGGAATCGATCCCGCGACCTCCGGCGCAGCCGTCGCATTAAAATGCGACCCTCTCACCGCTGCGCCACCGAGGCAGTTTATCTATACTAATATTATAAAGCTGAAGAGTTTGTTTGTTGTTTGAACGCGCTAATTACGGGAACTAATAGACCGATTTAAAAAAAAATATGTTTTGGATAGCTTATTTATCGGGAAAGGCTGTAAGCTACAAAACATCATGCTTAGACAGGCGAGGAGGCAGCAAACTCAAAATGCGCAGACGCTGTCGCGGTAAACCGCTGGTAAATGAATACAATCAACATCACCTTACATACTCAAAGTAAGATTATTCCTCTGTACCGTTACCATGAGTTTACGTGCGGTTTTACTCGCTAGCGACGACGTAACTTTTTGTATGAAAAAAAATTGTTCTGCAAGTGACCGCTAGGGGCGCTGTGCATTTTTCCATATACTTTTTTTACGTAGTCGCTAGCGAGTAAAACCATCGTAAACTCATGGTAACGGCACTGCTATAAACGTTAGCTTCTAAACCAAAACTTAACTTAGAATGCTTTCTTCTCAACTACTATTAGTTTCAATAGATTAATCTAATTTAATTCGACTCTCACTACCACCTTAAGGTCGTTCGAAACACGCTGGAAGACAATTCCCTGATTTCGAATTCACTAATAATCAACTCAGTAGCCCCAGGAGAGATGTCCGAACGAGAGCTGCTATTCTGGCATCGATAGAAAATCTTAATCGAACGCCAAAAATTTTAAGACTCCAGAAAACCATTTACTATCAAGAGCAAACTTATTTTGTATAAAAGAACAAAAGGTAAACTGTAGAGTTTATTATAAATTGCCTAGGCAAAGATATTGGAATAGTAAGATACGGGATTGCTACCATGTACCTAATTATTTATGAGTTACTCCGTGATCATGGCGCTTGCAACGGTGCCGAAATATCGGAAGCTCATAATTAGGGTACATAGTAGCAATCCCGAATCTGACTATTGTAATATTAGTGACTATGAAAGTTTAAAACAATATAAAAATATTAGATTAAACTGCACGGTGGCTGTTAGCTGTAGCGATGGCCCGTTCCACCAGAGGTCGTGGGTTGAAAAGTCCCACTTGTTCGGAAGTTTTGGTTTCTCATTTAATCTTATAAGATTAAAAACAAACACCGTGACTTTTAAATATATTCAAACCATTCTTGGAAAAGTCCGCCATAATTCGATCTGGACACTCTGTCAATCTTTACATGGTGTGTATGATATATATATTGCGGCTCTCCAAATATTAACTCTACCTGAATAGTAAGTCTTCTTCTATTACTTTGTATTGTACTTATCAAATGACTGAGGGCTGTTAAAGTAAGCGAAAAAGGACTTCAGTAAATAAATATAAAATCTAAACGTGATGATGTAAGCCCTTGACTAGAACTGCCATTCTTATTCGTAGTTGAAAGAAAGAAAGAAAATGAATTTATTAATTTTGAACATCACACACACACACATTTGAACGAGTACACAAAAAAAACATACACAATCACATGACGAATTTACATGATACAAAACAGAAAAAAAACAATCAAAACACAAAAACAGAAAAAAACACCCATGCAGTTTTTACAATGTTTTTAACACTCACAGTGTCATATTTTATTCTAAGCTCTTCCAATTAAGCTACCACTTTTGAGCTACAATTGAGCAATGACGTATCCATGAGACCAAGAATTTCGCGCGGTCCGACCGACAGCACGGTAGCTCAATTGGAAGAGCAGTTGGCCCGGTAAGCCAGAAAGATGCTGGTTCGAGTCCCGCCCGTGCGCAATTTTTGGTTTCATATTTCACCCATGCAGTTGTCGAGTGATTTATGAAGAAAACCCCATTGTCCTAGATATGAGCAGTGCAATGCACTTTGCCCCTATACTACACTCGCAGACTTGCAGTCAGCGCAAATGGCTTCGCTTGAAGTACCTATGTATTACACAAACTATTTTAAAAATACTTTTAAACTAAATCCAAATTTTTTGATGAAATGAAATGATCTTTTTAAGGAACTTTCAGATCGACGGCAATTTGCTTATACAGCGTGTGCCCTTTAATAGGAGCAAATTTTTTAATTAACGATTCCACAGATTACCTACCTATACGTAGTTACCTTGACCTGGCTAACAGTGCTCTAAAATGCTCTTACTTAGAGATGTAGTAATCCAAAGTTATAACCCCTAATTAATGTTTATCAAAATCGCTAACACGTTAAAGTTTATGACAATGTCAAGTTCTATGACTGGACTCATTTGTTTGCAATACATTGCTGGTTCGATTTATTTTGTTGGAAAATAACAACTCATTCATTTTGCATTTTAATAAATTAAAACCATTTAGAATGGGTTACTGGTTCCTTAAAAGCCCTAAATTAATTTTTGCTCCTATAACAGGCCACTAAAGAATAAAGAATGGAAAAAAAACCACCGACAAGAGCTTAGCTCTTAAATTAGATGATGATGATAACAGGCCACATCCTGTATATGTTGTCGACGTGCTGTCGACACGCTGTCATTGCGCCGTCGACTTACCGTTTTACCGTTTAGGCTTGCCGTCGTTAACTGTCACACATGTGTCCCATCTTCTCTTCTCCTCTCTCAATAAATACATAAAAGAAAGTCATGTTAATAATACCACTCATAAGTCGAGGACGGCTGGACCGATTTTAAAGACTTTTACTTTGTTGAATTTGTTTTGGCCTCGATATGACACAGAGGGTTGCTGGGAGCGTTTTTTAATGATAAGATTAACCTGAGCAATAGTTTCAAATGTGATAGTTTTATTATTGCCTGGGATTTGCTATTTGTTTCATAATAATAACATAAGTGAACTCGTCTCAAGAAAAAACATTTCCAGAAACTAAACATTAGTTTTCACACAATGGGTTATAATTTATAATATAATCTATAATATTAACATTGACATTCAATATTCTATCTTACATGCTAAGTGAGGATTGTCAGCACTCAATTGCACTTAGGAGCTGCCAAAGTGAGACAGAACTTAGTATTAAGTTATGTCTTCGTTTGTGTACGGTGCACTGTGCACTCGCAACAATTAGTGCGCCCGATAGATGCATTTGGGTTAAGTACTTTGGTAGATAGTGTTGTCAATTTCAGGAACTGTAATATAATTATTATTGAATTAACGTTAATGTACGTTTCACATAGCTGACTTATGGTTATTATCCTATTTGAGGCCGTAAAAAGTCCAAAAAAGTAAAAATCATGAAAATCTGTCCCCCTGTCTCGAGTTTTAAGTGGTGTTGTAACTTACACGACTTTCTTTTATGAATATTAAGCTACTGAAAAGAAAGTCATATTATGAAAGGTACGTTTAATAAGTTAAATTAATCAGGCAGGTATCAAACGAATGCTGAGAGTCGCATAACAATGGAATTTTTATTGTGTCTCGTTTACACATACTTGACGAGTTAAAGTAACTTACCTATAAATTAGTTTTCTGTGGCCTAACTCTGGACACAAAACCCGATTCAATGATTATAGCCATCCCTGTCACTCATACCAGGCCGTGTATGCGTGTGATAGGGATGGCTATATTCATTGGATCGGGTTTTGTGTCCAGAGTAAGGCCTCTGTTGCATGTCAGGTTCCCCCAAGTATGTATGTGACTTCAGATGAACCTTGATAAATTCGTGTAACTTAAAAAAAAACTGACTCCAAATGATATGTAACTAGGTCAATCTCAAAATTATATTATTTCTATCTCAAAAATAAGTCTGTCTTTTATCATTCCTTAGAGGGTATAAAGTTAACAAAATTCGTGGTATAAATTGCACTTGCAAAAAGCAACTGTGATTCTGTGACAGACGAGGAACACACACCTCGTCTGTCACAGAGTCACAGTTGCATTTTGCAAGTGCAATTTATATTATTAAGTTTATATAGTGACAAAACACTATCAAAACAAAAATAAACTAAAATTCCTGGTACTACATACTATAAAAACAAGTTAGCTAAGAAAAATAACCAAGAAAGCATTGGTTCTTTATGGTTTTTCCCCATCGTAATGATCTGCATTTTTGGGGAGGAAAAAACATCATAATGGAGTCTACATAATTTATCGATAGAGAACCAAGGCTAGGAGTTGTAAAATTTTATGTCGGCCGCGCGAACAAAGAACTATTTCGTTGGGATGTGATGTATTTTGAATAAACATGTTTCCCAGTTATGAAATAAATAATGCTGGAGAAATATAAAACCTTTTGTATGTCGGTATATAGAGTTCCGTTGCGCGAAATCTTTGAAATAATTCAACAGTTTTAGTGTGTGATGGTTTTTCAGCTAAAGTTACTTAGATATTGATGCCACGTTGCAACATCCAAGTCAGATTTTACAAAAGTTTTCTGCCAATAATTGCATTCATTTCAAAAAGTATTTACTGCAGTACCGTTACTATGAGCTTACGATGGTTTTACTCGCTAGCGACTACGTAAAAAAAGTTATGTAATTTAATTTTTATATAAGTTAATTGCACAGCGCCCCTAGCGGTCACTTGCAGAACTAAATTTTTCCATACAAAAAGTTACGTCGTCGCTAGCGAGCAAAACCGACGTAAACTCATGGTAACGGTACAGTTTTAACAATATGAAGTAGGTACCCATGTTAGTTTATGAAGAATATTCAATGTTCTGGGCTTCAATTCTCGCGGAGTTCGCATTCGAAAAAAGTTCACCGAACGAATTTTCTTTTACGAAAAAATACAGTGTTTGCTTTATCAGGGTCACGATTTCTATACATTTCGACCGTTTTCGTATAGTTTTTCTTAGGATATATTACTGAATTTTTCGGTTAAACGGTAACTCATAATCGAATTATCACGCGGAAAAAGTTTGATTGACATGAGAGTCGGGGCCCAGATACATAACTATCTGCATTCTACTCTCAAATGGAAAACATTATACTGATGGAAAATGTATCCTTAATCTTCAAATTGGTATTGACATTGACCTTACATAGATAAACGTCCCTTGAAATACTGCCCAGGTAAACCAAATACGAAAGCGTATCAATAAGAACTAATGAATGTGCCCCAATTGAAGGAAATGGCCACCCAATCCAGCTTGATAGCCGAATACGGATACACAGCTGGCGTCCTACTCTGTGTGTACATACGTATCCTACTAATGTATAAATATGCGAAAGTTTGTGAGAATGGATGTACGAGTATGTTTGTTACTCATGGAATAACTACTTGATGACTTTGGATGAAACTTTACAATAATGTAGCTTAAACATCGGCTTAACACATCATACTTTATTATCCTACTACTATTATAAAGGCGAAAGTTTGTAAGTATGGATGTATGGATGTATGGATGTTTGTTACTCTTTCACGTAAAAACTACTGAATGGATTTGAATGAAACTTTACCAGAATATAGCTTATACATCAGAATAACATATAGGCTACAATTTTTGAGGTTTCTAATGTGAGGTCGTAAAAAAAAAACACATTTTTTGCGCTACTAGACGGGACGAACCTGAAGTCCACGCGAACGAAGTCGCGGGCAAAAGCTAGTAATACTATAAATGCGAAAGATTATGAGAATAGATGTATGTTTGTTACTCCTTCATGCAAAAACTACTAGATAGATTTTGATAAAACTTTACAATTATGTAGCTTATACATCGGAATAGCACATAGGCTATAATTTATTGTGATATTTTTTGATATCCAACATTTATGCGGGTGAAGTCGCGGGTAACTGCTAGTTAAGAAAGAAAGAAAAACAATGCTTGGTCGTCCATCTTGCATCAGTTTCCATGGCAACGCCATCTTTAAGGTCCCAGGTTCGTATAAAACTTACTTCTGTCAATTCTGGTAGAGACTGCTTTTGGCATTAAGTCTACCATATACATCATTTAAATTGTTTGTATAGTTATAATTATGCACATAAATAGTTACAGTATATCGTTGTAAGGTGCAAGCTATTTTGGGTTTTAAAGTGGTAAAGCAGCCGGTACCTCGGCAGTATCTATTACCTATGTGATGTTGTCCATTATCCGATGTTCTTTATTAATCTTTCTCGGTCACTACAAAGCTAGAATTAGTTGCGAAAAAAGTAGAATAGAACCTCTTATTCATCTAATCTGAGCAGCTAGCCCGATTAACGGCCGCAAGATCAATACCTGTTCATCTAAAACGCTTCTGCAGACTACCTACAATATGGCCAGGGGTGGACTGAGTACGGTGTAGGGCCCGCATTGAATTTGATTTATTTTATGAATTTCATGTCCCTCTAACCTTAATGGTAGTAAAAAAAAAACAATATCTTCCAACAATATTTTCTAGGTATGTGTGTTGTTTCAACACCAACTAACTCATACGTCGATGGTACCAAATCCTATTGTGGCACCAGCGTTGTATCTAATGTCCGTAACACAAGTGTATTAGCAATTGACTTTAAATCCAACTTTTTTAAAATAAAATAATGGGCCCCTTTCGCAGCTGAACCTTAATCCGCCCCTGGCTACATGCAAGTAGGTAAATTCGGTCCGTTCATAGAAATACAATTGCTACAATTAATACAATTTAAATCCAACTTTTTTTTAAAATAAACAATGGGCCCCGTCCGCAGCCAACCCTAAATCCGTCCCAGGCTACCTGCAAGTAGGTCGATTCAGCCCGTTTCTAGACAAACGGATGCTACAATTTAAATCCAACTTTTTTTTAAATAAAACAATGGGCCCCGTCCCCAGCTGACCCTTAATGCAGCCCTGGCTACCTGCAAGTAGGTCGGTTCGGCCCGTTACTAGATATACGGATGCTACAATTTGGCTGCGCCCGGGAACCGGACCGAGGGCTGTGGCGCGGGACACAAGCTCAAAGCTGTCTGTTACAGGAAAATAGAAATAAACCTTGATATTTCTTAAAAATAAAAACCTATTAATGAAACATTCTATAACAAATCAGTTTTCCTTTTGTTTGTTTCAAAGTCGCAGAACTTGCTATTTTATTTTATATCATTCAAAAACCCCATTTAACTAACTTAAAAACGAAGTAGAAGCTAGGCTACAACAGTTTTTATAAAAAAAAACATGATTTTACAAAATACATTCAATATTCTTGTATATCATTGCTGCGATACGCCCAAAAAGTTGAAGTTTCCTTGGTCCTTCATGGAATTATCTCTAAATATTAAATAGACGTTTTAGTGCTAAAGGAAACGAGTAGGTAAAAGTTTCAAACTCCATTAAATCCTCCCCAATGCTCTTTTACGTCGCTAACATTTCCTCAAGACACGATTTTTCATGTTCATAAAAATATAGTCCAATCTTCCGAGTCATCTCATGATATATTTCAAACTTTAAACCGCCCCATTTTATGACTTACGCCACTCGGTCTGAATTCTATTCTAGACTGTATTCTGCAAACTATAAAATCCACCGAAATTCATATAACGAGCGAACTTGTGCGAGATTTGAAATTGTGAAATGTATTTTATCTTGAGTCCGGTTACAGGTGGTATGTGGATATAAAACCGGCCAAGCGCAAGTCGGACCCGCGCACTGAGGGTTCCGTACCACCCTTAAACTGAATTTGGGGTCCACTTACTTCCACCTAGTGAAAATATCCCAATATTTTTTGACAGCAAAAATAACTTTAGAATAGTTAGATACGGGATTGCTACCATGTACCTTATCTAACTATTCTAATGTTAGTGACCATGAAAGTTTAAAACAAAAAAAAAATAACTTTGTTTTTCATAGTGTTTGCTTGAAGGACAAAGTTATATTTGCGGTTGATAAAAATGTACTGAATCGATCTCATTCAACCCAATTTTCGTTGCAAGTTTATGTTGAGATCGTCATCATAATATATCATCATATATTTTTTTCAAAAATTTCACTTTCTTAGTTCAAAAGTTAGATGGGGGGGGCGCCCATTTTACCACTTTATTTTATATCTCAAACCTTAGACTTTGAGAAAAAATGGTTTTAGAAACCTCAACATAATTTTAAAAGACCTATCTATAGACATCCCACACGCATAGGTTTGAGAATAAAAATATTTTTTAGGATTTAGTTTCATGTATGGCAGCCCCCCTTAAATATATATTTGTTTCTTACTTTTTGTACTTGAATCGGAAAGCGGTGAACAAAATACACCTACCTACCAAGTTTCAGCTTTGTGATGCTAATAGTTTCAGAATAAAGTGGCTGTGACATACGGACGGACAGACAGACAGACAGACTTGACGTAACTATAAGGGTTCCGTTTTTTGCCATTCGGCTACGGAACCCTAAAAAATACCCTAAACCTTATTTTATGTCACATTTAATGTTTAGACGCCGGTGAATAGACAATGCATTTATGTTTTGCAAAAAATGACAGCAGTTCAAAAATATGTTAGATTCGCTCTTCTTTGCTCACTGAACGGATCTACAGCGTGCTGTCTCACCGTTTGCCGGTGCTGACACGCTCCGTGCATGATATGGCGTTGGTCGGTGACGAAACGGTCTAGTGGGAACAGTTTCAGATCAATACAATTTTTTTTTGCCTGACACGTTACTAGCATGGTCATGGTATGCTACTCTAGTAGGCAGAAACCTTTATTGTCGATCTCCAGCTGTGACTATCACTGTTACTGCTCACAGAGATCTAATCTCGTATTGCTCGAAACAGGATTCCTGAATTGCCTGTATCCAATTTAGGGTTACCGTTAATAATAGCCGAAACTATAATATCCGTATTGTCCCTTTAAATACATTAAAGTAAGTTTAAAAATACCGCTTAAATCTTGTATATTCAACAAAAAAAGTTGCTTACGCATATCTTTACTATACTACGCTGTACTCATCGGTAAATAATAAAACATTCATTTCAATAATGCAGTAAGTATCCGCTAATAAAAACGTAGATTACAATATTTTGTTTATCCAAAATCAAATTATAAAAGCAAAATTGGACAGATGACCTTGTAAAGATCGCGGGATCACACTGGATGCAGACCGCTTGCGATCGGTCGCTGTAATAAGCTGTTAGGGAGGCCTATGTGCAGCAGTGGACGTCCTTTGACTGTTAATTATATTATAATGATGATGAAAAGCTAATTATTCGTTTATAAAATACATTGAACTAGGAATAACCTATGTGTTTTTTGTGTGGCTGAATCTAGTAGGATATAATCGAGAATATTATAGACATACTTCGATAGCATTGTATTATTTACGGGATTCGGCTGAAATCATCTGGAACCGTACAATCCGGTACTACAGCGGATACAGAAGTACCATCCGGTATCCGTATCCGTATTTGTATCGGTAACGTAACAACCCTATCCCAATTCCTACACTAGATTCAGTGGAAAATTGTTTTCTGGGTCGCGGTCAGTGGCTCACACACACAGAATTGTTTGTACCAGTTTTTAAATTGGTTACTATATGAAGATTTTATCATTGTCGCACATTGATCTGTAAAATAAAATAAAAAACATATATTTCTTATAACATTTTTCTAAGTTGTTCTTATTCAAAACTATGTTGCAAATTGCAAAAATATTATACTGCCTTTGTTTCCAGACATCCAAAAAGTAATATAAACATGTGGCCGTTAAGTTATAAAATATGACTAGTGACAAAATGTCTACAAGACTAATGATAGCGCTATAATAGATGTTATTGTATTTCAAACTCAAGCTAGGTACCTCATGAAGATTTAGGTCTAGCAGGCACAAAATTTACAAAGCCCTATATAAATTGAACTTAAGGCAAATAAGATTTTTGATAAGTTAACTCATTGCTATAACAAATTTTACGAAAATAATATCGTTAATTAATCCCATCAAAATATACAAATGGCTAAAAGAGAAATAACAACATCGTAAGAACAAACAGGCGGGAATCTTCGGCAAATCTCATACAAAGTGTCAAAAATAATAAGTGATAAATCACTCGAAACTTGGAACGTGGAAAGAATGTTTTTCTCTGAAAGGTCTGAGCTATTGATTCGCTGAGACAAAATTATTTGTGTCAATACAATCATCTTTCCTGGCGTAAATACTTTTAGGGCTGTCATCATTTATTACATTACATAAGAGTTTTTTACATATTGTAGTATCTAATGGGAAATAGGTCCTATAGAAAATAGCCAGAGGAATTTATATTAGGAATTTATAGTCATATGTTTTTAGCTCTAAATCAACATCAATTTATCACAGTCAATGTGGTATCAAGCAGATATGAATCGATTAACTTGACTTGACTTAACCTGATATTGATTTCTACCGATAGATGGGGCTAAAAACAATCAAAGTAACGCATCAACCCTAGCTTTCAGCTTTGTTAAGTGCACGGCTGTTATTGATTGCATATATTATTCAAGAGGAAGCCAGTTACCTGACATTGATTGGCCTCGAAACTCGTACTCGCTTGTATTAAGATTGAAAATCCTATATGGCTTAATGAATATGTTATTAAGTTTTTAAAGTGGAGGGAACTTGGAAACAAAGTCACAAGAGGAGGTGTGTAGCGGAAGTATATATATTTTTTAATTTATGCATGTTATAATTATATATTGAAGTATTTATAGCTCAGTCATCATTATCATTATCATTACCTGCTAAAGGATTTAAACTGCTGACTGAACTTAGGCCTCCCCCACGGTTTTCAACAAAGACCGGTTGTGAGCGGTCTGTATCCAATGTCATACTGCGACCTTTACATGGTCCTCTGTCCGTCTATTATGTCGGTGGACGTCCTACACTGCGCTAGCTCAGTACCTATTAGTAATCAAAATTACTCAAAATTTTGATTAAGTAAAGATAAGCAACTTTTGTTAAGATAATCAAAGATTGCGTTTTCTTTGTCCTAGCACTAGCGTTTCCATTATTAGTCATAAACCTACTTGGCCAATCTTCAGGCAGAATCTATTTTTTATAGTGAAAAGCACTACAAAGCATTTTTATCCATCTTTTATTTGATTGAATGAAACCTTCTAGGAAGAACTGATCACGGAACAGAGCATTTTATTATTTAGAAAGTTCATGGCAACGGTTTAGTTTTTGAATAGGTAGGTTTTAAGTATAATTTTTTGATGGATGTCTGAGTAGGTATTTTTTTCTTTGTGTAGTTAAGATTTATTTTCAGGCAACATTATCTAGGTACCATTAAGTTTAATGTAGAGGATAAAAGATAAATAACACTTTATTGCACATCACGTAGGTTATTTTTTAATATTGGTGATTTGTTTCAAAACTGATTTTTTACGCCAATGACATTATATTGTTTTTTTTATAAACGCTGACAAAACATTATATTTTACCCGACTACAGTAAAGCAAGAAGAGGGTTATTTGTTTTAATAAATAAACCAAATGGTAGTTGAATAATTTGAAATCAGCATTTTTCGCTAGACATTTCCAAAAAAGACCGATTTCAATAGCTCACTGTGACATTCGATGTATTTGTACTAATTATGGAACAATTTGGAGCTGTTCAGTCATAATAACATATACAAGTAAGTTTTAATAACACAGTTTGTGGCACATTTTACATTGTCAACTACACAATTTTAGTGAGTACGTGTTTTTGAACGCTTAGATTAGACAAAGCAGCCATACCAGCTTAGGTCATTTCACTATTAGATAAAAAAAACAGCCAAGTGCGATTCGTACTCGCACACGAAGGGTTCCGTACCATTTATTAGGTAAACAACATAGACGATTACTTCAAGTGCCTATCTGTTGCCATTATAGGAAGTTAGTCAGTTCCCTTCATCAACTAGAAAAGAGCTGATTATCTTTAAACGGCTGTACAGATTTTCATGAAACATGGCTAAGAACACTCGGGATAAAATTATTTATAACACATAAAAAAAACTAAACGAAAATCGTAACATCCGTTTTGTATCTGTGTATCTAACACAGATACACAAATCTGTCAGATACACAGATACACAAACCGACACGTTAAACTAACGGCACCTCTTGTTTTTTGCGTCGGAGGATAAAAACAAGCCTGACTGTTCCAACTTTACTGTCAAATGCACAATTATTTGTGTAAGCCCAATTCATAATCTGACACGCCATGGGAACATTAACCTTATCAGCCTCTCATCAGCTTAACCTATAAATAACAATTATTGTTATCCATCAAGGAAAAACGTAACTTTTTGATTAATGTGCCCTTTGTGTTAATCAGATTTTTGGGTTAACCTCTTTTTTCTTCATCAATCAAATCAAGCTATGTGCTAGACGAGAATTTAATTTAGACGCCCAAGTAGTATCTTTAAAAGCTGGGTAGAATTAAATAACTCATAAAATTTTTTTAATAAAAAAACGCCTGAGCAGATTTTTATGAAACATTAGCCAGAACACTCGAGATAAAATTATCTGTGTCACAAAAAAAACTAAATGAAAATAGGTTTATCCGTTTAGGAGCTATTAGCACAGATAGATACTAACAATAATACATTAAAACCACTTTGAATTGATAATTGGTTACTGAAACGGCGTATATTTGAAAATTTTCTTGCATTTAGGCCACATGTATACCTACATGAGACCGGTGTCGCGTGTCAACCGCAAAATGCACTTTACCCATATAACAAATCATATAACCTACAGTTTGAAGTTGAACTATCAATTACTTTAAACTTTCACGTGCATCTATACCCAAACTATCGAGCAGTCACATCCCTAGCCTCGTGTCCACCCGCCACAAATCCCTTATCCTTTTCCCCTCCCTTTTTTAACTTTTTTACTTTCTTTTTTGTGTTCTAGATTAGGTTATGGTTTGCTCTAAATAAAACGTAATATAGTGTGAGGAAACTCAATTTGTTTACGTGTTATTTAAAGGTGTTTTTTTATGTTTAACTCGTCAAGTATGTGTAAACGAGACACAATAGAAATTCCATTGTTATGCGGCGCCCGGCTGTCGTTTGATACCTGACTAATTAAACTGTATGTTTCCCAAATAATAATTTTTAAAAAAATCCCTATCAACCGGTCACATCACTAGTCACCCTCCACAAAACGCACTTACCCTGATGAATCTGATAACTCGTTCAATAGCTGTTTGAGTTCTGAGTTCTCATTAAACTGAATGGCTCCGCTAGAAAATAGCCGTATATTTAGTTGCTTTGTCATTTGTTTTGTGACGGGAATAACTATTTTTGGGCAACTAAAAGTGGATTAAACTATGTCAATTTCTATGTTGTTAAAGTTAGAACTGAATGAATGGATACACAACCACTAATTACTATTCTTTAGCCTCAAAAACTATAACCATTAATAGGAACCTAAATATCACAACACCGTGCTAAATGGAGAATGCGGACGAGGAAGGCCGACCCCAAGTAAATGGGAGCAGGTCTAGGGGGAAGAAGAAGAAGTTACCTGAATATCACGAACCTACCCAGAGGACGAGGCATACCACCCGCTACCTGGCTGTGTGCCGAGAGATCTGAAGCGAGATAATCTACATACCCAGACAACCCAGAACAGAGCTCTCTGACGCAGATGCATTAGGAGACCCGACCCCAGATGAACTAGGATTAAGGGCTGGAAATAATGATCAGTTATTAGTTGTTATAATAGAACAGAACTGGGACTCCTTACACTGAAGAAGCGTGTGTGCTACCTACGTAAAACCCTTTGTTTGTGGTGGCTGATTATACAACGTATGGAAGAATACTAGTTTTATTTACCATCGATCCCATGGTCGATAACAAAAGGCTGTTCAAACATAATCTACCCACGGCCTCATCGTCACTTGTCTTCAAGTGACATCATCGTGGCAATAAAATGTGTCTTTTCTGGCACTCTGATATCTCCTTTCTCTTAACCAAAGCTTCTGAAATGTAGTTCGATCGAATACATTTCAGAAGCTGGCAATTAATAAATGCAGATTGATTTTGATAGTTCCCTGGTCAATGTTTGTGGAGCACTGGGCTGTGCACATAACTTTAACTCACAGGAGAAGTTCAGGTTTTTCCAACTCCCCTTATTTCCTTACTATTTCCACCGGTCACCCATTTAATAATATATCACAATGTACGTCAAAAGAACACAAATTAGTAGGTCAAGTCAGATAAACACTTGTTAACTGAAAGGTCACTGATGGCATCTCTGTCACACATAGGAATTATGAGCGAGACTAGCACATTTACACATCAGATGACTGACTTTGCTGAGCTGACTCCGCTGGGTGAATTGCCCATTCGAGTAATTGGGGAATCATATAGAGCTGTCAACTTAATTTAAATCGAATGACTGTCCGGTGTTCCCTTGAAGAAATGATTCATAAACTCCTTGTAATCTACAATTGGACCAGATTTAGTTTTTAAAAAATGCTGGAAGTTTCTTACACTCCTAAGTGGTACCTAGAAGTTTGTGATTCTTGATTTCAACTCAAGCTTAAAAGTAGTGAGTGATTAAGCTTGCCCTTGGCATGAAATAAAATGTAAATTATATCTTTATCCAATAAAATCAGACCAAATGGGGTTTATGAATCAAGCATAGGACAAATATCCTCCATTGATTGAGGTTACCATACAGGAGCTACACGGAATCAGTAACAAATCAACTTTCTCCAGAAACATGGGTCGAAAAACGTCATTTTTGAAAAATTTCCATACTAAATCAGTCACGTGACCCGTGAAATCTGTTATTTCTATTTAGAGTATTTTTTTTGACATATTTATAGCTATGTTTATAAGAGACAGTTGTAAAGTCACTGATTCTGAAAAGCTTTGGCACGCCTTGTATTTTACGTAGCATCATGTTTTCACCATGAAATCATAACCGGTGGTAATATCAGCTTTATATAATTACCCCGCAAAAGGCGGCACGCTCAAAAGCCTTCTCAAGCCCACGGACTCTCATACACTATTCAAACGTACACCCCAGCTACTAATTCCGTGCAAAATGTCTGTTTATGACTGTAAAAAGAAAAAAAACTATTTTCACACCTTTTGTACGCAAATGTACACTGTACAATCGCGCTTTGTCTCGTGTCCAATTATTCTGTGATGCGAACAATTCTAGTTGTGTTTGTATGAATGTGATACATTGTTTCAACGGCTATTTTTAAGCTAGATTGAGAAATAGTAGATTGTTATACAAGGGGAGAAAGCGACCCATTTCACTCGAGATGTTTCTGGCGCTCGAACGAAGTGAGAGCGCCAATAATTCGAGAGTGAAATGGGTGCTTTTACCCGAGTTAAACATACTATTTTTCATTTCGACTGTGAGGAAAACATTAAATTTACAAAAGTGGTTGTAGATGTTCTTGGTGAGGTATTATGTAGTTCAGCGAGAAAGGAAAACTCAAGTTTTAAACAAAATATGACAGTTGATTTACAGTACTAACTACATCTAACACGATTAGGAAGAATAACGGCACGAATACATGAAAACAGAGTACAAAACTACAAAAAAGCAGAAAATATCAAATAATTAAAATCTTTGTAAAGAATATCGATCGATTTTTTTCCACAGATAATAACAGAATCCAAAAATAATTTCTTTATTTTATAAAAGTTTTAACGGCTTTGGACGAATCCTTTCTGAAATGACACTGACAATATAAAATTAAAAAAAAATCATCTTGGCATTATGGCGGGCAGCCAAATATTTTAATTATTAATTGAATTAAAATTAGACATTGTATATTTTTTAATCAACGATTATACATAATACCTACACAATATGATTTTAAATTTATAGGTAAGCAAAAATGTTTGTTATTTTAATAACATGATGTGACTCAATTATCTTTGGTCCAAGCTTTGACTGCAGGCCTTGACTCTATGCCATGTCAATTAAAACTAAATTACTTTCCACCCTAGGGATGGATAAGCCATTTTCCACCCGGCTATCTACACAGGAAAGTTCTATTTTCCGAACATGAGAGATGAAAAATATTTTTTACCAGTCGGTAACACCATTTCCTACTTTTACCAAGAATTTTCCAAACAATGCTATGCAACTCACCTTGAGTAAGCTTTTTACAGATAAAAGATTATGTAAGCACCAATCATTATCCCACGTGCTCAAAATTTTTTATATTCAGTAAAAAAATACAACAATATTATATTCTCTACAAGATCTCTGTTTCAAAACAACGAGTAAAGAATGAAAGGACCTACTCAGAATCAGTAACTGAACATCTTTTTCGTAGAAACATAGGTTGAATAACGCCAAAAATTATTTGACTTCCCATACTAAATTGGTCACGTGCTCCGTCTGATTTCAATGGAGAGTCAATTAATTTTTGGCATATTTCGACCCATGTTTCTAGGAGATAGTTGTTCAGTACTGGTTCTGAGTAACTCCCTTCATTCTTTACTCGTTGTTTTGAAACACCTTGTATATTGAGCAGTGGACATCCAGTGGCTGATAATGATGATGATAAAATGATGAAGGCAGAAAAAACACATGAAATCTGAACCAAAAACTTACGGCCGCTACGATAAAAACATGAACAGAGAACACAGTCATTCCCGGCTTTCGAGATTTCATCAAAACAATTATTTGAGGAACAGCATCTGAAATTAAACAATCAAAACTCTTCGCATACGAATATAAAATACGGAACGCGGCCAACTTCATTAACTCATTATTTTTGCTTCAGTTTAATCAAAATACAAAATTAATCTCTCGCAGACGGACAGGATTGAACGTTCATATTTTAAAATTACGACCGTTTTATATTTAAAGTCACAGTTCAGGTTTGTGGTTCAGAAGGTTCAATTAGTTGGCTATCTACCCAACAACCTATAGTCAATGCGGTATCAACTGAGTCGTGAGACCGTAACGTCCACGCAGCGAGTTCGGTACCCCAATTACGAATAATTGCGTCAAAGTATTCGTATAGTAACGTAATCATTGTATGGGAAATTGAAAGCGCCTTTATCGGACGTTAAAAATATTACACTCGAATTCAGATAATATATTTCAATAATTTTAATTAAATAGATCGTTTAACTTGTTTCTGGACATGCCATATTTACGTCAGTATGACGTTATCCGCGGTAAGGCTTTCTAGCTTACTACACGACACGGGAGTGCTTCGTGCTGCCAACTAACGTAAACTCGCTACGATTACGTGACAAATACGTCAAATGTTCGTGATTGGGGTACGGTAAGTGCAAGCGATATAGACATGAATATGACAGGACTCAGTTGATAATCGTAATTATGGACCCGTCACTGTCACTGCGCGGTAAGCAAAGTGTGCAAAAATGAACTATATTGACACGAAATGGACGCGGTTGAGTGAGCGGAAAAGCGGGACCATCATAAAACTCATTATTCTTTAAAATCATCTTCACAGAAAAAAGTACGAAGTGCCATCGTACAATAAACATCAAAATTCCCCATGAGTGCTGGTAGATAAATATTCAAGACATAACACACACGATACTGTTCAACGTTAGTAAAGCGTTACCATTATATCATATAGATTCTAGAAGCTACAAAACAGATAGGTTTCTAATTCTATGAGAGCATTTTCTCGAAACTTTAAAATGAAGTTTAGTTCAACACAGAACTTTTTAACTCTTTTGTGTGAATCTTTTGAGTTTCTCTTTGTGTGAAGGTCACCAACTGACTCTTTTTACATTATAGAACTGTTGGTCAGTGAAGCCAAGATATAAAATGCTAGTAAATAAATTAGTGAAGTATAAAAGCGTAAGTATGATTTGATAAGTTTTGACGAGCTTATAAATATTTTAGCACGGGATGAAAGCTTAATCATCTGTTTGGAAGACGAATAGCTATGGAGAGGTCAGGTAGAAATAAGTCTATAAAAGTAATGCCCATCTTCGTTAGTGATGTGGTTATTTTATAGTTTACTAGCGATCCCGGCGAACTTCGTTTCGTCTCCACGGCGGCCCCGTCCCCGTTTCCTAAATTTTGACACCGTCTAAACATTCCTTAGACTTCTACGAATATTTCAAGACCAAAATCATCCAAATCGGTTCAGCCGTTTTCGAGTTTTAGCGTTACTAACACAAATAGCAATTCATTTTTATTATATAGATTTTAAATTGAGTTGTACAATTGGAGGACGTAATGCCTTAGGGCATTTTCTAACAGTACATTACCAGTTCAGTTTGCAGTTTTCAGTAATCAAACACTGGTATACTTTACACTGCATATATTTTTTTTAAGATGAAAGACAGCTGTGCACATAGGTTAGGTACTTCTTTAATTTAAAAACATTTTTTGCATGCACGTGTGCTAAGAGAATATTCGTACCAGTGTAGATACAATCCTAATATTAGAACATATACATAATTTGCGATTTATCATCATAATCAACAAAATAAGGACGGTTCTGTTACTTATCAATTTTATCTTACAAAATGCAATGTGTCAAAGTTTCCGTGCGTGAGTGTATCCTACCTCGTATCCATACAGAGACAACCTCCCGAAACCTCATTTGAGCACAAACTTCATATTTAGCCACTGACCACATGACCCTAACCCGACCGTTGGTCGCTTACTTCGGCATGTTTAGGAGTAATTACATCCACGCAGGTTATTTTATTAAGTTTCTTTGACGTAATATTGTATAAGTACATTACCGACTTGTTCATGGCTGTGAGTACACCTTTAAAAAAAGATTTTTTTAGACATTGCTTTATGTGAAATAACGGATTGTATGGCCCTCTCATAGGTACGCTTCTCTAAAGGCTCGTATCTATATCCCATAGGAGTATCGTAAAAACTAGACCAAGGGACTCAGGAACGTCAGATGGATTCCTCTAGAGAACGTTATTAAATGTAGAGGATCGAAACTCAGAGGCCTGTCACTCAGAGATGCGTCCCTCTAACATGCGTCCCTCCGACATGCGTTCCTCCGACAAGCATCCCTCCAACATGCTTTCCTCTGACAAGCATCCCTCCGACATGCTTTCCTCTGACATGCGTCTCTCCGACATGCGTCCCTCCGACATGCGTCCCTCCGACATGCGTCCCTTCGACATGCGTCCCTCTGTCATGCGTCTCTGTGATACGCGGACTTCTGATGTGCGTCCCTCCGACATGCGTCCCTCTGATATGCGGCCCTAAAAGGTTCGTTCCTCAGAGGTACCTATGTCACAGGTACTGTCGCAGTCACAGCTGCCTAACCGACTTAAGAGCTAAAATCGCTTGCATCTAGCGTTGATTGTATGAAGGGGCGCCCGTTTCTCTTTTGGGTTGTGTGTGCAAGCAATATCCGTCAAGAAGTTAAAACCAGAGACTAGTGAATCAAGGTAGGTTAAAAACTTGACCTAATCGAGATATGCTTATGACGAAACCAAACATATGGATACGAAAACTCAAGCTAGACTATTCATAAAATATAATAAAACGATAAAATACAAAAATACAATATAATATTATGAAAACCTTAACAAAAAAATAGTCTAGTCTCCTTCATCGCCACCCTCTTCCTCCTCATCGAACTCGCCTTCCTCTTCAGCTGTGGCATCCTGATACTGCTGGTACTCTGACACCAGGTCATTCATGTTGCTCTCGGCCTCAGTGAACTCCATCTCGTCCATGCCTTCTCCAGTATACCAATGCAAGAAGGCCTTGCGTCTAAACATAGCAGTGAACTGCTCAGAAATACGCTTGAACAACTCCTGGATCGCGGTCGAATTGCCAATGAAGGTAGCTGACATCTTCAAGCCCCTCGGTGGAATGTCGCAGACAGCCGTCTTCACATTATTTGGAATCCATTCGACGAAGTAAGACGAGTTCTTGTTCTGGATATTCATCATTTGCTCGTCCACCTCTTTCATAGACATTCGCCCTCTGAACACGGCTGCAACAGTTAAATATCTTCCGTGGCGAGGATCACACGCTGCCATCATGTTCTTTGCGTCAAACATTTGCTGGGTCAGCTCAGGAACGGTCAAAGCTCTGTACTGCTGACTGCCACGAGACGTCAGTGGCGCAAATCCAGGAATGAAGAAATGCAGACGAGGGAAAGGCACCATGTTCACAGCCAGTTTCCTCAAATCCGCATTTAATTGACCAGGAAATCTCAGACAAGTGGTGACGCCAGACATTGTAGCGGAGACGAGATGGTTCAGATCGCCATACGTCGGTGTGGTCAGCTTTAGTGTTCGGAAGCAGATATCGTATAGGGCTTCGTTGTCGATGCAGTAGGATTCGTCAGTGTTTTCTACCAGCTGATGCACAGATAAGGTGGCATTGTACGGTTCTACAACTGTGTCGGATACTTTTGGAGACGGCACGACGCTGAAAGTGTTCATGATGCGGTCTGGGTATTCTTCTCTGATCTTCGAGATGAGTAGTGTCCCTAATCCAGCGCCGGTGCCACCTCCAAGGGAGTGTGTGAGCTGAAAGCCTTGGAGACAATCGCACCCTTCAGCTTCTTTCCTCACGACATCGAGGACTGAATCTACAAGTTCAGCGCCTTCTGTGTAGTGTCCCTTGGCCCAGTTATTTCCAGCCCCCGACTGGCCGAAGACGAAGTTGTCCGGCCGGAATATCTGTCCGAAGGGGCCCGAGCGGACGGAGTCCATGGTGCCAGGCTCCAGGTCGACCAGGATGGCTCTTGGCACGTACTTGCCGCCTGTGGCCTCATTGTAGTACACGTTGATCCTCTCCAGCTGAAGATCGGAGTCACCGTGGTAGGTGCCCGTGGGGTCGATGCCGTGCTCGTCTGATATCACTTCCCAGAACTGGAACAATATAAAATAATTATGAGTTGGTTTATCTTTGTAAAGCAGAAATCCGATTGCCGCTTTCAATAATGATGTGAAACTTCTCTAAAACCGAACAAATTGTGTATTGACCATAAAATTAAATAGAAGAACAAGTAAAAGCTGTCAAACGAAACCGATTTTGGATGACAATAACCAATTTTAGTAAGTTACATTAGTAACTTAAAATGAGAACCTTTCGTCCAGGTGATTTTTACTTATCTTCCTAGGTTAAATATCTTAGTTTACCGCATGATAAACAGTCGACACAAAATATCTTAAATATACACAATTTCATTTGAAATTATAAAAAATCTCATGAAAGAAATTTTCAGCGAGGCTCTTTGGGGCTCCTAACAGCCGCCAAAAATGGTTCTGCTGCATCATATCTAGCATCTCTTTTTATCGCACAGCTTTATCCTTCTGACATCTCGCTTTTGTCGTTCTATTCCAAAAGGGATAATAATTCTATGGTGTTGACTGACAGAATATAACAAAAGACAAGGCACTGACAATGGCTATTACTAAAATCTGTTCTTGGATAATGATGTACACAAAATGAAACTTATGGTGTGGTGAAAGTAAATATTTCGTACAATATCAAGCTACAGGCTGCAGTAATGAAACCAGCGGATGATCGACATAGAAACAATGAGGTATGATACAAATGCTACATCATTATCATAATCAATCATCAAATGACGTCTACTGCAGAATATAGGCCTGCCCACGGTTTTCCATCGACCGATAACAAGAAGTCTGGATCCAGTAATCCTGCGATCTTTACAATTCTACGAATATTATTTTATTTACCTTAGCACCTATTTGGTTTCCACACTGGCCAGCTTGTATATGCACTATTTCCCTCATAATTACGCTTCACTAAATTATTTATTTCTATTTCAAAAGTAACTCAATTCACCGACCAAATTCTAGACCTTCTAGACAAGCAAACTTAAAACAAATGAGCGGATTCAAAACGTATCGATCAATTGTCGAATTTGAATTCGAAATTTGACAAAAACATTTCCAGCCAGTGTTAAGCCTTATTGTACTTTGGTGAAAACTTTTTTATAATATAAGGAGGAGATTACATTACAGATTTAAGATATAGCTGAGGAATGAGCTAAAAAAAGTGTATGCATAGATATTATTATAATAATAGCTAGTGACCTTATTTACTCTGCCCTAATTACATCTTTTTATAAGCCCTAATTACAAAGGGCAAATCAAACGACAGAACTATTTAGACATACAACCATCATATTTTATATCTCCGTAGATTCTGTAAGGTATAATTAAAAAACGATTCTAGCCTAGCTATCTAAAATATAAAACTATTTAGTCTTCAGTTATACAGCGAAATACAAACATCCACGAATTATCATGTTACGTAAGGAGTATTCCCTCAAAATTCCTTTTACATTTTGCCACTTGCACTGCGGACTTCCTCAAACAGACTAATCCGAGACAAATTCGAGGATCCGTACGTTTCGACTATAAGCCACTATATTTACACCAGCTCACAAATAGCTGAGCGTCTAAATTATTCAACTGTCGTCGTCCAACTCTGGTGGAAAAGCCACTTATTTTAGGTTGTCTGTGTGCCATAGATGTGTCTTGCACGTTTCTGTGGTGGCAATTTGTGTTTTTTACTTTTTTTATATTCTCGCTGTGTGCTAGCTTTATTGTTTTTTTTATAACAGTAAGTCAGTGATATGCATATGACAAAAAAATAGTTCTTCGAAAAGCACTGACCATCTACATAGTGTGCACCAGTCTTTAAAGTCAAAAGAATTGTAACACGTTTTATTGTAGACAAATATGCATCAACAAATAACTTAAATACGGAACGTCATTTCGTATGGAGTAGGTAATACCGCAAACCAGAACTTGTTATGATATTGTGGAACAGGCCGAAAGACAGGTGAGCTTGAAACCATACAGGGTGCAACTTATTTTATACCAATACAAGTATCCATCATAAAAAAATATCAAAAAAAAATAATAATCTGAAAACCTAATGGGAAAAGTAATGTTAAAATTAAAATGGCATTGGCCGTCGCAAACACTGACCGCGGCCGCAAAATATTATTATAACGGTAACGATTAGACTTGTGCACATGACTAGCAATACGATGGAAATATATTTTTAATCCAGGTAATATGTATGACTAGCTTTTGCCCGCGACTTCGTCCGCGTGGAATAGTGACTTCTTTCTCCCGTTTTTTACACATTTACCACTATATCTTTGCTCCTATTGGTCGTAGCGTGATGTTATATAGCCTTCCTCGATAACTGGACTATCCAACACAAAAAGAATTATTCAATTCGAACCAGTAGTTTCGGAGATTAGCGCGTTCAATCAAACAAACAAACAAACTCTTCAGCTTTATAATATTAGTATAGATTAGTATAGATAGGTTATTAAGGTATTATTTAATAAAGGTGGGACCTCTTTGATTCAATAAATTGATTCCTTCGTTGTAGTGGTTCTGAAAATATTTAAAGATAATAATATTAGGTAGACTAGTTTTGAGCTACTTAAAATCATCATTAGCACTATCAGCCAAAGAACGTCTAGTGCTGAACGTTATATTGAAGTCACCGCTTCCTAACCACCTTAAGAGCCAAATTCGCTTGCACTCCGCGTCATCTTTTGTTTGAACGTCCGTTGCCCCGTTTTCGTGTCGTGTTTGCAAGTGATTTGTTAGCAAGTGAGAAGATGATCCGTTTGAAAGTGGATAGGCGCCGGGACCTCGACGATACCTCAAAATAATGCTTACATATCTATTGTCGTTCGATACAACCAAAATAGTATCGCATCGCATCGCTCGCATGCTTGCACTGGGACACAATACAACATGCCTTTAAATTAGGTCAATTCGACCTTTCCGTGATAAATATGACTTCGCATTTCGTTTACTACGTTTCAATAAAAATCGATTTTACTGTGATTTGTCACACGTTCCCAAATGTTTGAGTGCTTCAGGATTAAGCTATAAAAACGCGAGCAGTTGCTTTAGTCAAATTGTGTGAATAGGTTGTACCACCCTGTATATATCTCATACAAAAACCGGCCCAGTGCGAGTCGGACTCGCGCACAAAGGGTTCTGAATCGTATCTACTTAACTTCGTATAAGCATTAATTTTGTCCTAACATGGTCCGTGAAGAAAATTCCCTAACTATATAGTTATATCTTTTGATGGCGCTAATTTACAATTTTGTTTTTTTTACAGCTAAAAGAGCCAATTTAATCATTGTCTTAATTGGCTCTTTTAATTTGTTTGAAAATTGTTGTCCAAAATTTACTTTACCACTTTAGGGAGGAGATTAGAAGAATTCATATCCAACAGACAAACGGGCAGACGGACATGGCGAAACTATAAGGGCTCCTTGTTTGACGAGGTAACCCTAAAAGCATATTCATTGAAAAGACATTATCCCGTATACTAAGACCTGAGGCAGTGTAATTTGAGTCAGATAGTTACTTTAGTTAGAATATTCAATAGCAAACTTGTGCATCTCGGCGTTCCGGGTCGATGGGAAAGGCTATTTCGGGAGTTGATCGAAGCCAATTAACTATATCTGTTCATTTAAGGACGACTACTATTTGAGTGATGAACGGCAGCTCGTATCTATTTAGGTAATATTAAACTATTCTGAATTTAGGAATTCATTTATTTAAAGTAATTTAGTCACCTACAGCTCGGCCCTACCGGTTCTTCGATTTCCAATTCCATTTAATGTCAATGCCTAACTGCGGTGTGAAAGGCATGATGAAAACTTATATACACTATCTTCCCAACTTGGAGTTTTCATACAAAATAACCGTATCGACAAGAGCCTAACTCTTAAATTCCATAATGATCATTTAATCTAATTAGGAAAAATCGAAGATCGGGGAGATTTGGCCGCGTTGGGTAAGACAATCATATTTTACAAGATGACAACTTTAGTTCTGATTTTCGCCATCGTCGAAAAAGATCGTTGTTGCACTGTACTACTAGGAGTTAAGAGCCATATGACAGTCTGGAGATTCTCAGATTTTACCGAATTTATCAATGTGTGTGTGTGATTTTATATGTCCGGGACACAAAAAAATGTTAACTGTAATTAAACAATTTTGATACTTTATCTCTAGGTAGTAGGCTATGCGTATGATGAACACAGAAAATGATGGTCTTATAAAAGTCGATGTGATAAATTAATGTTATACCAGTTTTTTTGTATTTAAAATACCTATTACGAATACAGTGAATACAGTTCGGAATCAGGGCTCGCGTCAATTCCGTTCGCGAACATTTTCCTTTTGATAATTATATAACTAAATTTACACATTTAAACACAAACGTACAGTTATAATAACGTAAAAAACTTACAGCATAGAAAAAACGAAATGCATCCAGAGGGTGAAGACATATAGAGGCGGGTAACACGCACTGACCTGCAACGACTAACCAGTGTTGTGCCGTGTTGGCTATTTCATGGAATTGAAATGCTTTATAGAGAGACTTTTCCGACTCAAGTCTTGATTTGAATATTGTTTTAAAAAACATTCTAATGTAAGTCGGTCCTTATTTGGATTTTTGTAACGAATTTCTAAAATATTTCGAGATCAAAAAAAGATGACTTGGCACATCACTAGTCAGTCGGTTCTCTTTATGTCTTCACCCAAATCGTGACTCTGAGAATAGGTATTTTTTTTACGAATGTGAACTCCATGAGAAACGGGGACTAAGGTTTATTGGTGGATGCTGCCGTTGGTTCTGCGCTTGATCAACCACGTGTCATACCAACTGGGTGCTATGAGGATTTATTAACACATAAATACCTTTTAGTGTGACGCTGTTCTTTGATATGATTTGTATTTTGATATATGAAATATGTGACAAGTTACTATAGCTGTCATTCAGAAAATGTAGTTAAGAAGCTTTCGATCAAGATTTCATGTATTTAATGTATAACTGATGATAAATAACATCATTTTTTTTGTTTTCATAAAATTTTCAATAATGAAATATTATATGAATGTGGACTTGAATAGAAGCATAGAACTTCATGGCATTTGCGTACAATTTGAATACAGGTTCATATTAACTACATACACATCCCATGAAACTAAATAATACAAGTTTATAGTTAGGATGTGGTTGTGAAAGTCACTGGTGCAATCAGTACCCAGAAAGAAAAGTCATATTAACTAAGCAAAATATTGCCCTATTTATTTAGGTTTAAACCATTGAAATACTGTTACTAGCGTATGGAATTAATGCCATGAACAAGTCCCACACAGTATAGAATTGACGCCAATGACCAATGGTACGTACGTACAAGTACGTATCAAAGATTGTGGAACTAAATAACGCCTCTATACGGTCCATATAAAGAAAGACAGCTGTCCTTTTACTTTTTGTCGTCCGCTTATTCTAATTCAAAATCCAAAGCACGAATGTTTACTACTAAAAGTCAAATACTAAAAACAAAAGCCCTTATTCGTCTTTAATTTTGTTGGGTTAATGATCACTTCACCGCCATACTATTTCAACAAAACCGACTTCAAAAACAAAAGTCACCAAAAATTCTTAAATAAACTCTTGAAAGGACTCTATTTTAGGCAAACCTTGTCCTTGGAATGGAGTCCTTTTAAGAGATTATTTAAGACTTTTTAGTGTATTTTGTTTTTGAAGTCGGTTTAAGTTATTTTATTTGCAAATTGTTAGTGATTAAAATCGAGGGGAGGGGGTTCCACCTTTTGACTCTGCTCTTTAATAAGCTACAAAGTACCTTACATAAGTTCCGGCGTCATAATCACTGAACTCCTAATCATTAAGGAGTTCCACTATCAGCTCAGGTCTACAAAATAGTGGGTGTGTAATATATAATATAACAACATATCATATAAAGTTCAAAACATATACAATCACATGATATAATTTTGTTTAATATAACACTTTTTTAGTATAATGATGAAATGATATAATTTTGAATGATATAATTTTAAAACGTATAACAAACGATTGAGCTAAAATCAATTAATATAAACAACTTTTAATATAACATTTACATGATATAATAATAAAAACAAATAACGTTTATTTAGTATAATAACATTTAGTATAACATTCATGTACGATAATACTCTTTAAATAATATTTAAAACATATAATGATAACTTCATATAAACTCGAATTTATATGATATCATAGACTATAAAAACAATTACATAAAAAAGTGCAGCTGCTAGGTTATTCAAGGCATGCAGGATGCAGGCAATGATGCAAGCAAGCAGGCAAGCAGCATGCAAGCAGGCATACAGCATGCAAGCAGGAATGCAGCATGCAAGCAGGCATGCAGCTTGCAAGCAGGCATGCAGCATGCAAGCAGGCATGCAGCATGCAAGCAAGCACACATGCATCATTATTTCCACTTCTCCGGCGCTGCGGGAAGTGCAGCCTCTCCGCCCTTGCGCAACAAAGCGCAGTCACCCACGCTCACCTCCACAGCTTCGGCTTTTTGGTCGCCTCGGCCTTCGGCCTTCGGCGACCAGCCTCAGCCGCTCCGGCTCGCACGGGTGCCTGCCCCTTGTTACAGCGGGCGGAGGCTGCTCTCCCTCCGCGCCTCCAGCTTATAAATTACACTCTAGTATCGGGCAGACAAGTACCACGGCGAAGTGACCAGGCGAGTCGGGGTTAACATAATTCAGATTTTTTATAATTAGTTTTAAAAAAACAATTGAAATTATACCAATGGTAGTTATACCAAGTGAAGGTTATATTAATTTGACGGTTATTTCTTTTAATCATTATTTGAAACGTTATTATCTCAAATAATAGTTATATGAAATAATGCGTATGTCAAACAAAATTATATCAAATGAACGATATTTAAAATAAGTTTTATTTCAAATGTTTTTATAAGATATGAACGTTATACTAAATGGTATTATATAAAATGAATATTATGTGAAGTAAACGTTATGATAAACAAAATTATATTATGTGTTTTTATAACAAATGATTCTTATGTAAAGTGGTCGTTATTAAAGTTGAATTATATCAAATGTTTGTATAATAAATGAGACGCACCCCAAAATAGTGACTATCAGACGTAAAAACACGTCAACATTGAAATACTAGTACAAAAACACTATACACGTCGTTTAGATTTAAGGGTTTCCCTCGATTACACCAAGACCTCATCATCAGTTCCGGATTTGGCCACAATGGGACCAATTAAAAGTTAAACCCTATAAGAAAATGAAAAAAATATCTAATCTTTCAATAAATGACTGAGATATGAGGATGATATACATACAAAAAATAACATACAATCTAATTGATAACCTTCTCCTTTTGAAATCGGTTAAATAATAACTATTCGCCAGCAGACACACAATATCATAAAATGTACATTCATTACTCAGTTATCCCGTACGGAACGTGAGTCCATTTTACCCGTTGCCAGTTTTTTATGGATGTACTAGTGGCCCCGTAAACTGTGTTTCGTATCGAGCCTCAGCGCGCCCCAGCTCCGATTCATAATAACTTAAGGGGTAAGAGGTAAATACCAATTCAACAAAGTAAATATCATGAAAATCGGTCTACCGTTGTTAAACTATAAAGTAGTGTTAGCAACCCCGGAGTAACGGCAACACTACGGGCCTATATAAACCGAAGCAGACCAGCGAGCGCCCTCTTTTGGCCGTTGGCGTGCGCTCTGTTAACATTGGACTAGGACCGTGTATATTGTTTTTCTATTTTCACGTTAAATACCTGTTATTATTTTAGTTAAGAAATAAATCAATACTTTCTTTATTTTCGTGTGTAAATTGTTGTTTTTTTTTAATCAAATCTGATCTTATACTATCTTGGTACTATTGCCTATTCTTGGCCTAATTAATTTAGTATTTGTCTAAAATTGACATTTAACTGTTTGGTGATAGAAACAGTTTGTTCATCATGTACCACAATTTTATTTTGTGGAGAATTTATTATTATTATTATTACTGTCGATAATTTTGGTCCTAGTATGTGCACATTTTGTTTGATCAAGTTTCGAAAATACACAATGTATATGATAAAATATCTTTGTTTTAACTCATGAACCTCTTGAAATAGTCGCCATATATGCAAATATTTCTTGTATATTGTATTAATAAGGATTCCTTTCTATGCAAGTTTACTTAACATTGATTAATCATTTAAATACAACTACAAATCGATACAAAAGAACGAATACTTTTTTGTTATAATTAGAGACCATCGACGATCCAAATGCACTATGTGGCTTTATGCCTGTTGCATAAAGCCTCAAAGCGAATTAGTCGCCGTATAAAATTTGTGCAAAGCGTGATATTTTCAAATTTGGAATGAGTATCATACACGAAATAAAAGAGTAGCAGCGAAGACAACGAGCGACACACCCTTCCCCTCCGAGCGCTCGGCGCTGTCTGTCAAATTTCGATCGAAGATGAATGTTCGTGACAGCTCCAAATCTCAAATTTATAGGTTACTTTAGTAAGATGTTTTGAATATATTGCACAAGATAAAATCAAGAATTTAGATGCTAAGTCAAAGATAGGAACCTCTGTAACATTGTTTTATCAAATAACACAGAATAAGTGCAATGTATCTCAGAGATAATCGCCTGTCTTTAGGTGCGTATTTTATGCCAAAACATGGTTTCAATTTTATCTTCATTTGGAATAACCAGAGCGATAAATAAAAAAAACAGAGTCGACACCTTGTATACGAACGTAATTCCCTTCAAGTTAATGTTATTTCGATAGCTGATGTCAACAACTGATCTAGAAGAGTTCATCAGAAAAACCGTCAATTTGGCTTCTATGATTGCAAATTACAGACATTTTAAAGTTTGAATCAAAAATTCAGAGTCGACATCTTATGGAGATAGTTCATTTCTACACAATTCATTCAAAAAAAGTAGTCAGTTAAGTCATTTTTGGGGAGAAATTTTAATTTGAACTTTGTTAGAAGGTAGGTGACAGCAGCCTTAAACCATACATAACACGTGTCATAAAAACAAGAGACCCATAACCCAGTGATCCAGGTAAACGTATATCGTAAACCTTCTCGGGTAAATAGTCTGATAATTACGTGCAGGGAAGTAGGGGAAGGTAGGAAAGTGGTGTGGCTTCGATCATGTACACTTGGATATAGCATATCAGATCAAAGAAAATTAAGGGAGTTGAGAGAACTTTGGCTGTCTCACTTACTTCTGACTAGGTGTAAGGACCACTGCAGATTTTAGTAGATAAATAAACTCGTCGTAAAAAGACAACTTGCAAAAACCAAGCCCAAAAATAGCACAAACCTTATGATAGTTTACACCTATTATAACTAACAGCAGCATAGAATTTACCTTTTAATATCTATGCCTAAATTGGTGTAAATATGGCCACAATACTTATTATACCTTAAAGGGGAAATAAGTACGCGTTAATAAATCCACTGAGAGAGGTGTAACTGTACCATAACTCTTAACTTCATGCAATATCCACAGGTGTAGTAAATCGAAGGGCGGTGGACATAAAGTTCACGACTGAAGTTAATCTCGCTTTAAAGAGCGCCGGTGGACGAAGATGAAAATCGCTGTAGTAAAAGAAACTATGCTTTTGTACTTAAAACTTTTATTCAGGACGTCCGAAGAAATAATCGTAAATCCATCTGATTGCGACTTATTTTTTGCAATTACTATTCAATTGCTGGCATGCATTTGGGCATTTCAGCCTTAAATCTAATGTACTTCTTTGTCTTTGTTCCAGGGCCTGGCTTAAAAGCCATGGCTATCCTGAACTGCCTGCTGGCGCGGCAGCTGTGCTTCGAAGACGCCTCCTGCTCTGCCATCCTGGAAATCATCCCGCGCGTCTGTGGATCCGAACTTGGTAAGCCTTTTGACCCTATGGCGTTTGATAAAAAGACAAAATTCCAACGTTGATTTGAAACTTCGACTGGATTCTCCAGTACTGGAATAGATGAGAATAAATATTTTATCTCTACACAATATCTTCGTCAGCTGAAATTATGAAATGTACATTTCCATTTGTGTGGTATGCCACAGGGTACCAATTTAGGTCCGCCACTTTTTCTTATTAGATGGTACCATAATTCATCGGTTAGATATCAACAATAAAATACAGTTGTTTCATCATGTCGGGCGTATCACAAGGTATAAGCATAGGTCCGGTACTGTAACTTATTAGACAAAACCTAATTCAATAGATTCTTTGGCATAACGTTATTTATGTAAAAACTTCTTGTATCTCTTAAATCTAAAATATACACACTTTAATATGACAGGCGTACTACAAGGTACTAACTTAGGTCCATTACTATTCATAGCTAGATGAAATCAAATAATTGAGTTTTAAAGCTGATATGAAGTAACAAATATTGAAGAAACACTATCTATAACACAACAGTCAACTCTGTACTCTTTTCGTCAACATTAACCGCACTCTTTGGCACGACCTCATACATATTTACACGTATATAATGAGGGTGACGAGCTCGCATACATCACTGATTATTTGATGACGTTTTCACTTAGCCGAAGGTCCTCTGATGTTTTATTCTCTCTCAGACTCGCTGTGGCTTGGGTCAGAAACAGCATATGGCTGATGGTCACACCGTCGCGTAACTGAACCCTGTGATAATAGAAAAAGGACTCATATTTGCACTATTTTAAGGATAGGTATAAAGGATGGGTGTAGTTGGACCCTGTGGTAATAGAATTAGGAATCATATTTGCATTTTTACTATCAAGGATGAAAGGTTAAGATTTATGTCATCTAAATTGATTAGCCTTACTAGTTTTCACTTTAGATGCCATCGGAAAAAATAACGAATTAATAGGGGTTTCTATAAAGGTACCTGTCCTCGCAAAATAATAGTTCAATTATTATGACACTGAAAAATAGAACTAGTCTCGAGAGGAGAAGGAAAAACTAAATAATTTTGTATTAAAAAGTTGTAAAATTTACAATTATTGTTAAGTTGTAATGTCCAAATATGTGTGTTACGCCGATTTTGGAACACAGCGTAACATGCTCGGTGCGTAACACGCTTGATGCGATGCCAATGTTATCGAACTTCTAGCCCCACAATGAGCCTTCTTCCTCTTCCTGCACTGTCATGTGCCCTCATGCATAATGACATCCTCGGCAAAGAAGCCTTTGGTTTTCCTCCTACCCTGACTAACAGACCGCTACACAAACTTTGCATAGCGCAAGTTTCGTTTTTAAATCAATTCCCGGATTCGTGTCGGATGAAATAATATTTGTTTGACTGCAAACTGGGGCGTTTTATAATATATGCAAAGTTTTCTAGGAACCTGTGTGGTAACTATTACTAATTATTTTTAAGAAACAGCTGAAAGTCAGAAAGCCCTTGGAGCTGCAACAAATCATAAGCATTGGAATAGATACTTATATTTTGTAATGGTTGTAACTCTGTTGTATGTACCAAATAAATAAAGAATTGAAAAATAAATCACACTGGCTGAATTGCAGAAGCCTGTACTGTTTTTGCTGCTACCAAACACTAGAAAAACTTACTAGCCATGGCACAGGATCGTCACTGAATATTGTAGCTTTTAAAAGAGAAGCCCACCCCACTAAACTCCCTGGTACATTCTGGTAATCCTGCCGCTGTTTGGTCGGGGATTGCTTATTCAACATATTCGCAGCTAACCACCACATCTGCTGGCCGTTCACTATCCGCCACCTGTGACCTAGCTAGTAGTCTAGGCCTAGTATTAAGTCTTCCAAGCACCAAATTCAATATTGTGTGTTACTTAATAACCACACCATGTGTTTGTGAGTAACTTTTAACCCATATCGTGACCAATGCGGTTGAATGATCCGAGCACGATCGTGTGACCCGCTTTGCCTTTGTTCGAGGCTCGCCCCACATCTATTGTTGGTCGCTAGAGTGCGCGGTTATTAATATTTTGATATATTGTTCTTGGGAAAAATCGGGGCGTTAAGGTTCCATGGGGATATGAGAAACACTAGGGGGAAAGTGAATGAACCTAAAGAAATGAGCTGGCTTGCTCACACCGTGTGTGCTTGGATTATTTTTAGACGGCCTGTATTTGCGGCTATAGCAAACATACAACAGTTAAATACGGCAAAAATGCCAGACGAAAGAAGAATAAAAGACAGTGAAGTTTTATCCTACTACTATTATAAAGGCGAAAGTTTGTATGGATGTATGGATGTTTGTTACTCTTTCACGTAAAAACTACTGAATGGATTTGAATGAAACTTTACCACAATATAGCTTATACATCAGAATAACATATAGGCTACAATTTAGGGCTCTGCAGTGCTTAGTTACCGTATTTCTTACTTATTACTAGACTAGACGGGACGAACCTGAAGTCCACGCGAACGAAGTCGCGGGCAAAAGCTAGTAATAATCATAATTCTTTTTAGATATCAATTAGCAAAAAAAAAGTCTTGAATTGAATATGTAACACGGGGTACAAAGTATGAGATGTAACAGCGTGTCATGAAATTGCAAAATAAAATTTATTTCACATTGGAATAAATAGCTTCCTAAAAGATATCCACTCATTTTATGATAGTGGTCGTTCTTGTATCACGCAATCTTTACGGAACCCATAAATAATGAATTGACGCTCCCATACTAGACATTTTTGTGTTGAATGCGGTAAAGGTAATATGTGAAGGTCGCGTCAATGGTTTTTCAAAAGGGTACAAGTGCCAGGGTGAGAACATAGCTTTACGAGAGTTTTGTGGACACCATTTTGAGTGTTTAGTAATAACTAAGAACAAAATAGGTACAAACTAAGTTTCTGACCTTTCGGTGCACTTTCGAAGTGTTTTAAAACACAAATTAATAAAAGAAACCATTTATTACAATAAAAATGTATACAACAATAGCGATGCGATCTCAGGGGATCATTACTCAGACAGAACTTGTAATACTCATGAATTACGATGTCAAACAACTAACTAGGGACCGCTAGACAAGATATAACTTTTGAACCTAGCGCCCTTAATGGATAACTTTGCAAAGTAACTACAGTATTATTTAGACCGCAGTAAAAAGAAATATAAGGGCTATTAAGGTAAATATGTTTCGGTTTATGAGCATCATAATATTTGAGTAGTTATTCTTAAGGCTGCTGTCACCTACCTTCTAACAAAGTTCAAATGAAAATTTCTCCCCAAAAATGACTAAACTGACTACTTTTTTTGAATGAATTGTGTAGAAATGAACTATCTCCATAAGATGTCGACTCTGAATTTTTGATTCAATCTTTAAAATGTCTGTAATTTGCAATCATAGAAGCTAAATTGACGGTTTTTCTGGCGCACTCTTCTAGATCACTTGTTGACATCAGCTATCGAAATAACATAAACTTGAAGGGAATTACGTTCGTATACAAGGTGTCGACTCTGTTTTTTTTATTTATCGCTCTGGTGATTCCAAATGAAGACAAAATTGAAACCATGTTTTGGCATAAAATACGCACCTAAAGACAGGCGATTATCTCAGAGATACATTGCACTTATTCTGTGTTATTTGATAAAACAATGTTATAGAGGTTCCTATCTTTGACTTAGCATCTAAATTCTTGATTTTATCTTGTGCAATATATTCAAAATATCTTACTAAAGTAACCTATAAATTTGAGATTTGGAGCTGTCACGAACATTCATCTTCGATCGAAATTTGACAGACAGCGCCGAGCGCTCGGAGGGGAAGGGTGTGTCGCTCGTTGTCTTCGCTGCTACTCTTTTATTTCGTGTATGATACTAATTCCAAATTTGAAAATATCACGCTTTGCACAATTTTTATACGGCGACCAATTCGCTTTGAGGCTTTATGCAACAGGCATAAAGCTATAGTGCATTTGGATCGTCGATGGTTTCTAATTATAACAAAAAAGTATTCGTTCTTTTGTATCGATTAGTAGTTGCATTTAAATGATTAATCAATGTTATGTAAACTTGCATAGAAAGGAATCCTTATTAATACTATAAACAAGAAAGATTTATATGTATGGCGACTATTTCAAGAGGTTCATGAGTTATAACGAAGATCTTTTATCATATACAATTTGTATTTTTGAAACTTGATCAAACAAAATGTGCAGATACTAGGACCAAAATTATCGACAAAAATAATAATAATAAAAAATTGACTACAAAATAAAATTGTGGTATATGATGAGCAAACTGTTTCTATCACCAAACAGTTAAATGTCAATTTTAGACAAATACTGAATTAATAAGGCCAAGAATAGGCAATAGTACCAATTCTATTGCATATGTATGGGGTTGCAAATAATAACCTTATTTATATAAAATAAAGTAATATCAGTAACACTACTTTATAGTTCAACAACGGTAGACCGATTTTCATGATATTTACTTTGTTGAATTGGTATTTACCTCCTACCCCTTAAGTTATTATAAAACAGGGCTAGGGCGCGCCGAGGCTGGATATGAAGCAAAGTTTTCTGTGGTCGAAGTTTTTTTTTTCACTAAAATGTCTAAAACTCTTCAAAGGACTCCAATTTAGGCAAACCATTTCTTGTTGAAGTCAGTGCCATCGCATGGGCTCTCTCAAGTTCCATCTTAAGCGACATCTATCTGGGCATCGACTCCAAAAAGAAATGGTTTGCCTAAAATGGAGTTCTTTCAAGAGTTTATTTAAGACTTTTTAATGTGTTTTGTTTTTGAAGTCAGTTTTATTGAAATAGTATGGTGGTGAAGTGACCATTAACCCAACAAAATTGAAGACAGATAAGGGCTTTTGTTTTAAGTATTTGACTTTGAGTAGTAAACAAGTAAGTTTATAAATTTTCTTACATCATTCGTGCTTTGAATTTTGAATAAGAATAAACGGACGACAAAAAGTAAAAGGTCAGTTTTTCTTAATATAGACCGTATATAGGCGTTATTTAGTTCCACAACCTTTGATACGCACTTGTACGTAAATACCATTGGCCATTGGCGTCAATTCCATACTGTGTGGGACTTGTTCATGGCATTAATTCCATACGCTAGTAACAGTGTTTCAATGGTTTAAACCTAAATAAATAGGGCAATATTTTGCTTATTTAACATTACTTTTCTTTCTACCACAATCTACAACCACAACCTAACTATAAACTTGTATAGTAAAACGCTTGTTTAAATAGAAGCGTTTCATGTGATGTGTATGTAGTTAATATGAACCTGTATTCAAATTGTACGCAAACGCCATGAAGTTCTATGGTTCTATTCAAGTCCATATTCATATAATATTTCATTATTTAAAAATGTATATGGACAAAATGATATAATACCGGTGTAAACCAAATAATTAAATAAAAATAATCTTATTTATCATCTGTTATACATGAAATACTTGAAATCTTGATCGAAATTTTCTTAACTACATTTTCTGAATGTCAGCTATAATAACTTGTGACATATTTCATATATCAAAATACAAATCATATCAAAGAACAGCGTTACACTAAAAAGCATTTATGTGTAAATAAATCCTCATAGCATCCAGCTGGTATGACACGTGGTAGATCAAGCGCAGAACCAATGGCATCATCCACCAATAACCCTTAGTCCCCGTTTCTCGTGGAGTTTACATTCGTAAAAAAAATACCTACTCTGAGAAGTCACGATTTGGGTGAAGACATAAAGAGGCAGATAACCGGTACCAACCTGTACCGACTGACTAGTGATGGCCAAGTCATCTATTTCTAATCTCGAAATATTTAAGAAATTCGTTACAACAATCCAAATAAGGACCGACTGACACTAGAAAATTGTTTTAAAACAAGATTCAAATCAAGATTTGAGTCGGAAAAGTCTCTATAAAGCATTTCAATTCCATGAAATAGCCAACACGGCACAACATTGGTTAGTCGTTGCAGGTCAGTGCGTGTTACCCGCCTCTATATGTCTTCACCCTTTGGATGCATTTCGTTTTTTCTATGCTGTAAGTTTTTTACGTTATTATAACTTATACGTTACTTACACGTTTGTGTTTAAATCTGTGAATTTAGTTATATAATTATCAAAAGGAAAATGTTCGCGAACGGAATTGACGCGAGCCCTGATTCCGAACTGTATTCACTGTATTCGTAATAGGTATTTTAAATACAAAAAAACTGGTATAACATTAATTTATCACATCGACTTTTATAAGACCATCATTTTCTGTGTTCATCATACGCATAGCCTACTACCTAGAGATAAAGTATCAAAATTGTTTAATTACAGTTAACATTTTTTTGTGTCCCGGACATATAAAATCGCACACACACATTGATAAATTCGGTAAAATCTGAGAATCTCCAGACTGTCATATGGCTCTTAACAAAAGTCGACATTAGTCAAATGTTACTTGAACGGCAAAATACAATGCAAAATACTAGTTTAAAAGGAGGTGATGACGTCTTGATGGGGACGTGACTTTGACTGCCATATCGAACACGCTATATTAGCAATATTTTCAAAATAAGGGCATGTTTTACAATGGCCAAATAAGCTACAGCTAATGCTATCTCCCAGGTACTTTATACGAAATGACGTTATGTTTTTGAATTATTCGTCGGGTAGTGCGTACGTCTTGTCAATTTCAAAACAGGTACGATATAATAATTCAATTTGTCTGAAAATATAACTGCCAATATTAAGAAGAACATCGCATCATGGTCGCCTATAGTCAGCGAGTTATCAACTGAGTCCCGTCAGTGTCATTTCTATCTCGCTTGTGGAGTTTAGCGCGGGAAACGAGAAGAGGAAGATTGGATTTTGTTTCATCATTTTATGTGGGTGGGTTGGGTTTTTCGAGTAAATTATTGTGGTTTTGTGTTGGAATCATCATAATAATGTGTGCTTTTGAAGAAAACAATGAAAACAAAGTGGGAAATAAAGTCTTCTGCTTCGGATCACCATTGTCGTGCTAAACTCCCTTGTTGAGCATTGAAATGCGAACCAGCATCGCATTTCAATGCATTAGGTTAGGTGTTAGGTTAGGTTAGGTTAGTTTAGTGTTAGTTTTAGTGATAAGTGTAAATATTGAACTTTTAATAATGATGATTTGTCTGTATGGCTTTGACCAAGGACGTTTAACTTGTATATAAAAAATATTTAAAAAAATATCTAGCTTGTACACTCGCCAGCACATCAGGTTACTCTCTTTTGTTGCAAACTAACCCTTATTACGACTGCATAAGATCCCGCGGTGTTTACCTTGACGTGCTGTTATCCGTACTTATCGATAAAGCGGTGTGCTGTATATTCTTATCTCTATTGACCTCAAGACTCATTTGCTAACGAGCTGACTATAGTTAAATTGTATCGTGCCATGTATGAAGGTCACAAATAGCAACATATCTTCTAAAAACATTTCCTCGTCAAAACCTTATGCTCCGCGATCTCTTTTAAATTAATATTCTGAGAGGCCTCCAAGAAAAATCTTGAAGGGCCCTTCACCCATGAGAGGTGCTCCACGTCAAATTTATCCGTAAATCTAAGCAGGCCATGACCCTGTGATTATGAGATTTGTATGGTGATCAGAGTAAGATAAAACCATGGGGTAAATAAATACTTTAGAATGTTACTAGGTATAAAGATAGTAAGAGTGATAAATTCAAATTCAAAATCTTTATTAAAATTTAGGTCATGAAATGACACTTATGCTTATAGCATATATAGATAGCTTCCGACAATGGCCTTTCGCTACCAGGCAGTAAGTCAAGTAGTTCAGGAAACTAGACAATCATTTATATGAATGAAGTCGCAAACGGCAAAGAAATTAGCAGTAAGTGTTAAAAACTACAAAACATACAAATAAACAAAGATACGTAATATAAAAACACGTTCACTTCACCTATGTATGATTTAAAAATGATGATTTTCGACAAGCTTCATTTCAGAAACTAATGGACCTAAAGATAAAATTTTAGTCTTATATTGTAGCATATTTAGTAAATTTTAAAGATGGCCTAAAGTACGTTCTTTTTCACAAGTCGAATATTGTAAACAATCTTGACATTCCTTATTAGCGAAAATATTCCTTTTAAGACAAGATAAACACAAAACTTACAACATACATAGCTAATTCATCATTCAACACTGAGATCTTTTAAAATTAAATGGTAAAAAGTAAAGTTAGCCTGTAAGCATCCCACTGTTGGGCAAAGGCCTTACCTCAAATATGAGGTATAAATTAAATGGTAAATTAATTTTATTTACTGATATTATTTCAAAAGTTACAAAAAGATTGTTTACAATGTTGGACTAGCTAAGATGAATGGAGTTTAAAATATTTTACCAAGACTACTCCTTTAGAGTTAAATTCGCCAAAATCTGGTAAGGTACAAAAATTTCGCGGGATTTTTGATTTTTGACAAAGTTTTGGGGCCCTATTTTTGAATCACTCGCTTCAAGATGGCGTGTGATATTCATTAATTAACGTCCAATTTTGAAATGAAAATCAATTGAAATCCACACGGAGCTCTAGGTCACAAATTAGCAGTAACCATTGGGCCATCGTCATGAATCGTCATGAACGAGTGTGCAAAAATCAGATCTACCGGATTTAACGCATACATCTCGCCAAAAATTTACTGGACTGCGTTGCAAACTGTATAAAGTCAACAAACAAATACCTTCGCAAAATAGTTCAGAAACTCTCTCTGACCGAAAAATCAACATAATAATAGTTCCGTTTGTTACAAAGTCTTGGGTAAATAAAGGGTCTATTGTTGTTCCCTGTATAGTTCTCAAGGTCATATTACAAAGGTTTCTATTTACTTTGTAGACACGCAGAACAGGTGAGAAAATCAAAGAAAATCCTACTACGTAAGTACGAGTACTTGAGAAAATATTAGTTAGGTATTAGGTAGGTGTACAGTTGCAATGTACGTGGGTATATTCAATAGATCTATGATTGTATTAATGCCTTATTTTAGTATCATGTAAGTACTAATCAAATATGTACTTTTTTTTCAAATTCATAGTAACACCTTAAGTACGTTGGAATTTCTTCGTCAGCAATTTTCACCACATTTTCACGGGGAATTTTTCGTTATTTTTTTTAATTATTTTTGAACTACCAAGACGTTGCGGGGAAGTAAGTACTAGTTGAAAGAAAGAAAGAAAACATGTTTATTCAGTATCATAATTACAAATAGAGAGATACTTATATTTACTTAAGTTTAGTTTAGTTAGCTTTTAGTTCTCATTTTGAAGTCGGTCAGCCTTAACTAGTTAGTATTTTTTTAAACCTTAAATCTTCATATGCCATCGCAAAGTTTGCTATCGTCACAGAATATATAATAGTACTACATCTATCGTGTCATTAAGATATATACAGGAACAAATTATAGGTCTTAGCCAGAGCTTAAACTCCAAAGGCATTACCTTGTTCCGAAAACAACCTATCTAAAATAGAATCAGGTCAAACTCAATTCTACCTATTTGTTGGATGCATCCCCGGCATCCCAGCTCGCAGACATTGATAAGTCGCTTTTTAAAAGAGGATAATTAAGACAAATCGTTTAGGCACCCCGACATTGTTTCCTTTGCCTGAAAACGGACCTTTTTCGAGAAAAGCGGCCATTTTGGGAGTGCGCTTTGACAAAATGGCGGCATGTCAGAGGTTGAGCTATTGTGCTTGAGGTTTTGTTGAGTGATTGGCATTTCTGTGAGTGACTATTGGAGATTTGTAGGGCAAGTACGAATAATTAATATTGACAATTTGTATGAGAATCGAGAAAACGCCTTTATCGGACGTATATGCGAGCACGAAACTTTCTTTGACGTATAAAATCGTGAGGGACGATAACTGTCTATCGTAATCGCGTAGTAAACTTACGTTACGAATACTTTAAAAGATCGTGCTTGGGCTACTGGAGTTCAATGTGTGTGGTTAAGAATCTGTACTGTTACTACAGATCAACTCTTTAGTAGACAGTTTCTATTTTACGGAAATAAAGTTTAATTTATTTAATCAGTGGGGTGACCTTTTCAATGTGACATTTACCTCAATTTATTTGTGTACTTTATCAATTTCACTTTTTGTAGGTGGTAGGACCGACCACATAATTATCATGTCGTCACAATCACGTTATTATCTATTTAATATCGTTAAAATAAAATGTAAAAATAACGCACTAATTACGGAATTACAGTTTAAAAATTAAAGACAAAGCGGTTTACGGTTCCCATCAAATATGCCATACGGAATCAATAGCTCTGTGTTAAATTCATGTTACTTTTACCGGAAATAACCGAATGTATTATTCAGAACAATACAATTCAGTTTGGAACCTGAAAAATATTAACTGGTATACAAATATAGCACGTTTTCGTATTGATTTTAGTATAAGGGCTCTGATACACGAACGGTACTTGACGGCTATATCCGTCATCGTGACGTCTACGGGGCGTATCGACGTCATACTTGTGCCGCTTTGACGGCTAGCCGCTAATATGTCAGCAACCGTCGGCTAGTCGGCGGCAGCCGTCGACAAACTGCCGTCCGTGTGTAATAAGGTCCTTTAAAACTCGGCTGGGTTATGAAAAGGTTGAAGCCCACTTTAACCAACGCAGCCAGCATTATAGCCTCCTTGCCTCAAGGAAATGGTTTCATTTTGGAATAGGTAGGTCTTATTTTTTATGTTGCATCTTTGTTTAATTTTTTCTTGTTTGTTATTAATAACGATTACCTAAATGAGCATCTCAATCATTTACATGTAATCTTTTAAAGTTTACCTTCGTTTCAATGGATATCTAAATTATTCTAACAGATGAATTAAAAACTTTTTAATCGTCCTTAAATAGGACGCAAATAAAATGAATTACAGCTAGAAAGGTTTTTCAGCTTCTTAATACAAATAGAACTTTTCTTTTTTATTCACCTATCCAATTAAAACATTAAAGAAAATTGTTTTCCACTATATTTTTCGTCATTATTTGAGTGAATTAAACTTAATTAACTATTTCGCTTGAGGGAAAATGCATTACAGCAACACAAAACAAAACTTTTATAAGCAATGCAAATAAGTACATCAATGTTTTAGTAGCTTGGGAATGCACACAAAAGGCTCGCATCAACTATGCTATGTTTGTCAGCCTTTTTATCCTTACGTATAGCTACATTATAGTTTCATTCTTATGTATCATTTTAAAACTGAATATTTAACTAAAGGGTCGCCAAATCGATAGATTAGAGGCAAAATGACTTGAATAATAATTGTTTGGGATCGTTCACCAAATTAAAATATTTTTCATTCCGTGTTTTCATTATTATATTTACCACTTTGGGGTCGTGGCTGTTGGAATATACATATATTGGAATAAATACATGCCAAATTTCAGTTTTCTAATACTAAACATCTCTGAGCTGAACCGCGGACAGACAGACGGACATAGCGAAACTATAAGGGTTCCTTGTTAGTCTACGGAATCCTAAAATGGAGGTTCTCAGTTTGACCTGCATATACGTATTATGTTTGTTTCTAAATTGTCTCGGGTTTGGGTGTTGTGGTACTACCGGTATTTCTGATTTCCATAACACAAGTGCATTAGCTACTTACTTTGGGATGAGAGCTGAAGGATGTGATTGGTGTCCAGCATAATTATTATATTTTCATTTAACATAGGTACATGTACTTAATTTTTCTTTGAGCTCACTTATACGTCAACGACGAAAATCCAGCATCGAATATATTGGTCACCCAATTGGTTGGTTGGAATAAATGATTTATTTATTATTTATTTATTTTACCCATCCAAACCACTGGAAATAACAAGGCTATTCAGTAAACCCCTATTGAATTCCGTACAAGTACAATTTTCCACGTATGATAAATGCTTGTAAGGCGTAGTTCACACGAGCACAATGGAAGCCCAAGTCATGACATGATAATGGTACCTTTGTCTCGGATCCTTTTGAGGGCGAAAGCGCAAAGGAATAAACCAGAGAAAGCCAAACAATAAGTGTTGACTACGAAGTGTGGGCACAATTTTTAATGATTTTCAACATGAATAAGTTACAGATTAAAAGTAAGACAGTGTTGCTCCTCAAAAAGATTTGTTTCATATATCAATGCGTATATATATATATGTATTTATAACATAATGGCAATGGTGTTCCTAATGTACTAAAATTAACAATGCTCATATTATAATTTTACTGCTTAATTAATAACTTAAATGATTTTTTGATTATAATAAGTGCCTTGCTACGTAAATACGTACTTACTTAACTGTCTCAATACCAGTGTTTCTTGTTACTCTGTTGGATCATCTAATTAATTCACACCAACGACTTCAAAACAAAATCAAGCTGAATTATTCTTAATGTCACTCAACAAAACCAGAATTGGCACACTCAAATCTGTTTTGACAATACAAATAACATCACTTTATCTCCATTCCAAGATGACGTAAACAAAAAAAATATAAGGGGAATTATCGAAAAATGAGAAATGGGCTAATATTTCAGGCTCAAAAGAGCAAGTGGAAAATTAGGGGATCGAGGGAATTTTTAAGCGTCGCCGCCTTGGACCCTTGTCACGTCATCGCGAGTGTAATGAGTCCTCGATGTGCACTAAGCCTTACTTTAGATGCTCCTTTGACCCTTCAAATGTTAGATGATTACTTGGTGAGACCGAATTTAAAACAGAAGTACGGTACGTACTCCGTATAATTTTTGCGACAGCCATACCTACTCAATATTTTGTTTTTCTTATTTAAGCTGTCATATGCGCATTGCGCAGTACATAATCATTTGGTTAGTAGATGTACTTGTTTTGCGTTTTGTTTTAATTTCTTTAAAAAGGTCGAATATGGAAAAATCAAATTTTTTACATGTAAGCATTGATTCAATCTGTGATATAATTTTAGGTAACTTATCTAAATACATTTCTGAGTTAGATAATATTCATTCCTAACAACCTCTTTTCAAATTATGAGACGTGAGGCCAATTTTAGATCTGTCTATAACAGTCACCTATTTAATAGAACACATACATAAAAAGAATACCCTCAAGGAACAAGGATCTTACGAAAATAGCTCTGAATCGGAAATCCCTTTTATCATAGACGCACCCACGCCACGTAAAGATAAAGGTGGATAAAGTAATGGATAAGGCTGTCTTAGTATTATAAAAATACGCAAACCGATTCCAATATCCCATGAGACATAAATGTTGACCACATTGCACGAAACTTCTACTAATACATGTGGGACTCGGGGTTTGGATACTAGAAATACAGGAATGGTTTTACTTTATTTATTGAGCTTCTTCTAATAAATACGTCTTTACTCCATCTTCAGACCCTCACACTCCTCTCATGTCAATCATAACGTCAACTTCCGAGTTCCTCATTCAAATTCAAACGTTCTTCTCCTGTCTCGCTCTCTCTCTCGTCTGTCATCTATTACGTCTTACGTTCCGTTCTACGTCCATATCCTACATACATATGTACGGACAACAGTGCTGTTGCTGACCAGTTACGTACGTGCGTACGTAACTGGTTCGTATATTGAATTATTACGAAACGAATTTGATAGTTAAGATCCGAGTATTAATATTGCCAATATAAATTATTTAAGCTTTCTTTTATTTGACAGTGTACAACCAGCTTAAACAGAGATACATTTTGGTCACTCCCTAATGTCTTTCGCCGTAAAAACCATCTAATTCCTACGATACTTTTTGCGGGATGTTTGGGCTGTTGTCATCTACGGGACCTCAAGAAATGGGAGTTTTTGTCTGCCCCTAATTTGGGGTACAATTGCTCGTATTTGTACCGGAAATATTTGATTGGAATGTCATAAACGATTCGGGCTGCGGAGTTTTGTTGATTGTCAATTTAAAGGTCACCATTTTCTGCGATTACATCAGAAAGTTTAGTTGAAATTCGACTCCTACAGCTCATAGATTAATTTAGTTGATATAATTTTAGGAGTTTCAAAGTGAAGATTTTGTTAATTTCAAACGCCTATATTGAGGGTCTTTGTTATCAAAAATCTCTAAATTAAAATATCAAACTTATAGTTTTTTGTCCTCTCTTATTAATACTTGCTTCAATATTTGTAATCAATAACCTAATCAACGTGCTCATTCCATTTCCAGTATGCTCGGTGGTATTTTAGGCAGCAGCCTTTTTTAGATATTTTTTACCTTTAGCCGGTTCAACGACCGTGAAAGCAAAACGAGCCGAAATTTAAAAAAATCTACATACCATTGATTTGTATAATAGAATAAATAAATAATAGTCTAATAACGGTCTTTGTACGCTGAATTTACTGAAAGCTTTTACATTTAGGGTTCACATGTTCAAACTTGAAATCTCTATTGAGACTTATTACAAACGTAATACTGAGTTGCGCTGCTTCTTCTCAGCACCAGCCCACAATAGTCCCGAAGCAGTGGTAGGGTTTATATTGGGACGAGTATAAGTGCCCCCAGTCCCCCAGCCCCCTATCATCATCTAATTTAAGAGCCAAGCTCTTGTCGGTGGAGTTTTTTCCATTCTTTACGCTCTTCCGCCATTCTCTTGACCTCTTGATACGACGCAATATTCAACTTTTGCTTTATTTGATGCATATAGCTTATTCTTGGTCTTCCTCTCTTCCTTTTTCCTTCTATTCTTCCCTCTATTATCGTTCTGATGAAACTGTCGTGTCGTATCAAGTGTCCCAGCATTCTCCCTCTTCTACACTCAATTGTTTCTATTAGTTTTCTCTTTTCCTTTACCAAGTTCAAGACTTCTTCATTAGTTTTTTTCTCCGTCCAGCTAATTCTCTCCATCCTCCTCCAGCACCACATTTCAAACGCTTCCAGTCTCTCCCTATCTTTCTTTGTCATGGTCCACGTTTCTGGTGTTGGGTAGCAGCAACATCAGTACTGGCAGAAGGCTGAAGATAAAGAATATCAGGAAAGGCTTTTGACTGGACATTAAGAGGCGGGAAACCCCCGGTTCCTAAACTGCGGTGTGGAAGGCAAGAGGGAAACCACCACACTATATTCCCTAATTTGGAGTTTATGAAGATGAACAATAAAGGTAATCCAGCCCCCTATATGCAGAAAAAAATTACTTTCAATCATTTCATACTTTCATTTGTTCCAGTTGCCTGCTCGACCGTGACTGTGACGAAATGCCAAGCTGCCCTGAAAACCCTGCAAGCCTTCCCGTTCTTCAAGCCGACCTGCCTCTGTCGAGAACCGAACGTGGACCCTGAGTGTAACTCCTTCCGAGACTTCCTGTTTGATCATCCCTGCGTGTTTGTTATGAAGAAGGGTAAGTATTGAAATCAAAGTCCATCAGTCTCTTTGATATATAAGACCACGAGGTCACAGGTTCAAATTGGGAACAGGTCCGACCAAAATGATGTTGGGGAATAGTTTTTTTTATGGAACAACGTGAAACCTGCCATGAATTGTGTACTTGTAGTGTTGGCCAATCTAATCTGATAGTACACTTTTTGGATCATGTCTGACTATAATATGTATTGCAACTATTACACGCCTGCAATCCTTCAATAAGCACAATAAATTGGTCTGGCGCCAAAACTATCTATCTTTTACAGGCTATATGTATAGATTACTTTGAATTTGAATTTTTGAGCTTGAATTTGATAGTGAACAGAGGACAGGCATTTGTCGCTTAAGACCTGGTTCCCAATTTTCATACAAAATCTCCATCCGATTAAAATCCGGGCCCGACAACCGAAAAGTGGTAACCAGGGGTTAGAATGAGATATACCACGTAGCAATGAGAATGAGATGTAATATTCTATAAGACTCGAGGGAAATATGGTTAATTCTACATAAAAAATGACTGAACTTGCTGTCTTCTCGTTGTTTGAATATTTTTTTATGGATTTTTTGTATTTCTTTTCAGAGAAAGACCCGTACCCAGTGGAGACCCTGCCGACCTGCACCTACGCCCTGAGCGTCTGCCACAACGAGAAAGCCTGCTCCGTACTCTTCGACCGGTTCAAGAACGCCTGCAAGGCCCGTGATGGTGAATGCCGTATGGAAGACAGGTCAGTCAGTTTTTAACGTCCTCGTTCGTATGTAACCACGGTAGCCTTAGCTCTTAGCTCTTAACTGCCTCGGTGGCGCAGCGGTTAGGGGTCGCATTTTAAAGCGACGGAAGCCAGAGGTCCTGGGTTCGATTCCCGTGTCGGGCCAAAAATTTGTACCTGGGGTTTTCTGTTCAGAAATTCTCAGGGAAGCCCGGAGTTTGGATGTTGGCGGTGTTTCACCCCCGTGCCTCGGAAAGCAAGTAAAGCCGTTGGTCCTGCGCCTGAACTCTCTCCGGTCGTGTCAGATTGCTGTCCCATCGAGCTATGAGAGTGCACCTGTGTTTGCGCACACACTTGTGCACTATAATATGTCTCGCGCAGTCGGTTAGTCGTTGTGACTGGCCACCGTAGTCGAAATCGGCTAGGAGGACTATTATATTATTATTACTATCTTAACTGAGGTTTGCCATCGGTCCCAGTCATTTTTATGGCGCTCAAGTGTATGCGTCAAACCCAAGGGGATCTGTTCCTTCACTATCATTACTTCGGTGAGATGGCAATGTGACATGATCGTTAAGAGCTGATCTCTCAAGTGCAATAACAAGGGCGAAACGTGAGTTTCATCATTACCAACTTCCTGACTCCGAGCCGTTCTCGAGTATTTTCAAGACAGAAAAACCTATAAACATATTTCGGCCCGACACGGGATTTGACTTAACATCGTGCCCGGCGTACTCCAACACCTGCACGCCAGCGGATTTAATGAAATGCAGTCAATCCGCAATACAAATGGCTGAATTCTGGACTGCTACGATGTAATTTCTCCATTGTAATTCCTCCATATAAATTGTAATTCCTCCATATGGGTTTTTTATCGACACGCTAATAAATAAATAAATATCCTTGGACATTGACGTCTAGTCCCAAACTAAGCAAAGCTTGTACTATGGTAACCAGACAACGGTTATAAACATACTTAAATACTTTTTTTTTGTAAATACATACATATTATACATAGAAAACACCCAGACCACTACAAACAGACATGTTCATGCACACAAATAATTGTAATGTGCGGGGATCGAACCCGCGACCTTTGGCGCAGTAGCCAATTTCTTAACCACTGCGCCAAATCGGTCGTCAATAAAAAGACGGGATTTGAACCCGGAATCGCTGCACCAATGAGATAGTGAGTCAGTCATAATATTGGTATGGAAAAGGCGGACATAGACAAATATGAACAGCCTTACTAAAAGCTCATAATCTGTCGACTAGCAAAATCTTCCAAAAATCTCAGATACAAATAAATCTTGTAACGTGTGAAACGTCGATAATGCATTTGTTTTTCTTTAAAAGCTAATCGTTTTACCAAAAAAGTAAGTTACAATGCTTAAAAAAGTTCTACTTATGTATTAAGTAGCAGTCCAAACTTATAGTCATCATTCACCCATAATTACACTCACGAGACTTGTCTTAGTATATCTCATTAATAACATAGTTTAAAGAACTTAGACCTGTCTTTAAGTAACAAGTAAAGTTATGCCGAAGTTCAGTCTTTAGACTAAGTAGATACCTATAATATTAAAAGATCGTAACTTATCACAAGTAAAAATTCACAGATTTTCAGCCAAGGAATCGAACCCTGTGTGTCATACGCTATCCGGGCGCATGTAATAGTTTTAGGTAACTTAATACTGATATTCCTAAATTGGAGTTCTTGGAACATTATCTGAGAATATGAATGGCTTATTTTAAAACCTTTTAGAAAAACTTATTGCACATTATACATTTTCTTTAAATATTCTGTTTGTATTTTGATCACCTAGTGGTGTACAAGTATTTTTGTTATTTTTAAGCCTGTTTCTAAAATTACTAGACACTAAATTACCTAGCTTATAATCTTATTAATTCTATAGAGATTTTTGTGGAAATTTCAACAACTTTATTAATTAAACACTCCAAAACCAGAAATAAATTAGCAGCCGTAAAATCTAAAATAATCCCTTTAAATATTCTGGTACAGTTTTATTTTGGGTCATCGATCCTATCGCGTGGTTTATTTCCAACTGAGGTCATTGTACTCGCTATTTATACAGGGTGTAATAAAAGAGTTCATATTAGGTATTTGTAGAAGGTAAATAAGCTCCTGTAGTCGATTTTGCTCGAAGTACGGGCGGAAGGGCACGACGTGACATCACCGTCAGTAAAAGTCCGAAGTGCGAAGATAGGAGTTTATTCCACAGTTTTGAGGTACAAAAACTAGGGTGCGGACCGAGCAGCGAACAGGTTCGAGCTCAGTGCCTTACAGACTCAAAAATATGGGATTACTAGACGCCCAAGATGGTAAAAACCAATAAGGTGCTCTTCTAGGAACCCAAAGTATCCACTACAGTATTGGAGAGACTAGACGCCCAAGATGGTAAAAACCAATAAGGTGCTCTTCTAGAAACCCAAGGAATGGATTGGATTGTTGGAGTACTTCTCAATTACGCATAAAGTCAGTAGAGTACTTATGCTACGATACAAAAACATATTCAGCGCGAGCTAATTATGGCCAACGCCATCTGTTGACAACGGGCGAAACGAATGCTTGATCACTTATGCTATTCTACAAAAACTTAGTCACCGCGAGCTAATAATGAAAAGCGCCATCTTTTGTCTGGTAGCAAAACTAATGTATTAGTTCACACAATTGTAGGTGTGTTACAGACTCCCCCTCTGTCTCCGATAGTCGTCCCGACGAGGAAGACAGGACAAAACGAGCGTGGGTGGGTTCTCAAGTCAGACTTCATTGTCTATACTTTCTTCCTCCTCCCCCTAGTCCAAATCTGCATCACGATGATTGGTCACGCATGGCAAATGTTATCTTGATCTCGTCAGTGTCTATCTATTTCTCCCCCTAGTCCGATTCTGCATCATGATGATTGGTCACACACAATGAATGTTATCTTGAATCGTCATGTTGAATATCTTATGCCTTTGAAGTCTAGGTCACATTGCGTTATAGCAGTCAATGTCAAGGTCATAGCTGATCTCTCACTCCCCCTAGACGAGAGATAGATGTCTGGCTGTTGCATCGTTGTGTTACATCGCCGCAACGCCAACATAAAGCCATCCTCGAACTTTCTTCGTCGTCCGTTCTTCATCTACATTAAGGTGGTGTGGTTTCTTTTGGCTTGAAGAGCAGGTCACTATCCTGGTGTTGGTTGAGCTTCCAGATCCTCAAGGCCGCGAGTTGGGCGCCATATTTGTAGTCGATGTTGCTCGAAGTACGGGCGGAAGGGCACGACGTGACGTCACCGTCAGTAAAAGTCCGAAGTGTGAAGATAGGAGTTTATTCCAGTCTTGAGGTACAAAAACAGGGTGCGGACCGAGCAGCGAACAGGTTCGAGCTCAGTGCCTTACAGACTCAAAAATATGGGATTACTAGACGCCCAAGATGGTAAAAACCAATAAGGTGCTCTTCTAGGAACCCAAAGTATCCACTACAGTATTGGAGAGACTAGACGCCCAAGATGGTAAAAACCAATAAGGTGCTCTTCTAGAAACCCAAGGAATGGATTGGATTGTTGGAGTACTTCTCAATTACGCATAAAGTCAGTAGAGTACTTATACTACGATACAAAACATATTCAGCGCGAGCTAATTATGGCCAACGCCATCTGTTGACAACGGGCGAAACGAATGCTTGATCACTTATGCTATTGTACAAAAACTTAGTCACCGCGAGCTAATAATGAAAAGCGCCATCTTTTGTCTAGTAGCAAAACTAATGTATTAGTTCACACAATTGTAGGTGTGTTACACTCCTGATATAAAATATGCGGCACGAATAAGTAGGTTTTCCTAGGTCACTTTTAACCCTTTAACTGAAATTGAGGCCAAGAGCAAAATCATTCAGTATAAAATGGCAGAGAATTTTTAGTATCACAATTTTTAAGTGAGTGAAGAGTGCATTGTTTTTCCTGCACACACTTGTGCAGCGATGACTATCAATCAACATCTCTTGCGAAGTTAGAGGGCGTATTACGACCATGATTTTATTCGTTCAAGTTAGTAGTTCAACTAGTAGAGTTACCAAGTTGACATTGCATTGCAACAACAACTATTGAAGAATTTCTATGTATTTCACTCACTTGTGTAGTGTAGTGCTGTCCCACGCTAATCTGGCGAGTGAATTCTACGAAATCGCAATACGAATTTGCTAATCCGATCAAAGCAGAGCTGCTTAACTGTCAAAGCTACATCGCAGTACGCACCGATGGCGTTATTCGTTAGATCTGTGGTTAGGTAAATTCAGTCTTAAGTTCTTACTCACAAAGTAAGTCCACTTATATCCAATATTAATCTATACTTATAAAATGCTTTGTCCTGAACTACTGACTTATTGATTGACTGACTGACTGACTGACTGACTGATGGATCAACGCACAGCCTAAACCGCTGATTGTAGAGACCTGAAACTGGGAGGGTGTGTTCTTTGTATGACGAAGGGATCCGATAAGAAAGGATTTTCAGAAATTCCACCCCTAAGGGGGTCAAAAAGGGGTGCAAAGTTTGTATGGGACAACCAAATCCCTTGGTCCAATCTACTTCAAATTTTGCATACACATTCTCTTACAGAATTGACGGAAGACTTATTTTATATTTTATTGAAATTCATCTCCTAAGGGGGTTAAAAAGGGGTGCAAAGTTATTATGGGGGTAATTTGCTTCGAATTTGATATCAATACTCTTTAGTGCTTACGATTAAAATACTTTTTATTTCATTTTTGACAATCATTTGACATATCTGAGACAGAATATTTGACACATGTTTGTTATTGATGTTGCTCTCGAGAAGAGATTTTATTCCTTAAAATAGTAAATAATATTTTTTTGTGTTTAAACAGCGTAGGTATCAATCGGTCTGTGTCCAGTGTAGATTGCAGATCGTATGTTCATATTGTCGGTGGACATTCTACGCTGCTCCTGTGGTCGAAAGGTGTCCAATCTGTAACTTTTCTGCAAACTTTTCGTGGGGGACCTATGTTTAGCAGTGGACGGCTTTTGGATGTCGATGATGATGGTGGCGTAGATCTTTACATAGAATTGTCACTTTCAATTTACGTTTTTAATTCAAGAAAGTAGAGTAGGTATTCGCTATAACCAATAACCATAAACAAAGCTCATATTCAAACTCTTAAGGTAGCGGGAGAAGACTTAAGGGAATTTGCTTCTCTCACAGCCTGTATGTGACATGATGCTGTGTAAGCGCAGTGTGTAACCTTGTCATTTTAGTACCCGAAATAAATATACGATTGACGATGGGGCGTACGAAGTATTTCCGTTTCGTTGTAAAATAAAAAGATAATATCCCTGTGTAAGTTTGACCATTATACCGGGCTACGTGTTGTGTGTACATAAAATATAACATTTATCTGTACGCATTTCTTTGTATATATTTTAAAACTGGATGTTTTTGTTTGTTTGTTTGAACGCGCTACTCACAGGAACTATTGGTAAGGTTATAAAATATGATAGATAGCTAATTTATCAGGGAAGGCTATAGTTTAATGCGTATAGGCGTAAATTTACGCTACGATCTATGAGAACGGAGTTAAACTAATACGCGCGTATGAAGTCGCGGGCGGGCCGCTAGTTGTCAATATATTCGATATCGGCATTTCGGACACATCCGACGTTTATAAAGTTAACCCATGCGGTCCGTATGACATGCGGGCAAAAAACGACGCAGGTGCATACGAGATGTCACCTGAGGCAAGATAACACACGAATATATTGACAAGGATAACTGTATCGCTTTGGAAAAATATTTCGGATATTTTCGATATATTTTGCAAAAACCTTGGGTATACATTTGTACATTTCTTTTTTTTACGAATTTGTAAATATTGTATGTGATGTGCAATAAAGAGTTATCTTATCTTATTTTGAGAATTTCATGGTGGATACATACGATTATATCTCGTAATATAAACATGCTGTATTACCTATTATTTTGCCGCTCAGAAAATGCTATTTTTACGTTTTAAATTTTAACACAAAATGAAGAGATATTCTAGACTTTATAAATTAAAGGAAAAGGACCACATACCATAGAAAATTGCCCCACGTGCTACAGAACAAAAAAACAAAAATTGTGTCAAATAATATGGCATAGGTACTCAATATCACATTTTTTTACGATCTGTCATATAAAGAAAATGCTGTAAACATTCGTCCAGGGGCTCCGGCTAAAGTCGTTCGCAGAATTGAGTCAATTTTGAAAATTCTTTTTTTTTAACGAAACAAGGTACACCTTTTCAATAAAAAGGTTTTTTTTGTAATCAGATTCTAAGTATTAATGGGTACCAGTCCCTGAACGACTTTCATAGCATTTTTTTTCATGTTACACCCTAAAAATTAGGGTGATGAGTGTGCAATATTTTTTAAATATTTTTTTAAGATACGTTTCATCTCTGTAGGACGTGGAGCATTTTTGGACCTCGTTCTTTCCTATACATTTTCTATCATTACTATAGATAAAAAAGTGTGTAATAAGTTGATTTAACAACAGAGGTAAAAAAAAGCTTCGCTTTATCAATATGGTTCTAGCCCCAATAAAATAAACCAGGAATGACAACGCGCCAAAACTTGAGACAAACAAGAAAACTCAAACCCAATCAAAAAGTCTTTTCATTACACGAGCGGAAACCAACCCAAACTCTCTGGAATCGAGATGACAACATTTACTAACTAAATAAGGCCAGGATTCGGGGGACAATCCAGAAAATCGATCGGTTTTGAACACGTGTCACTTTTCAGGAAAATATAATAGGAACACGTTTCCTATGTACAATGTTATTTTAACCGGGTGACCACCTACAATGTTATTTTAATTATTTTTTATATTTTGTCTGAAAGTATTTTTATTTTATAGTATTCTACGAACTGATTCTGACAGCTTAACCTGCTTGACCTTAAAAAGATATCAGGACGCCTACTACGAAAAACGAAATCTGTCAATACGATAATCGTTTTGACGGATTTCGTTTTTCGTAGTAGGCCTTCAGGGCTGTGTATGTCTGTCTCAAAAATGTTTGTACACGCTTTTTATGCATTACTTAAAATTTAAGGTTAGTTATATTTTAATCTATAATGTATGATGATGGCCAAAAAAAAGTTTTTCTTACTTTTGATAGTTCTTCTTATTTATCGCTCTCAAACTACAAGATAATAATACATTTGAAATAGCAGTTCATGTTTTGTATCTAATGGGAGCAGGCCAAGGTGATGATAACCATTATGAACACAAAAAATCCAAGATAATATAACATCTCGGGGATCGAACCCAGCATTTTTGAGATTACACCTCAAAAACCGGTGCGTCACCCAACACACCACGGATTCATGAGCTAAGCGTTTGAAATGTTCTATCTATTTCCAGGGAAGCATGCCGCGAGGCCTGGGCTGGTTTACGTCTCTCTCCACTCTTTGGTTGCATCTGCCCCAACACCCATATGAAGAAGCGGTGCGACAGGATCTTCGCTGTCGTCAACCACAACCCCTGCGTTGGTGAGTAAACCCATTTATAGCGAGATACGCTGGTTTTGAGTGAGAAGCAAGGGGTATTTGGGGAACTGAGTCAAGTTAGTAGGACGTATAGACGTAAACCTAGATCGGGATGATATTTTATTTAAGAAACCTTTATAAGGTTTGGAAGGACTAGCACAAGTAAAATAAGATGACGTGGATCCAAGAATAATCATTGCTAAAGATAATAGATATTTATATCTGCGTGACATCATCAATGCTGTGAGATTGCTCTCACAATATCTATATTTATATTTTATATAGATATTTATATGTTTTAAAACATTTAGGGTGCCATGTCAAGATACGCTTTTAATGATTAATCGTGCAGATGGACTATCATATTTTGGTTTCATACATCATTATCATCAAAAAGAGCTTGGCTCTTGTCGGTGGAGTTTCATCCATTCTTCTTGGTTTTCCACCATCCTCTTGACCTTCTAATATGACTCGACATTTAATACATACATAACTTCCTGAAAAATTAAATGGTATTTAATAACTCAACATTAAGAACTAATTCTGAAGGTATTGTAGTTTGTCAAAGAGAGGGAAACCATATTTGAAATAAATTATTATTATTATTTGAAGAAGCCATTCACAATCTTGTTATGTAACCTCTCTAAACATAGTATTATATACAAATTATCTCTGCGATAGATCCGTGTATCCAACATTAATTCCTTCTAAATTAAAACTGAGTGCTCCCCAATTAATTTACCCGGAAAACTTTTGCCCGATTTTTTCCTGGTCCGTATACCGAAATGAGGGAAGTTGCGATGATCGTATTTAGTTTTTTAAGTTATTTATCTGATGCTTTGATCTCAGATTTTCAAACTGGCTGTTTCCAGAAACTGCCTTTGCTTGAATGTCAGTTTTTTGCATTAAAAAAAAGTTTATTTGAGCGCTTTGCTGATCAATCGTCTGATAATTAAAAAAAAAACTCATGGGAACAAATTTCAACAGTTACTTAACAAGCTATAGTTAACTTACTTTTAAATACTGAAATAGACAAATAGTAGGTAAACGTATTTCTGAACTCTGAAAAAAATAAAATTTTTATCGAGGGAAATACTTTTAAACAGCCTTTTAGTTATTCCATTCGAGGAACGTATAGGCGATGGCTATTCAGTTTATCCTCCCAAAGCCCTTAGAAATGTCAAGAAAATCAATATCATTAATCTATCTATCCCAAAAATAAACTAGTGCCCACTCCAATAAGCGCTAGTCAAACATATAGGATTTCTTATATAATAACCCTTGAGCAAACTATTTTCATTAGACCAATATACTGAGTCGTAGAACCCTGGGTAAGCACTCTAACCTAATATAATGGACTGGCTCAGGGTAACCATGATTTAGCATTGATTCTGGACTGAAAGGGATTTTACGTCTGTTTCCTATGTCCTAACCATGCCTAAAGCAAATAAACTTTCATTCATTTATTCAATTATGATGATAACACACGGACGGCACGGTTTTCGATAACAATGTAATGTAATGATAAGTGAAGGCCACTGAAAAAAAAACGCCTACATACGACGGATCGATGAATTACGATGGCAGCCATGTATTGTTGTCGGTAAACTGCCATCGGTGTTCTAGATACTAGAAGCTATAATCCCTAATCAATGTGTATCAATCGCTAATTCTTTGTAGTCATGACAATGTTAAGTTAAATGACTGGAATTTTTTTTTTGCAATACATTGATGGTTAATTTTTTTTATTAGAAAAAAACAACAAATTTATTTTTCATTATAATAAATTCAAACCATTTATAATTGCTACCTGGTTACATAAAGTGCCTTTGTTTGAAATTTTTGCTTCTATTACAGACCACAGCCTGTATAATATCGTACATTCTCACAAAAAAATAAATCATTGTCACCCTACCAATAACGAAGTACTGAAAGCAATGGAGCCCATAACTCCGGATTCAATATAATGCGTTTGATTCATTTCTTATAATCTCCACGATTCTTATTGCGAACCTCGAACCCCGGGATCTAATCCCGGGCGCGGGATTCCCGGGATTTTGTAATCCCGCTCATCCCGGGGCGCGTCAACTTTCAATCTTGTGTAAGCCCTTTTAATTCTATGAATTGTTGGCGACTTTTTGTGATGGCGTTCTTTTATTATATTTGTGTTGGCTAGTTCTACTTTCGAAATAGGATAGAAATCATTAAATGTAAGTACCTATAATTTTTATGATGATAGAAATTTTTCTATTTGTTGGTTGACTGAATAGTTTTATCATAAGGTTAGGAAAAATAACAAAATTTGTAAAATTAAAAAACATACTTTTTGGCAAATCAATTAAAAGTATAATTTTAAGTTATATGCATTTATACCAGAAATAAATTAAAACTAAGACATGCATGAATTTAAAATAAACCTAAAACCTACCTATTCAATAACGAAGCCCTTTTTTGTGGCAAGGAGGCGATGAATACTGTTCGATAGCAATGCTATGAGCTAATCCTTTTAACTAGAAACCAGCCAGCTTTATTATTTGCCAAAACAGATTTTAATATCAGTGCAATAATTTAGCAAACAACAATTTAGCAATGAATCCCAAAGGTCCAAACTTTCTAACGCCAAACGGCTCAAACACATAATCACATACAAGTGATACTTACTTGCGGCCCCTGGCCTTTTCAATCAATCAATCAATCATTTATTGTTTAGTTATAGGTATAAAATAGGTACATTTAGCAGATCTTAAGCTTAAATTAATTGAAACACTATAACCTGCCTTCAAGGCGTACAATAACTAGTTTCAATACTAGTATTTTTTTATAAAATTATTTAATAAAACATAGTATTGTTTTCCTTCAGTACAACATATTCATCTTAATTAACATTTATTTGATTTTTTTTTGAATTTCGTACAGGTAAAAAGATCACAAAAGTTTTGTTTTTCATACAACTACATAACCGCAAGGAAATTACTATTATATTATTATTTTTCTTTTGCTTCGGAAGTAACGACATAAAAAAAATGAGACGTTTGAATTCACCCGATTCGCCTGGTGTGGTCCAAAACAGTATGAAATCGATAACGCGATTCGTTTATTGACATGTTTTTTTAATAATAATTTGAACTGCGTTTCCTTGTTATAAGGTCGTTAACCAATACGATTTCTGATCCTTTTTTAGGGTTCCGTACCCAAAGGGTAATAAAAACGGGACCCTATTATTAGGACTTTGCTGCCTGTCCGTCGGTATGTCTGACGCCAGGTGTATTTCAAGAACCGCGATAGCTAGATACTGGAAATATTCACAAATTACGTATTTCTGTGGCCACCATAAAAACAAATACTAAAAACAAAATAAATATATGCGATTTTTAGCTCGATGTCAATAATGGCTACTAATATGTACTTGAAATATTAATCTCTGTTGTTTACCTAGTCTATAGTACGGAACCGTTCATGCGCGAGTCCGACTCACACTTGGCTGTTAAAAAAAATTGTAAAAACTACACTCGTAAAAATCGCTCGCTCCCCAAACTTAGAGCTATCCAAAGAGTTCGGATTGTAAAGAGAAGCGACGGATTAAGGATTAGCAGGGATTCCACAAACAAATATAAATAGAAAACGTAACTCAAATCTCCAACCGTTCTGGAAATACGAGTTATTTGCCAAATTAAAAGTCCTACTCATTTATTAATAAAACTTTGCTCGGTTTTAACGGATTTGTAATTTTAGAGCGAAGATTTGCGAAGTAGATTATAAACCATTTACCTAATATTCTTGGTAAATATTATATCAATTTACGAGTAGATAGAAAAGTGCCTAAATTATAAGAATTTTTTTTTAAACTTGTGCGTGCAATGCCTATCTAAACATAAGACAAGAGGGTCTAACCGAATGGCAACTTTTTAAGAGAAAATGCATTGTTATGTTTGGAAATTATGCTGAAAGATATTGACATGATGTGTATACTTTACGCGTTATCTCTTTCCGATTGCCACTTGTCTAGGCCTAAGGAGGTTGCGGGTTCGAGTCCCGCTCGTGCGCAATTTTTGTTTTCTTATTTCATCAAATTAAACTGTCTCATCTCATATTCCTTTAATACTAAAAAGTCATAAAAGTCTTAATAGTAAAGAAAGGTATGGTCATTGAATTGAAAAAGGCGAAGCCGATGACGTAGATAACTTTTAAATTGTTAGGGTCCAGTTTTAAATAGTGATATTATTGTCTATGTTATAGAAAATAATAAAAATTTAAATCTCCTTTTTTAAAAAAAGTAATGATAGTGCCCTGTTTCTATTAATGTATACAAAATAAAACTACTGTTAAAATATTATCACATAAGATGATTTGACCTTATATAGCTTATACACTGGAATAGCACGAACACTAAAAAAAAATAATTTACAATGATATTTTGTGTGATACAATATTGTTACGCGATTGAAACCACGGGAAACTGCTAGTACTATATAATGTTCATCCTCTTGTATCTGGCAATCTCTGAAAGGGTTATTTGCCAACTGGACACAAGAGACTGGACACACGTGTGTCCAGTTGGTGAAACTTAAAGATATTACGAATTATTTTTTCTTTATCTGGACACGCCAATGTGTTTACTCGAGTCCACATAAGAAAAATAATTTACCTTGCCTTATGTGGACACACGTAAAAAGCTGGTGTGTCCAGATGACGAAATAATAAGTGATAATATTTTTAAGTTTCATCAACTGGACACACGTGTGTCCAGTCTCTTGTGTCCAGTTGGTGCAAAGTTGTTGTGTTGTTCGCAACACCTCAAAAATTACAACAAGTATAAATTTTTATTTCCCTGACTACAATCCACTAGCTAGCGGGTTCCGAAAACTTCGGAAACTTGGTAATTCGACCCAGAACAAGCAAACTCGGTGTTTCTTTTTGTTTTCACACAATTTACATATACATCTGGTTCAGTATTTTTATTTCGTGATCTTTAGTTGGCTGTGGGTTGTGACTCATTTTAGATCAGATCGTAGAATAAAAATAATAGAGTTTTATTGAGTTTTTAAAGATATTCCGTGTTTCATTCGAGGAAGTTAGCTTGAAGGAATAAACAGATTTTTTACTAACTTAAAAAAAAAGATTTTTAATTCCACCTGTATGTGACATCGTTGGAATTGAATATTATTTGAGTATGATGATCTGTATCGGCTTTTTAAGTGCAAGTTATGTTTTTATATGTTTATCCACGAATTTCTAGAAAACGGAGATGTTTCTTTTTTGTTCAGATAAGTGTGTGTTCAGACAAGTTTCATTAGAATAGGTTTAGTAGTTTTTGAGATAGGCATCATTTTCTGAATTTTTATTGAAGCTTTCGACCATGACCCCGGAGTAAAATTGTAAGGTATTGATGGTCTCAATCGCCTCCTAAAAATTGGCAACACCTTGCTATGTCATTATGTAGGTAGGTACAGTAGTTAAAGGCAATGTAAGACAGACACACATATAGACGGTGTTATAAATAAATATGTAAGCTTCGAACAGCGCATACTTCCAATTCCGCTGTCCTAACATTAGCACACAACAAATTCCAGTTTCGGGGAAATGATTTCTTTGTCTGTGCTAGGGTGCGCAGGCTGGTTTATAAGCGGGACAAATGTGTTTTTTTTTACTTTTTTTTAATTACAAATTAAAAATAGGTCGATAGGTCGATGACCTAAAGAAGGTCGTTGGTAGTGACTGGATGAGGAAAGCAGGGGATCGTGCACTTTGGCGTTCCCTTGGGGAGGCCTACGTCCAGCCGTGGACTGCAACAGGCTGATTGATTGATTGATAAAAATAGGTAGCGTTTAAAGAAAGTAAAGCCAGTCAAAAATATAAAATTTTTTCTCAGTTTCTTTCCATATATTTATTGCGTATTTTTTATGCACTCAAGTAGGTAACTACGAGCTTTATTATATAACAGAGCACACAACATACAACCTACAACGCTCAGTAACCATTTGGCTTGCTATTTACAATGTTTATAAAGTACTTGAATTCGATGGCTTCTGTTTGGAATTGGCGTACCATTTCACTGATTGAACTGTTGACCTGATTTCCTGAAACCTATCTTTTCAAACGTTTATACTAAATATTCGTGAGTATTTTCTTTCTAAAACTCTTTACTAAAAGCTGCAGAACATAAAAAAAAAGAAAAGAAGTCATCACTTCAATAAAACTATTTTATCATCAATAAAAAAATGAGCAGTAAAAGTGTGATATTCATAAGTCATTTAATAGTTCATAACACTTTTTCCAATATCACTAAATAACTACGAAAAACTGACAATCAAAGGTGATAAACAAGCAAACGATTCCTTTGACTAAATAAAAAGAAACACCAGCTTATATCCGGGAATTTCCACCAAAAATCACGGCGACCCTACAAATAGGGGAGTTATTTCGTGCACTCCAATTACTACGCGGCAAATATTTGGTGACTTCCAACTGACAATCCAAGGTGTTATGAGGAACTATTGAAAAACACTCCCTAAGGATGCGTTCCGGAAAACTACCATTTGGATTGAGTGGATTTACCCGATCTTTTTACCCCCTGAGGGAGAATCGAGGAAATCATATCGTGGCCAAGTTAAAGAAGTGTTGATTCGTAAATTAAATACCGAAGTCCTAATAACCATAACTTGCGAAAACAGAATAAACTTGAACTAATTACTCCGAGAACGCATTACGGTAAAAAGACCATACTGTTTGAGGGAGTACAGCTATATAACAACTTGCCAGAGAGCATCAAGAAATGTAAGAGCGTGGAAACGTTTAAGCGCAAACTCAAAATACACATAACAGCGAGCTTCGACGACTAATCATTATATTATGTATAAATTTAGTGGTAGTTATCTCATTTTAAGTGAAATGTAAATTTTTTATGAGAATAAATTCTATAAACCTAAGTCCAGAAGTATTATAACCTCAAATCGAGAAGCTACTGAGCCGAAAGTATTTTATTGTATCAAGAAGCTGTTTCGGATGTTTTATTACCTGGTATAGTCTCTTTGATTTCAGTAACTGTTATTATTATGTGCTATATTATGTACAATTCCTTATTTTCTATCGAAGATTGAGATACTGTTAACATTTATAATATTTCACGCGTTATGTGACGAAGATGGCGGTAAAAAAAAACAACTATAAAATTGGATATTTTTTATGAACGCAAATTCAATTTAGAACCTAATTATTAACAAAAAAAAAATTATTATGAAGACGGTTTAAAAGGTTCCAATAACTTATTAATTTCATAAAAGCAAATGTAATTTTTATTTCATACTTCCCGCTTACATCTGTAATCTCGTTCGAGTTTTTGGCCCTCGTATAACACAATAACATCAATCGAACATTAATTTAGAGCGGGTACAGTCAGCCACGAACGTTATAGGTATAAGTGCCTGTATAAAATCAAATCAAATCAAATCAATTTTATTTCTTATCACAAACAAACACAACTGAAAACAGGATTAATTAATGTTTTTATTGTTTGTGTAAGACTGATGCCTATGCTAGGTAATAAGTCATCCGCCTTCCACTACAGCGAACCGCCATAGAGCTGCGGAATTTTTATAAATAGCAAAAAATAATATACAATTTGTAGCACAAATTGTATGTTATTTATTGGACTTATTAGAACTATCACATCTCTATTATTACTAGCGGTCTATTTTATCTAATATATACATACAAAGTCATGTTAGTTACAGCACTTATAACTTGAGAACGGGAGGACCGATTTTCATTATTCTTTTGGAGTCGGTGTAAGATGTCTATCGTACGTACAACAACCACAACAATCTACGCACATCATGCACCGACTACAAAAGATGTTTTTATCCTAAATAAAAGTCGAATGCATTATTTTAAGCTTTTTTAATCAGGTTTTGGAGGCGGTAAAATGTTTAATATTTTTTTTTACCTTACCTCGGCAAAGCCAAAAGGAAGGGTTTTGATTTAAGCAGTCTAAGAATCTATGTATGTGGGTATTTATTTATGTGGGTTAGGTACACCTTTGGCTAAACTACTAAGCCGATTGTGTTGAATGATAATGATGTTGATAGAATCGATTCCTTATTTGACCTAGTATTATGTAACCTTTTGTAAAAATAAATGACCAATAGATTAGGGTATTTGTAAAAAAAATATTACAGTCATACAGAGTGGGGTATCAAATGAAAGAAGACAAAATTACAATATTGTATTTAGACTATTTATATTGTTATTTAAAAAGCCATGCCGCAAAATTTTACTACAGTTAAATGCTATTGTTTTTTTTTTTCTTCAAATATTTCAAAAACGGGAAGTGAAATAATATTCCGGCTGACTGTACCCGCTTGAAGAACAATAGGTGGGGTGATCCGTTCAGCCCTTTGTAGGCAGAAGTAAGGCTTTTTGAAGATTTCTCCTTTTTCTTTCCTTTGACAGGGCATTTTCCCTACCTCTATTTGTGATTATGTTAATAAATTGAAATGGTCTCGGAATTTCTGTGTTGATTTTTTTGTGAGAACGGTTAATAATAAATATATTTTTAAGGTGTAACTGTATACTGAAAGTGACAAGTCGTAGTACTTTAGTCGACAAATAAGCAATAACGAACGAATAATTTAAATATAGAACGTCGTTTGGTATGAAGTATCTAGTAGATAACGTTAACCAGAAGTTTTACAGACATTATGAAACAAGCCGTACGTACTGTTACATCAATTTCTAAAACACTTTCACTTTTTACGAGATAAATCTGATGCTGATGCATTTTTTTTTATATGAACTCATACTTACATAACATCGTACTTATATGTATAAAACACACATGCAGCAATTTCACGTGCAATCGAGATCTCTGGTGCCTAACCACCTTACGACCCAAAATCGCCTGCACCTCGCGTCGCATATTATTTGCAGTGAAGCCCGTTTTTATGTCGTGTGTGCAAGCGATTTTAGTTGAAAACTGGTAAACATCGACCGCACCCCGCTAATTTGCTGGTATCCAGAAACAGGAAATAATTTTATAATATAGATTAATAATAATTCCAGTTTAAAAGTTGCTTAACTCACAAAAGTAACAGAACCACGGCTTTTCCCGGTTCTAAGTGGAAAGAAAACCACTAACGAATAATTCCCCTTTAATTAGACCATTAGAAACGCTTGCTTTTACAAGTTCTGAAGGAAATTGCATTCAAGTGGTAATGTGGTTGAAAGTAGGCTTTAAACTTTATAATTAAAACAATTTAAATGGTCTGACTTTGAAAAGGATGAGGACATCTGCTGATACTACCAGCGACTATAATCTGAAGCAGTAAAATTTGATATTTAACCTCGATAAGTTCGTGACAACTCAATTTTCTGATTTTCTGCTGCATTAAAAATATTTGAACATTTAAAAAAAACTCAAAAATTAAATCACGTGAGCACGAATTTTGTCTCAACGTTTTTCGAGCGTCATCTGGTGTTTGACAGGTATATTATGAGACCAGAGTTACATAAAGACTGCATCTTCAGATCAGAGAAAGGATATTTCTATGATTGCATCAAAGTACTGCATGCATGGTTTATCCCTCACTCGGGAGCAGACTACATAATTACCATTTCAAAAAACCTGTATAGATTTTAAAATATTCATCATTTTATGATTTAAAAAAATCAATTTGAATGGCGTCGTTGTCAAGACGCCCCAAATGACGCCTATCAATGAATGAATTCGTTTTTTCATATCTCCATACCATTAAATCACTAGAAACTACCAACCATTGTTATGTGATGATGTAAGAACTAATCAAAATGGACAGCTGAAAAACAAGCCTATTATACTTGAGTTATGACGCCAATAGCTACATTTAAGTAGGTATATAAAATAAAATAAAAAGCCACAAGTCCTGCGGGAGTTGTAATCGAAAATGTGACCCGCTCCGGGCACATTAGTTTTTAACAAAGATACGGAACCAGGCGATATATGCCATAGGGTTGTCTATTACACGTTTAAAAAAATGTAAACAAATCTCATTTTTGTGAAGCAGTCATTTTTGAGAAAGCAGTAGCATTTCCAAAAAAAAATTGGTTCTTGAAGTGTTCCCGATTCAGATCTAGTACCAAACCTTAAAAGTGTGTGAGCATCCATCATTAAAGAGTTAGAGAAAAACAACAACGCATTAAGTTATACTCGTACGTACATAGGAGATTCTGGATATTAATTTCGGCTTAAATTCAATATAAACGTATGAAAACGATCTTAGTTAGTATACAAATATCATAAATGGGTAGGTTCCTGCAATCTCCAACAATTCGACATTTAAAGACAATACAATATTTTAGGTCAACCTTTCATTTATCATTCTTTTTAATTTACACAATTACTTTTTTAATTGCTCGTAAACATTATAAAATGTGCCAGTTAAACACAGAAAACTATGACGTCACAGTTTCAATTCGTCATATTAAATCTATGGAAAAGTGATGTTTTGACCAACTTTTGTCCTCGACGATTCGAAGTGAAAACTAGCCTATTCTCCATTAGTATGTTAGTATCTAGATCACAAAGATAAAATAGCTTCTTCTAGTTCTTACCTATGCTGTTACTGTGATAGGTGTCAATCAACAAGAGATAGGTCAGAAATAGATATTTGCCTTGACCTTTGACTGAATCTCGAAAACTTTTTTAATTTAATTGAGTCAAATAGCATTTTCTTTCTTTCTTTCAAAACCCATATCGCCAGCCCTACTACACCAGTCTCCAAACCGCGGGAACCCACACCTGCGCCAATTGCTCTGTAACTTACAGCGCCCAGAAAAATATTGGAAACACCCCTTTTGTTACGAGTATGTTCCGAGTAATCTCCACTTCCTCCACAACTCAGTAAATACACTTGCAAGGTTCTTTACGACAACCTTCCGATATTTCGTCTGAGATGTTCTGAAGATTCAGGTGTTGAAGGTAGGACTAAGGTTTTCATTTTTAAATACAGGTTGTATCGTTTTTTTTTGACGTGACAACGTCTTAAATTAGGTTGCGGCTGGGAGTCACTTATGAAAAAGTGTAACGCTCGGTAACGTTACGATGAGTCACCGAACGAGAGAGAGGCCCGCCGAATGCCTTGCGTCTCTCTCCCACTCAACTATGATCGGTCTGAATCGGTCTAAAATTTGTGCAATTCATATTTTCATTCAATTCCTTGTTCCTATTGTGCAATTTAATTATATCCATATCAATAAATATTCTACCGAGAAAAAGACGTTGTCACGTAAAATCTTCGCCCGTAAAACCGACTTTACAGGCAACCATTTTTTTAGTAAAAGTAGAATCTACATGTGTCGACTTTATCAAACGCATGAAGTAAAGCTTTCGTAGTTTCTAACCTACACAAATCAATTTTATTATACTTATCAGATAAATATATTGTCTCCCCAAAAACCTTAAATATATTTTTAAATGGAAAAACCTACAAATTGTTTTATTTTTAGGAAGTACTTATGTACTATTTTAGTCTTTCAACTAATGGTTATGCACAATTTTTCCCAGGGAGTAACGATAATCATTCGCTGTTTTCTTAGACCTAACAATATGACCTTATCGACCATTGATGACTTTTGAGAGGGTACAGAAGAAAAAGTAATGTAGATACGAATTCTTATTCATAGATATTTCTCACTCAAAACCAGCAAAATTGATGTCTCATGGCATCCTATATAGTAATAGCTTTAAGTGTTTAAAAGGCAATGCAGGTACACGCATAATGAAAGTTACACCCTAACTATATTATGTGTATTTATTTATCTGTAAGAAGTACAATGGGGCCTAATATGGTGCCTTGTAGGACACCCTCCATAATAACGCCTAATCTTCACGTTATATTAATTTTATAACTGTGTACTACATAATCATCGACTTATGATATTATCACAATGTAAAAACATAATAATCAACAGTCAAATATGAAACAAAACCTACGCAACAGTAACACTACACTATAAAACGCTTAAAGGAGTACTAGACTCACTTTCGAATAGCCGTCAAAGTGTTTATTAGTTGTTTTACGTATTTATTTTAGTTTTTCTATTATTTTGTTATTCGTGCCTATTTGTTTTCAACACTGATTAGATGCCTAGGCCTTAGGATTGACTTAGTTCACAACTTTACCACACAAGGCTGTACCTTTATGTTTCACGGACACTGAGCTTCTTTTTAGTGTACTCCTGACCTCACACACCGTACAAAATGCCCGCAGTTACCTCAACTCTTGGCTTCCACACCTTCGGCCTCGTAGGCCTTGACATAGATTCTCGTTGGGGCGGCGATCTCCCCAGTTCCCTACTCTTACGGGATGCCGGGTCCCTTAAGGGTAGTGTAGCGCGGCTCTCGAGTTTGGTTGGTGGTGACGTTGTTGTGGGGCAGCGGCGACGTGGGGCGAGTGTCCGCCGGACGTGCGAGCGCTCTTCGAGGTCCCACGACGCGCCCCCGTCCGAGCCCCGCCCCTGACCCGGTACGCCGCACCGGACGGTACCATCCTGTTGCTGACGGAAAACGGCACCAGACTGATGACCCGCGCCGCCGCCGCCAGCCTCCTGCGCGCTGCCCTCCTCTCCCCGCGCCCCCCTCGGCCCCGCCATGGTGAGCCGCCGCCGCACCCTCTCTTCTCTTCTAAATCTCTGTGTCTCTGTCAGATTCCATCGCCTCTTGCACTGCACGCTTCGCACTGCTTCGTAAGGTAGGAGCGCTTCACCATCGACGACCGACCTGGATGGTAACGGATAGACCACGGCGAAAAAGCAAGATTCACGAGCATTTTTAAACTTAAAGTTTTCTACCTCACAGACTGTTCGTTAAGCCGGCTTATCAAAATGAAAGGCGAACCCAACTTTAACGATTTGGCTAGGTTAAGTTTAGTTACATCAAATTAAGCTTTTCAAATATTCGCTCCTACTTTATGCCTGCATGCTTTTAGTTTACTGTTGTTTCCCCTTTTTTTCCTTTTTTAACCACTCTAGACTTTTATGAGGCGCTATTTGAGAATCCTTTGTTCGCGTCTACATCGAAAGTCTAAAATGGGTTAATTAACTCTTGAAATGAGCATGACTGCATGTTTTCTTTCTGCATCTTCTATTTTTCTACGATCTCTATGGTTACTGCGCGGCATAGACTTGGCTTTGATCAATAGTTCGGACAGGCCTGCAATCCGAGGAGGCTTTGCTATTTTTGATCGGGTCGAGAATTTTCTGAATTTGTAAAAGATTTTATTAATGCCCGATGAGTGTCGTAATCGTAACGTTTCGATCTTTGTTGTTTGGATTGTCGTTTTTATCGTCATTAGGGTTATTTTTATATCGATGTGTTGGTCGACCGGCGCGATGGGTCGGGCTGCATCGCGGGCGGTCGCGCGTTTCCCGAAGCTAAGCGATTCGATGGATGCCATTCCAGTAAAGCTGATGACGGACGGACGCTCCGGCAACCGAACCGGTACAGCAGTGACGTCATGGATCGGCGGTATGTCCATAACGCAGGACGGGAACCTGATAGCGCCGGACAAAATTATGACCCACATCCACCGATACGCGAGCCCGCACTACAACCCCCACGGACACCATTACCACCGCTGGAACCACGAACCGGGGGGGAGCGAGGACCCCCTCTACGCGACCAAGACCGTCTACGGGCCTGGATACATTGATGAAAACCGTACGTATGGTTATTTTCAACCGACGTTCACTAATCTCTCGAGATCGTTCTTCTACCTTATTTACACACGTGTATAGTATATTTTTGTCTTACCTGAACTAGTATACTGTTTCTCTATAATAGTGTCTATTCCAAAATTATTATATCATATTTTCGAATTCTTCGTAGGCACTATAAATTTTAAATAATTTAACTTTTAGGTTAGAATAATCGACTACTACAATCACAATCTAGAGACATTAGTAAACGTCACCAGAATTAGGTCATATAAAAATTATTACACCTAAAACAGACAGTACAACCATAGATATCGTAATTTTACACTCACTTGAGCTTAAACTGTACAGCTCTGGAACAATTTGGGTCGAAACACGGGTTGTTTTTACTGAAAGCACAAAAACAGTTGTCAATTTAAGTACCCAGTGCTCATTCGTTTTTTTTTTTGTTTAAATCCCGGTTTGGATCACTTTTAGCATAGTATCTCCCACTATTTACTTTAGAACGGTGTAGGTTTAAAGAACAACTGATATAAACGAAACAAAGTAAGGCTTTGCGTAGTCAAAGGACTTAGAAGGGATCCTCCTAGTAACGCTTTAGAACCCTTTGAGACTTGCTTCCTTTTCCTTGTGGTTCACAGTAAAGTCGTAGAAGATTTAGATGTAAACAAAGGATTTAGTAAACGCTTAGACACAGAATAAAGGGAAGCTTTTGCAATTTTTGGAATTCAAACATCCGTTATTCAAGTATATACTTCGAGGTTGTTTAATGGAATCGGACGCAATGAAGACGTATTGAGTTCAAGATACTTTTGCGCGGTTCGATTAAATAATTTCTCACCCATTTTATACCGTAACGAGTTATTTCAAAGTTGAAAGTTGAGCATGATTGAACATCGAGTTTTCTGCTTAGTATTTTCAAAATCGTACATTTTGTTTTTGAACAACCATTGGCAATCCATCGTGTTTATCACTATAAGCAATATTTTTAAAGATTTCTTCACATGTGTCATATTTATCAACTTTACCACTATTTGTAAATTATATTTGTCATGGCATGAGCATATTGTAATTTACTGTATGTATAATATCACTTTCGAATATTATACTTGATATTTTTTTACTTTTATGTTTACTGATATTTGGATTTAGTTTCCTTATTATTTTATCTATGTAAGTATTTGTTTTGTGAAGGGATTCTTTCCTTTGATCTATATTGAAATATTTTTGAGCTTCATATGGTATTACGTTTATTAGGGAAAATATTAATAATGGGTTTTAAAAACTGTGTATTCGAAATCGGTTGTTCGGCGGCGTTTATGAATAAATCAAAAGTGTATCTCATGAAACAATTTTATTGCAGGCTTCAAAATTACACACAAGTATTGTTAACAGTCCAAATTATCCGTATTTACCGTGTTTTATGAATCTCGCGTAAAACGTGTATGGTTTAATATCGAAGTTAACAGTTGATTATTTGAGTCAAATTGTTTATGATATTACCTTCACATAGCTTTTGACGTGTTTTTCTTTTAAACACCGACAATGAGTGTCCTACTTTTAATCTTTACATCCAGGACTATCAAATAGGAGGATTAGTATGATCAATGTGTGAACAAATCACCTCGACCACATCATCACTTACCATCAAGTGTGATCGTGGTCAAATGTCTGATCATTAAATAAAAAAACCAGACCTGGTTCAAGATGAAATTTCCCTTTCACACACTGACCAGACCTACCACAAACCCTCAACCGTAGATTGCTCACCCTCACTTGACACAGACTAACACATTGCCCAACCTACAGAGAGGATCGCCAAAGAGAACGGTAGATCAGGTGATGAGAAGGTGGCTCTCCAGTCCACCTGCCACGTTGCCTTGGACGCTTGCATCAAGGATGGGGAGTGCATGACGTCACTGACGCCTGTGCTGCAAAAGTGCCATTCCTTGGAGTGTGACAGGGAGGGGTGCATGGCAGCCCTGAGGGGGTTCTATAGGAAGCCTGGTGTTCACTGGAATACGGAGATTGCGTTCTGCCTTTGCAAGTAAGTATAAGATTTTAAACTTTGTTGCATTTTTAAACTAAACTTCACAATTTACCCGGTTACACGAGTCATGTCGCCCCGAGACCATGTCTCGTGTAACCAGGTCGAAACGTCGGGAAGGTACACCATTTTTACCTTTTTAACAAGTGAAAGTTGCATAAAATCCCGTTAAATTGTGAAGTTTTTGCAAGTAAGTGTTTGATTTGAAGTTATTTTGGAAGACATACAAACGTGCTTTCTAAAGAAACTTATTAGGTACTTTTGACTAACTTCTGACATATTATATTAGTAGTAAAGACGTTTGGTGGAAGAAACTAAAAAAGGTAACGTTCAAAAAGTTGATGAAACATAACTAGTGGACAAATATGATTGTAAATTGCGAGTTGCGAGGGCCTGTTTCACAATGCCTTAATTTCTGGTTACCGTTATCTGTCTAATACTTCATTCAATGAAATTCCACATTTTAATAATTCATTGGTTAATACTTATATGTTGATGGTGAAGTGGTGAAATGGTGCTAAATCAAAAATGTTACTAAATCTTTCAGGAAAACCGACAACCGCGAGGACTCGTGCATGAATGCGCAAGAGCGTCTCCACCCGTCGTGTGCGCAGCGGCCAGCTATAGGGTCACCTTTGCCGGCCTGCCATACCCTGGCCCACGCCTGCCGAGAAGAACCGGAGTGCAGGTCAGTCTCAGATATAGATAGTGCCATCCACGAAGGCGCGCCCCACTCTTTTTTTGATTGAGGAACGTGTGGGGTGCGGGGGGAGACACGCGCGTCAGTTGCGAGCCGGCCGTCATTCAAATATTCAGACTCGTCACGAATGTGTCTCTGCTTAAATTATTTTTAAACTGTCAAGGAACACCCAGTGCATTGTTTTAAAAAATGAACCTGGTGTAATCTACTGTCATTACTAAATTTACTGAAATAATTATTATTGGTAACTTAAACACCATAAACAATTTTAAATAAAAAATGGTAACTTATAATATTACCGGGATGTACTTTATCGGGGAAGACTATAAAATATTACGCTAGGACCTACGTGTACGAAGAAAAAACAATTTACGCGTATGAAGTCCCGGTGGACCGATGGTTCTCTTATAAATAAAGTTTTTAAACATTTTTTTAAATGTTATAAATCGTTCTTACGTATTTCGTTACGTTAATAGTAAAAATGATGCTTGTGCATGCATTTTAAAAATAATATATTACTTTTCTAGTAACTAACCATACCATACCTACTTAAAACCAAATCCAAATAGAGCATCTTTCCCTTTGAGTGTATTTTTTGAAGTGTGCTTGTCATTCATTAGTCATTACGATGTTCCAATTTCAATTCAAAAGCTTGCACACATGTACTATAAACGATTTGGATGAGTGGTGGGGCGCGCCTTCGTGGATGGCACTATCTATATATCCATTTTTTTATGGAGAAAGCCAGACATTTGGATACGATCTCATCTCATCTTGTCGCAAAAACAGTCGGTTAGATGGCGCTGAAGTCACGCGTAATGACGTATCCAGTCGGACCGACCGCAAGGTAGCTCGCTTCGAAAGAGAGTTGGTCCCGGTTAGCCAAATGTTGCGGGTTCAAGTCCCGCCTGAGCGCAATTTTTGGTTTCTTAATATTATTCTGAGAACACCTCTGCCGGTAGAAAATTTCACTCCTTTGCCGTACGCAATAGAAAAGTAGACTATTATGCATATACCAATGAGGGCCATAATATGTACGAGGTTTTTCGATGTAAAACTTATAAAACTGTAGGTTTATAGTTTCTATTTTCTTCCGATCAGCTAAACATCTGAACTGCTCTATCGGTAAATATCAAAGCATCTGCGACTGAAATCCAGTTCGAACCAGATTAAACCGATAATACTGGAGTATGGCGGTAAAATTAACGTGCATTTGACCGTCCGGTTGAAAACGGAAGGTATTTTGAGCCAGCTTAGTCAGTGACCTAGATACCCCTTGGATAATCTGTACACAGCATCTTCTACTTTAAATTCATAAAGAAGAATAATGTACCTCATTTTTAGGGTTCCGTAGCCTAATGGCAAAAAAAACCCTTATAGTTTCTTCAAATCTGTCTGTCCGTCAATGTCACAGCCACTTTATTCTCAAAACTATTAACATTACACAGTTAAAACTTGGTAGGTAGGTACGTGTATCATGTTAACCGCTTTACCGGTAGTTTTTGAGATATAGTACATTTTCAACAGCCGCAATCAACACTTTGTCTTTCATACAAACACTATGAAACCAGTTATTTTTGCTGTAAATATCATTCTGATATTTTTGCTAGGTGGAAGTAAGTGGACTCCAAATTCGTTTAAATATAATAATATAACCTGGAAGAATGCAATTATCCGCATAGCGATGACTGTAAGTGACCTTTTAAATAAAGATACACAGAACTTAATTTATAAATTTAATTATATTCAATAATATAATTAAATATCAAATAATTGAAATCTAGTATTATATTATCTGTGTCTTTGGTAAAAAAATCCTATACTACTTTTTCCAATCATTTAAAGACTGACCTCCAGAACGTTTTTAAGAACTTATAAAGAAGCCTTACTGTGCGTGCACATTCACAAGGAAACATAATATTTGTCACGTTTCGGGCATTCAGAAGTTAAGACAGAGGGCCCCTGTACTATTTTAAGGCATCAGCATCACAAAATACAGGTCGTAAAAAGTTTACAGAAACATTGTTGTTGGCATTTGGGGCAGAGGTAGAGTAAGAGATCACGCAATTTGTAAACTTTTCAACATCGTATATGTAACAAAAATTAATATTGCCTATCAACCAAAGGCTATTTGCATCTAATAATTTTTCAAAACTGAATACCTAAGAGTATGTATCTTAAATCCGGCCGATCGAGTAAAACAGGCAAATAAATCGTGTTTGTGGTAAGGGACCCTTTAGTATTTGACATGACACTAACAGGACTGAATTGATAACGTGTTGTAAGGTTAATAAGTTGTATAATATTGATGTGAGACTGTAAACCAGGCTAAAAATTATTCATATATACTAGCTGCTCAATGGTTTTAGAATGTGTTTAACACGCACAGTGTTATTTTTGTATTAATTTAGAATGAAATAAGAAACCAAAGATTACCTACCGTTTTAGTTTACTAGCTGCTGTTATTTTTACCGTCTCAAAAACTTTAGACACGTACAATTTCGATGTTAAAATACCGTAAGTAACTGCCGTCTGGGCACAACTGCACTTGTGTCTGTATGTGAGACAAACAAGGGCCCTTAAGCCGGCCCTGTACTCGTATACATCTTCGCCTCAACTCATTCTAACCATGTATAACCGAATTAAGGCTCACCTACAAAAGATGCGATTCTGGTGCATGAAAACATCACTTTTTGTTTATATTTTCCTTTGGTTTGAGTATTTATTTACTTATGATTTATTGCATATAAAACTAAATGCCGTGCTATCTATTTTTTTTTAAATTCTCTTAGATTTTATTTCGTCGACTAAAGTTCATTCATGCATCATCATCATTATCTAACTAACCCGAGGACAAAATATCATATCTTTTTTTTGGTCAACAAGTCTACAAATCAAATCATCATCAAAAAACTTAACACGTTCCGGGACACTACTCCAGACACAATAGATTTATTGTTTTCACGCCTGTAGGCGTTCACTGTCCCGGAACGTGTTAAATTGAGACCTCGCCTGCGGGGCACAGGGGTGCGAGGGGAGGCGTGAGCGGGTTGCGTGAGGAGTGCGGATACAGCCACTCCGCTTTTACGTCCCCCTGCGCCCCTGTGCCCCGCAGACGAGGTCCCAAAGGTCAACGACCAAAAGAAAGATACGATATTTTAACCTTTAACTCTCAGGGTATACCCTGCACATGAAAAGCTTATAAATGGCCACTTTTGATTATTCTTATATCGCTGCCTCCGGTGCTAAATAACTCACTGTCACTCTTTATTTTGTACAGATGCACAAACAGACTGCACTAAACCCAATATTGCACTACTGTGGATTTTCCGCCAAATGATCTCGAACTTGCACATAGCGCGGCTCTCTCTACGGTAACGCCGCGGATTACGTTAGCGAATGCGGAATTATTCTGCAGAAGATTTTCAGGGCTACCCGTGTGTGATGTTTTGTCTTGGATTTAGATGATCATTGGACTAGACGTATTGAGCGGATAAAATAGAAACTATAGGGTAGATGGTACCTGAAAAGTTGAATAAATTAGTCCTACAGACGTGGGTCGATTCTTTCTGTCTTGCACAATGGGTAGAAAATGCATTACATAAAGCATTTACTCCCCCTTTTGTGCTTTCTTTTGTTAACTGGAATAAATAAACAGAATATACATTAGTTATATTCTATAAAATATTCATACACTCATTTCGTGTGAATCGACAACCCTGATGGTTCCTCATATTCACCCTAACCTACAAATTCGAGCGACATCTCTTTATACCGTGCACGGAAATATGAATCCAATACATTTTCTATTATTGAGTGGAATACAATGTTCACATGTTACGTACAGGGAGAATAATGTTTTGCTTTTGGCTGCTTCTTGACAATAAATGGGCATGGAAAAGGAAGTATTTTTGTGATCAAAAAACGAATGCCTATGTGATTTTATATTCTTACAAAATAAATATTAAAAAACCAACTTTTTTTTATTGGACGAAGAAGTAAGAATTTGGCGTCATGTTGTATCCGTTCACCGCGGTACTTGGTTAGTTTCGTTAGTTTGGCCGGGGCGTTTTCCGCACTTACCCTCATGATTGGGCCATTGTACGTATGTCCCTCCTTTTTTATTCACCGCGGTACTTATGGGTACATAAATACATATAGTATAGCCAACACGTAGGACGCGTAGGACGTCCGACAAGATGGACAGACGACCTTGTAAAGATCGCAGGATCACACGCAATGCAGACCGCTTGTTGTGGAAAACCGTGGAGGAGGCCTTTGTTTAGCAGTAGACGTCCTTTGGCTCCTAATGACACATCAGGGACTCACTACAATGTCAATCGGTAGTCCTTCGATCCTCACGCTTTCAAGGCATCTCCCTCTATTGATAATCAGGTGGTCAAATTCCGGATTTTGATCGTGTCTTAATATACAATGATATACTTACTTTGATTACTTTACACACTTAAAATAACACACCCTATTTTACACACCACACACGCATTAATGTTTAACTCACTTCTACTCTTCATTCACCAACACCTTTTATTCACCTTTTATTATGTGGCTTTAGTCCTTTATTTGTATTCATAATTTCTTTACTCTTTTAAACTGTAATATGGCTGCTATCCTGTTGTTTCTTTTTCTAGCATTTTCATGAATTTTATTGTTTAGAACTGCGAGGGTGGCCTGGTGACCTGTAGAACAGGTTTTTTTTTAAACCTATTTCAGGCACCAGTCCCTCACAAGATCTAGGATTACATTATATTCATGTACATGCCTAATTAAAATTGAAATAACAACAAACATGTAATACCTATTTTTGTGAAGGAAAATAAATATACTTATTTATTTTATTTATATTAAGTATAAATCAATACCCACTCCAACATTCAATTCAATTAAACTGTTATCATCCAGGATCCGCCTGGAGAACTACGAACAATGGTGTGCCGTTGACGCCGTAACCCAAGGCTGTGCTGGATCACCTGCTGCCTGCAGGGCTGCAGTGGTAGCCGTTCTAGGGACTCAGCTGAGAGCTGCTTGCGCTTGCCGAGGAACTGACTTCGCCCAGCTCTATGACTGCCTCGGCTGGCAGAGACTGTTGTGGCTGAATCCTTGCGTTGGTAAGTTTGAATCAACTAATAGTCTAGACTCTAAGCTAAGCTGAATTAGAAGTCAGTCAGGCTGGGCTGGAAACTCGCCCCGGGTCGTAGATTTGTGTTGGTAGGCTATGTGGCATGATTACGATGGGCTCACCAAGAATACTGTGACCTGACATTATGAATAAGTGTTTCCAAGAAGACAACTGCCTAGCTAATTGTCAAGGGCCCATGAAACGTGCAAAATCTTCTGCTGTCCACTTAGTGTATGCCTATAACTTCTATGAGACTGAAGGGTAAAAAAATATGGACTTTGAGATGATCATCCGTATTATAACTTCTTCTACATGGATGAATTAAGTTAGTTATATCAAAAACTCAATCTTCTTCTTTTTTAAATTCTAGTGGAATCCCAAAGCGACTACCACGTGAAGACCTACGGCTCTCTGATGACGACCACTGTCGCCGAGATCGGGATCAACTACATGACAGTCCCTCCTGAGAACGCTATCATCCACCACACCACCACCCACCATGTCAAGCATACCACCCACCGGGAGAAATCCAGGGTTATTGAGAAAGAGGTGAGTGTAACTTTGAGCATTTTAATCGATTTAAAATGCCCTTATTTACAGTCAAACCTACTGATAAGAAACAATCCCAAAAACTTGTACTATTAAGGCCTCTGCCACCTTACCACTTTCAAACGAAAATGGCTTGCACACACCATATTAAAACGTGCATTATTCTAAACAAATGACGACGCGAGGTGCATGAGATTTTGACTCTTAAGGTAACAAGGCGGCAGTAGCCTAACCTAACCTACCCAGATTTATCAATACTTCGTTTGGTGATTTGTTCCCTAATTTGGAAATACATTTCAAGTGGGTTCTTGACCCTACAATCAAATTGTTTCGAGTTTGACATTAATTATGTACTCCATACCATAGAGAAAAATACTAGTCAAAGTCGTACTCGATGACGATGCAGCTTTATAAACCAACCATTTTAAAACTAGGACACCCGCGAGCCCCCCAGCACGACGCAATCCGAACAGACGGCCGAGCCAAAAAGCCAGCAGATCTCCGAGCCGATCATCGAGACGACCACAGAAACAACCACCATCCCCACCACCACTACCCCCACCACGACCACGACGAAGCGAACGACGACCACGACGACAACTACGCCGAAGCCAACGACGACGCTGGAGCCGGCTAAGTATTGTATTGTGAAGAAGCCGGAAAGTGATGATCAGGCGCAGTATATCAAGATGGGGGAGACTAGACGGGTTAGTTTAATAGTTTAATACTTAACCCGAATAAAAAAGGACGTGTAAATCTATATTGCTATGAAAGAAGTACATGTAGGAGTACATAACTTTATGTAGGAGAAGAAAGAAAGAAGTCGCTGAAATAATAACCCGTACTTCGTAAAAGCTGGTACTATACCGACAATTGTGGTTATCTACCTTGTATGTATATTCTTTTCTACTGGAAGAGGAGCTCAAAACGTATATTGACGATTCCTTACAACATTTCTTTATTTCTGAGATTAAACAACAAAAAAACCACTTATTTCTGACCCCAAAAGAGATAAGCAAGATTGGCATGTGATAGTTACATTGGAATAGAAAGTATATTTTTTAATTAAAAAAATCAAATAAAAATCAATTGCTTCTGAATTTTGTTTTTTATATATATTTCCAGCTCTACCGCTCAGCAGAGCTAGCAGAATGCACGGACTTGTGCATCTGCGAAGCTTCACTCCAGGTCTCCTGCAAGGTGGCATGCGTGCCCCGCGCTCCTTGCTCGTCGAGACTGGCCCACTACTCCCATGCTGCACCTGCGTACCAGGCTTATAGGGGACGGTGCTACTGCTACTCTGGGTCTTTCATCTGCATGAGGCCGAATCCTGGTGAGATCATCTTAAATGCTGAACTGCTTTTTCTCTTGGGTTTATAAGTAAGATAGTTATAAAGATCCACATGTTGGCACTAAACAACTGACGTGCAAGGCAGTGGTTTAAGATAGGTGGTCGTAAATTGTTTGCGGCTCTTAATGAGCCAAACCTTTGTCAATAGAGTACTACTTTTCAATACCTTATTGGACGAATCCTAGCTCATTTTAGCCTATTTATTACAATGCAACTTATACACGTCTTCCTATGTAGGAATATAAACATCTACTGATAATGCTCATCTATTGTCAACTAAGCTAAAGAAAAAGTAAGATTAAGCAGTTATTGCAGGTGAATAATAAACCATTGTACCTGCCAATCGCCTTTTTGAAGACGTAAATGTCCTCAAATACATCCAATCTATATTAACCTCCTTTCACATACTTGCTGGTCTCATTTCAGGTGAATACAAGCTTCCGGAAGGCGTATACCTGCTGCTTGGCTTCAGCGCAGTAGACGAGTCATTGTTGCGCCCGCACACTGGTTTGGGAGCTGAAGACGCTGTCCGTCTACTGCAGCAGTACCTTTACACTGTGCATAATGAGGGGGTAAGTGTTCCATCGTCATATCATTATTAGCCAAAGGTATATAAGTCTTGTGCTGCACATAGGGTAAAATTGTTTTAGTGGACGAGGCTTTACTGCGCCCGTGCACCGGTTTTGGAGCTGAGGACGCCGTCCGTCTACTGCAGCAGTACCTTTAACTGCCTCGGTGACGCAGCGGTCCCGGGTTCAATTCGCGGGTCGGGCCAAAAATATGTACATTGGTTTTTCTGGTCAAAAATTCTCAGAAATCCCGGAGTTTGTAAGTTGGCGGTTTTTCACCACCGTGCCTCGGAAAGCACGTAAACCCGTTGGTCCTGCGCCTGATCTCTCTCCGGTCGTGTCAGATTGCTGTCCTATCGGGCTATGAGAGTGAAAGGAAGTGAGAGTGCACCTGTGTTTTCACACACACTTGTGCACCATAATAGGTCCCGCGCAGACAGTTAGTCGTTGTGACTGGCCACCATAGTCGAAATCGGCTAGCGGGACTATTATTACACTGTGCATGATGAGGGGGTAAGTGTTTTATCATGATCATTATAAGCCAAAGGAGGTCTTGTTCTGCACATATGCGCAATTGTTTCAAGTGGACGAAGCTTAGGAGCTGAGGACACCGCCGCAGCAGTTCCTTTACACTGTGCATAATGAATGGATAAGTGTTTCATCATCATCATAATTATTAGCCAAAGAACGACTACTACTGAACATAGGCTTCCCTCATAGTTTTTCACAGGGACTGGTTGCAAGCAGTCTTCATACAGCGTTATCTTACATACGGTAAGAGAAGTAACATACGATAAATAGGGAGCCCTTTCGTTCGCATAGAGAGACTATTCGCCATAGTGTAATTTGGCATAACAGTTTCGGTATAAAACTCTTTTCGCATAAATTATGATAAGAATGTTATAAATCCGTTTAATAAGGGCGCTAGGAGATTAGAGAGGCTAATTCACAAGAACATCTCTGCATGATCTAAAGGTTTGACTGGCAGAGAATGCTTTTAGCATTAAGTCCACCTTTGTACACCATGATTTGTGCAATAAAGTTAAATAAATAAACATCAATAATTACATACTACATTTTGCAAACTTTATTCAAATAAACTAATGATATTATCACAGACTGCTGAAGGCATCAAAACATACTGTGTTCTAGAAAATTCTAAACTTTAAAAATTCCGAAGATCTTCAAATTTAAACTATTCCTTGTCCTATTTCAGACGAACTGCACCCTGACACTGTTCAACATCAGCAACGAGAACGTGATCATCTCCGCAAGCGTTCCGCAGAGGGAGCAGGAGGCGCTGCGGGAGGCCGGGGAAGCCTTACTGGATAGAGAAAAGGTAATTAATATTAAAAAACAATTGAACATACATCTATAAGCCTCCCAAGGGCGCAGCGTAGGACGTCCACCGACAAGATGGAAAGTAGACCTTGTAAATATCGCAATGGATCACACTGGATGCAGACCGCTCAGAACCGGTCGCTGTAGAAAACCGTGGGAGGCCTATGTTCACCTGATCGGCTGATAATAATGGTGATCATGATGATAAGCCTATAATAAAATTAGCGAATTCTATACAATCTTACTAGTAAGCAGAGGCTTCCAAAACATGCCTGATTGTAACTTAAGAAATAACATTACTATGGTGTGTATACGTGAGTTTGTGTATAAAAAAAGTGAACAGCGTAACCACGCGATGTCTGTCTTTATTGGCAGAGCAGTTCTTTATATGTATAATATACTAAAACTTTTAATAACTTACTTCACAAAGAGTTTTGTACTTGATCGCAAAGGCTATTCTATACGTATAATAAAACATACAAAATCTTTATTTTTATTTATAGTTGGAAAACCAACAGCATACTCTTTAAATTTTAAATTATATCCTTCCAGGAGGAATGCATCGACGTCCTCAAGGAGGTGAAAACTAGGATCAACACCCAACACGAAGATATCTCCTCTCATCTCCTGCTCTCCATCTTCAAGATCGCTGAAGTGGATGTAGTCTACCCCGCCCCTCCCAGCTCTGCCATTACCAGCCACCGGCCCTTCACCATTATCTACATCATCATTATCCTCATCACTCTCCTCCACAATCTTGAAACCAGCAACCTTGCAGCACCCCTCAAAACTATCGTCAATTTTATATCGAATTTACTCGACACCACTATCTCACCTTCTAAAGTCGTACCTATCTTTAACGAAAGATATATTTTGAACTTTCTATCTATTTTTAAAGATGAATTTACTGACATTATCGATGTACAAACATCGCACGACGCACTCGCTTACGTTACAGCACAAAACGAAATTATCACCGAAGTAAACGTAGAAATAAGAGATATAGATGTAAATAATTATAAGAAAATGATACATATCATAGAAGCTGTGAATATTACAATATTTGATAATTTTAATAAACTTGTTGCTGATGCAATTATACTTAAATATTTTTCTAGAGATGTGTATTATGAGATTGGATGTACTATTACTGTATTGCTTTTATATTTCTTTGATAAGGTCGCGTCCTCTTGTAGAGTGAAGTCCGATAGCCTAGGTCTGACTATAGTAGTAGTATGAAGACTGAAGATTATGAACTAACATATCATAGTTAATGTATTTGGTTTATTTCCGATCTAGACTGGTGCTTTGTAGGTCGATCTTAAAGGCTGGGTTTTGTAAATAAGTGTACGCCTTTTACACTGTTAGGTTTTTTTTTGTCTCTAGTTTTTTTTCTGTTGTAGACACGATGGAGATTTTGTATTCAGTGGATATTGTACCTACAATACGATTGCGATTCGCAATTTGAAATCGCAATCAAAAATGTATCTCAATACGACATATTTTGTAATAATGATAATACTTAGTATTAACCATGAAAGAAGCACCAACCATCAATGAATAACTAAGAAATAGAAAAGTTTTTGTAGAACCATTAGCAAATCAAATGACAATGCTAATACGCCGTGACTTAAATTGTACGATAAAGATTATAGGTAGACCGCGAAATTAAGACCTTGCCTGCGGGGCAAAGGGGTGCGGGGGGAGACGAGAGCGCGATTAGTGAGCGGCGCGGGTGGGTGTTTCCGCGCCGCCCGCACCCCTCGCGTGACCCGCTATCGTTTCCCCGCGCGCCCCTGTGCCCCGCAGACGAAGTCTCAATGAAGCGGTTTACCATAGTTTACATGCGGTAAAGGTACGTACTTGGAAAAGGGGTCGCAAGACTTATAAAGTCGGATGGTAAAAAGTCCTTGTGTCTATAGCAGAAGAAATGTGTATGTTTATCCTTTTATTTTCTCCTACCGTGAGTTTTGTAGTCTGAAGTAGGCGCCTTTCTGTTAGACTGTATTTAGAAAATCGTATATCCATCAATGTGTAAGCACCTGCAAATCTTGTAGTGGCGGAAAGAAAAGTAAACAAAATATAATCTCAGAGAGATTTTTGAAAATACATTTTAAAACAGTTAAAATGTAGTACAAAAAAAATATGTTGGAATTAATTTTGAAAAAAAAGACATCGTAAATTTTATATGAAGATTAACTTTAGTCAAAAAGATTTAAAGGTTTCAAGTATAAGCAGCCACTGATATACTTTCTGTAAGTCAGCAATCTTATTTGAAAAAATAAGGCACATAAATCATGATCGACATGAACGACTGCCTGCCATCATCTAATTTTATTTTAATAATGAAATGGTACTTAAAAAAACATACTCAAACAAGCACATAACATACAGATTGTCCAGTATTTGAAAGATAATCCTTTAATTACAATTGAGTGACATGTAATGTAATGCAAATTCTGTTAGTAAAAATACTAGTTTTTTTTTGTATGTTTATTGTTTTTTTAAACGATAATATTGATATAGGTTTCTGAAATATTTGACAGCATTGAAATTAAAACAGTATTTAAATTGTAGAAATAGTACATACCTGTTATTTCTACATTGTAATCTTGGTTATTTGCCGTATATTAAACTTTTATTTCTAAAATAATTTTAAAGAATTCTGAATAATGTTTTTACTTTTTAGTCCGCCACTACACTATCCTTACGTAGACGACACTTAGATAATGTATTTCTGGGACATTAAACGAATAGAAAATAATGTAACATGTTAAAATGGTAAAGCAAGAAGCTTTAATTTGGAGTAGAATTAGATTCTTGTGTTCTAAAAATAGTTTTAAAACCTAGTGATTTTAGAACTGAAGCTATGATTAGAATATTATGTAGTCTCTATATTTTTTTATTATTTTTCTTTGATATCTCTATAAATAATTAAAAACTACCTTTTTGTTTTAAGACAAAAAGTCAAGTTCATTTTTCACTATTCTTTTTTTGGAATTAATTGAATGAAAATTGGTAATTAGTGTAAATCAAATTTGTGTGTACTACAAAAGATTTTTTTATCCGTTAATGTTGCTGCTACGATTTAGTCGTAACAATATTTTTGGCATCGTGAAATTTCGCCTTATTAAATTCAGTAAAATGTTGAAATACTATATACTCTGATCTCGTGTACTCAGTTCCAAATCAATTGATAGTTTTTATTCAATTGGTGGTTTCTGTTTATAATTAGAAAATAAGAAAAATGGGTTTGTTAATTATTAAAATTATATTATACACAGTTCAAAATCACATACATATCACAAATAAATAAAAATGTATTGTAGTTGTTGTATGTATTCTGTGATAAAATCTTGTATTGGATGAACTTTGCATATCAATTGCCACCTATTTTTAGTATATTAAGTAAATATGGAACTAATACTAAGTCACGTTTATATTAATTCATATTAAAATATTTATTTTCTTTTCTTGGTAAAATTTGTTTTAAAAATAAACATTAAAAATATTTATAAATACCAAACAATATAATTGATACAAAATGAATTTAGCAGTTGTGAAAAAAGTCTATTTACAACATAAATTCAAATATTGTATTTAATTAGTAATTCAAAGCAAAATAACAAGGGCAGACTTTATGAATTATGTGAATATAATTATGACTATTTTTTTTATCATGTTCTGTAAAGAATGCACATCTTAAAATTCTTAATCTTTTTTATGTTTTGTGAAGACTAATTTTTCTAAGAATTTTGCAATCCTATGCTAGTGCTTAATTTCAGTTTTGTTACTTTTAGCAGGTAACAACAATAATGAAATTACATATAATATGTTTTACAGTAAGTTGTTACTACTACGTTTAGAGAAGCTATGCCAAGCAAAAAATGTGTCGCAAGTACGACGACAAGATTGTGACGTTTTCTATAAAGTTTTAATTTCCAATTATGAATTTGTACTATGAGTTGATGACTGTGCCATTAATTCATGGAGCACAAAATTTGTTCGTGACGTCAGTTCCATACGCTAGTAATAGTAGTTCAATGTGTTTTTATGACTTTTTCAAAGTATGTTTAATATTTAAGTTATAATTATGTACTTTAACTAAATCTGCTTTAGGTTTGTTGTCTGAATTTATTGCTTATTTCACGTTATATTAACATTTTTTGAATATTTTATGTGGCCCACACTTTAAATTTAAGCACTTAAAAATTCGCTATCATTTGCTTGAAATTAAAAAAAAAATCACTTAAAACGAATACTTCGCAAAAGTGATTCTAACGAGACATATCAATGAAGCTCAATTTTGTACCTATCGTATTTCTAGCATTAGATGTTGCAAATCAAATGAGCGTACATCTTTACTTAGCATAGATTTAGGGAAAAACGTAGATATAAAAATACAATTTGTAAAATGAAAATAGGGAGAAATATACCTATCCAAATTGTTTCTGATGTAGGTGTGATAAAAACAACTTTTTTTGTATTTGCTAAAATTTTATATGGAAAGTTTGATAATTTATTCGTTTCCTAATTTTTACGATGTTAACTTTTGAATTAAGATTAGAAAAACTGTATGGTTCATTGAAAAGGACGTCCTTTTACTCAGTATATTAAAATATTGTATTTAAAAAAATAAAAAATATGTATTCGTGCACTTGCCACATGCCTTCCATGTAAATAAATTATAGAAAAATAGTTATTATGTCACACGACAAGCAGAGAAACTGTTTAACAAAATAATTCTAAAATTTACTAATAATTGCACATTTATTCCTATAATTGCTTTTGGTTTCCTTACTATTATTAATTTCGAGAAGATTCGAGGCAAATGAAATGGGAAGCATATTTTTTAAAGATTTCGATATCAACTTAGTCTAATAATTTAGTTATTATTAAAATATTAAGATTATTCGTTTATATTACATAGGGTTCATGTTAATTACCTCGTTTGTTGTTATTTTTTCGTACATTCAGACCATAACAAAGTAATGTTTTTGTCATGTAATTTAAGTAATTTTTAATCTAAAGGTAGCCTGTTATCGTGAAGGAACTGTGATCGGCTTGCATACATAATAATATTGCTGAAACTTAACCCTCCTATAGCCCTATTTTTGAATCACTCGTTTCAAGATGGCGAGTGATTTTCGTTAGAAAACGAGTTATTTCCTTTGACTTTTAATTCATTTTTGAACGAAAATCACTCGCCATCTTGAAGGAGTGATAAAAAAAAAGCGGCCCTGGAGCTCTATTTTTGAATCACTCGCTTCAAGATGGTGCGTGATTTTCGTTTTAAGATCACTTAATCAGTCAGGTATCAAACGAATGCCGAGAGTCGCATAACAATGGAATTTTTATTGTGTCTCGTTTACACATACTTGACGAGTTAAGAGTGAAAGGAAATAACTCGTTGTCGAACGAAAATCACTCGCTATTTCGATGCGAGTGTTCAAAAATAATATAATCGGTTACTATAACACACGAAACAAAACAGATTTAGTTTGATGATTCCAATCCTTAAGTTATAAGTTTTATTGTAGTTCAAAATAATTTTAGTGCGGAATAATGTTGTGACCCTGTATTACTTTATGCATGTTAAATTTTTAACAACCTGTATGTGAAATCTGTATAAGCCACACACAAACTGTTTCGATAACAAGCGCCTATCAGTTGTTCAAATCGCTTTTACGAAAATAAAAATTGTTGTGTGTTAGAAAAAATGTCTGGCGACAGATTTTAGTGGTATCAATGTATAGCAATACTTTAAATAGTAGGACTTTGTTTGATATCGGTTTGGGGATGACCTTTTTTGTTTAAATTTTAAATTAGAAAAACCTAGAAAAATTTAATGCGTGTTTAGATGCTTTTACGACTTGGCCTTTCAATAACTTTTTTTCTTAATTTATTTACAAGATTTTTCCAAACCGATATTGAAGATTAAAGTTTAAAAAATATAATGTGAATAAACAGCACGTAGTGATATGCGTAACTGAGCTTCTAAAAGAAATTGTTTTATACACCATTACTTATGATAGCATTAAATATATGGTATTATTTACTCGACGCCGTATGGTGTTTCTTCATTTTGTTGTAGCAGAATAAAGAGGTTCATATAAAATGAGTTTTTTATTATGAAAAATAATACTCCCCACCTCCCCCTAAACTAATTTTCGCATTTGAATTTGAATTTGTTTGGGGAAAAAACAAATTCGCACTCATAGAAAAAAGGTTTTCAAAAATGATTTTATATCTCAATATTATATCGGGTACGGAGCGTATCAACTAGAGATGGGCCGAGTACTCGGTTAATACTCGGTACTCGGCGTACTCGGCAGGTTTTTTAGGGTTCCGTAGCCGAATGGCAAAAAACGGAACCCTTATAGTTTCGTCAAGTCTGTCTGTCTGTCTGTCTGTCTGTCTGTCTGTCTGTCTGTCCGTCCGTATGTCACAGCCACTTTATTCTGAAACTATAAGCATCACATAGCTGAAACTTGGTAGGTAGGTGTATTTTGTTTACCGCTTTCCGCTTCAGATACAAAAATAAGAAAAAATAATATTTAAGGGGGGGCTCCATACATGAAACTAAAACCTAAAAATTTTTTTTTACTCAAACCTATGCGTGTGGGGTGTCTATGGATAGGTCTTTTAAAATGATGGTGAGGTTTCTAAAACCATTTTTTCTAAAAGTGTAAGGTTTGAGATTTAGACGCTTCCAAAGTGGTAAAATGGGCGTCCCCCCCCCCATCTAACTTTTGAACTAAGAAAGTGAAAATTTTGAAAAAAATATATGATGTAGATCTCAACCAAAACTTGCAACGAAAATTGGTTCGAAGGAGATCGAACCAGTAGTTTTTGAGATATCGCACATTTTTATCAACCGCAAATATAACTTTGTCTTTCATACAAACACTATGAAAAACAAAGTTATTTTTGCTGTCGCAATATATTGTGATGTTTTCGTTAAGTGAAAGTAAGTGGACCCTGAATTCAGTTAAGGGTGGCACGGAACCCTCAGTGCGCGGGTCCGACACGCACTTAACCGGTTTTGATACTCGTACTCGGCCGAGTAACTCGGTTTTAATGTCGAGTATACTCGGTTTAAGTAAAGCAATATATTTAGGTAGAAATTATGTAAACTGCTGGGGAAATCTATCACAACCTCAATTATGATAATGAATAAGTAGAGACAAAATGAGGAAAACGTTAATAAAAATAATAATATGTGAAATTTTATAAAGTTAGATTGTGTTGTGGTGATGCAAAGCTCTCTGCACGTTCTAGTAACAGTCAATTCCATTTTTTTTTTCGTAGACTTTACCAGCCTCCGAAAATAATCAGCTGGGAATGGTGCTTGCAGGTGCTCATAGAAACACTCTTGTAAAGCTTGCTAGTTCTAAATACCTTGTTAGGGGCCCTGCCCACCACTCGAACGGACACTTGTCTTTTGCTAGCATATTCTCTTTGAAATAGCGACCTTTTTTAAATTTAGTAAATAAAATTTAAATTCGTCATTGGCTGTAAGTCTTACATGTCTATATTTTATGTTATCATCATGCTGTGGATTTTATAATAAAAAAAGTAATGGGGCTTTTAGGATCATTGCGCTTTAGTGGCTTGACGAAAGCTTATTCTGCGCGAACCTGGTTTGTACTTGTTTACACACCCGAAACAGGAGTTTGATTGAACCGAGTTACTCGGCCGAGTACTCGGTTGGAAAAAAAAATTACCGAGTAATACTCGGTACTCGGTACTCGGCAAAAGTGCTACTCGGCGCATCTCTAGTATCAACGAACCCTCCTGTTGGGGATACGCCACCAAAATAACAATTTGACCTCAAACCTCAAAAGTGGTCAGGGTCCATAACATATTAAAACATACACAACAACAAATTGAGATTTAACTCAAAACACTAAACAAGTTTGGAAATCGACTCCATGTATGTGATAACTCTCATTTAACTGCTATTGAGGACAAATAATTTCGGACCCCTCAGATCATTTCGGACTCCTTGACCATTTTGAGGTCAAATTGTAAAAGACAAGGGTGGGTTTCCGGGGGTGTATTCCGATAGGGGGGTTCGAAATTTTCATTATTTTTTGGATACGCCGCACCGTGTCCGAGATATTTGAGATTTTACATCAAATGTTGAAATCCTCTCCATACATTTTTTTACTTGCGTTTTACTGCTATTGAGATCAGATAATTTTGGACCCCTTACCCCTTGACCATTTTTGAGGTCAAATTGTAAAAGACAAAGGTGGGTTTTCGGGGGTGTATCATAGGGGGGTTCGAAATTTTCATTATTTTTTGGATACGATGAACCGTTTCCGAGATAATTGAGATTTTACGTGAAATTTTGAAATCCTCTCCATGTATGTGATAACTCTCATTTAAGTGCTATTGAGGTCAGATCATTTTGGACCCTATGCCCCTTGACCATTTTTGAGGTCAAATTTACATCAAGTTTTGAAATCGACTCCCAACTCCATGTATGTGATAATAACTCTCTCTCATTTAACTTTTCCGCTATTTATTTTATATTAACTGCTATTGAGGTCAGAATTTCATTACTTTAATTAATTAATTAACATGGGTAGGTTTCTAGAGGTGTATCCCAATAGGGGGGTTCGAAAAGTTTGACCATAGAGTCGAAGTCATACCCTGAATAAGTCATTTATTCGTTATTATTACCTGCAATTTTAATAAAGTCGCGAGTGATTTAAAACTAAGCTTCTGTTATTTTTAGCAAGGCAAAACCAGCCAAATGTGAAATACTATAAAGGGATCATTAAAATAAAACAATATGTACTCGCAAAACTATGCATTTATTTATGTACCTATTTACAAAATAACAAATGAACAAAATCAGTCTCAAAATGGCACTGCCATTACATTGGAACGCAATTTACAACATCACAATTTAATCTAAATTACAATTTAGTTGAGAACCCTTCCATCCATTCATGCACCTATTTAAGATTAAGAAACCGAGTTATTTCTTGTCTTCTTTCTTGCCAGTCTCCGTGGTCTGATCTTTGATTTCCTTCCTGACGGGTCCGGTTTGCGTGATGGGCACCGGCCGCTCGCCCTTGATGGCGTCGGGCACCTTCCTTGGCGCCGTGATGGTGAGCACTCCGTCCGAAGACAGCCGTGACTCCACGGTCTCAGGCGCCGCGCCCTCCGGCAGCGCGTACCGCCGCGTGAACGTACGAGAGATGTACCCATGCTCGTCTTTCTTCTCCTCGTGTTTACCCTCCACCACTATGTAACCGTCCGCAGTCTTCACAGAGATCTCCTCAGGCGAGAAATGTTGCACGTCCAAGTTGATCTGGAACTTGTCTTTGTCGGCCTTGATGCTGGAACCGATGTCGCGGGCAGCGGCTGCTAGCTGTCTCCATGGTCTGTAGTATTCAGATGAGATCGGTGGTGCCACGACAGCGGTGAGAAGATCATCTGGAGTCAGCGCCAAGCCGAAATGCTGGTCGAAGAGATGGCGGGGGCGCCTGAAGCCGAAATCGTCCAAGAAGTACGGTAGAAGAGACATCTTGATTATTTCAGTAACTTGAGAACTTTTTACAATTGCACAGTAAGTAACACTTGGTAAAAAAGTTGAGAGATCGCTTGTGATCGCTCGAAATCGCTTCCGCTTATCGCTTTCGCTTGGTTTGCTTGTTTCCAAATAACTACAGTGGCGCTGCTACGAACCGTATTTATACTCGCGAACAGCGCCATCTAATAACGAGTGGAAAATTCTCGAACGCCTGCCTGCTAACCTGGTTATCTGTTGTTGTAGCATGCTAGCAGGGGTACGTAGCCTTGTGGTATGCGTATTATTATTGCTTTAGTTATTAAGTAACTGCCTCGGTGGCGCAGCGGTGAGAGGGTCGCATTTTAAAGCGACGGCTGCGCCGGAGGTCTTGGGTTCAATTCCCGGGTCGGGCCAAAAAGTGTACCTGGATTTTTCTGTTCAGAAAAATCTAGGGTAGCCCGGAGTTTGGAAGTTGGCGGTGTTTCACCCCCGTGCCTCGGAAAGCACGTAAAGCCGTTGGTCCTGCGCCTGATCTCTCTCCGGTCGTGTCAGATTGCTGTCCCATCGGGCTATGAGAGTGAAAGGAATAGAGAGTGCACCTGTGTTTGCGCAGACACTTGTGCACTATAATATGTCCCGCGCAGTCGGTTAGTCGTTGTGACTGGCCACCGTAGTCGAAATCGGCTTGGGGGACTATTTTTTTTTTTAGTTATTAAGTTTATTATTTTCTTATTTTAAGTTTATAATGCTATCACATGATGTTTACATACATTAATTTATACATTGTTATTAAATTCTAGTTTAAACCCAAATGATTATTAAAATTAAATACCATAGGAAGGTAGGATACAATGGGAAGAATTTTAAATTTTAGATGGTAAAGGGAATAAATATTATAATCATTGCATAAAATAACAAACAATATTTGATTTCATTTTTGTTATGTCAAGATAACAATTATTGTGAGTTTTTTATGTGGGGTGGGTGTAATGTCATTTATTTCAAAGTTGTAATAAAGACTCAGATATTTATGCACATTTATTAGCACTAGCCCATGAATTTTAATTGTTCAAACTCATAATAAAATATTATTTCTTTGAATAAAATACAAATTATTACAAGTAAATACTATTGCGATTTTCTACATATTGCATTTTTCATAGACTTAATAATATATTATATTCCACGATATGTTTACTGGTAAGTAGTTAGGTACTACACTTCGTATAAGTGCTATAAAATGATAAACAAACAAATTTTTTTTTGCCTTTCTTTCTTTAAACGTTATGTAGATCAATTAAAAAATAATAGGTATTGACACTCTTTT